>JAXLNO010004395.1:0-144765 GCA_038087875.1 Malacoraja senta | reverse complement strand
AGAAAATGTTTGCAGATATTTTGTGAAGACTGGCATTCACATTTTGTGTGAGCCGACATAGTTTTATATATCGTAATTCGTAGAAATTGTGATCCATAATAAAGCAGGGAATTTTAACTGGCGGGTGTGTGGTCGGGGTAACCTGATTAAAAGAGGGGAAGGGGAATACCCATCACTACTGATGGATCTACCCTGTATCAGGGGGAGGAGGGCACTAGGACCCAGCAGAGTCCGACAATAGAAAACAGGTGCAGGAGTAGGCCATAATATATATTTACAAAAAATAATATATATTTACAATATATATTAATGATTTGGACGAGGGAATTGAAAGCAACATCTCCAAGTTTGCAGATGACACTAAGCCGGGGGGCAGTGTTAGCTGTGAGGAGGATGCTAGGTGACTTGGATAGGCTGGGTGAGTGGGCAAATGTTTGGCAGATGCAGTATAATGTGGATAAATGTGAGGTTATCCACTTTGGTGGCAAAAACGGGAAGGCAGACTATTATCTAAATGGTGGCCGATTAGGAAATGGGGAGGTGCAGCGAGACCTGGGTGTCATGGTACACCAGTCATTGAAAGTAGGCATGCAGGTGCAGTAGGCAGTGAAGAAAGCGAATGGTATGTTGGCCTTCATAGCAAGAGGATTTGAGTATAGGAGCAGGGAGGTTCTACTGCAGTTGTACAGGGTCTTGGTGAGACCACACCTGGAGTATTGCGTACAGTTTTGGTCTCCAAATCTGAGGAAGGACATTATAGCCATAGAGGGAGTGCAGAGAAGGTTCACCAGACTGATTCCTGGGATGTCAGGACTTTCATATGAAGAAAGACTGGATAGACTTGGCTTATACTCGCTAGAATTTAGGAGATTGAGAGGGGATCTTATAGAAACGTACAAAATTCTTATGGGGTTGGACAGGCTAGATGCAGGAAGATTGTTCCCGATGTTGGGGAAGTCCAGGACAAGGGGTCACAGCTTAAGGATAAGGGGGAAATCCTTTAAGACCGAGATGAGGAAAAACTTTTTCACACAGAGAGTGGTGAATCTCTGGAACTCTCTGCCACAGAGGGTAGTTGAGGCCAGTTCATTGGCTATATTTAAGAGGGAGTTAGATGTGGCCCTTGTGGCTAAAGGGATCAGGGGGTATGGAGAGAAGGCAGGTACGGGATACTGAGTTGGATGATCAGCCATGATCATATTGAATGGCGGTGCAGGCTCGAAGGGCCGAATGGCCTACTCCTGCACCTATTTTCTATGTATCTATGTATCTATGAAACTTACAAAATTCTTAAGGGGTTGGACAGGTTAGATGCAAGAAGATTGTTTTCGATGTTGGGGAAGTCCAGAACAAGGGTCACAGTTTAAGGATAATGGGGAAGTCTTTTAGGACCAAGATGAGAAAAAGAAATTTCACACAGAGTGGTGAATCTGGGGAATGCTCTGCCACAGAAAGTAGTTGAGGCCAGTTCATTGGCTATATTTAAGAGGGAGTTAGATGTGGCCCTTGTGGCTAAAGGGATCAGGGGGTATGGAGAGAATGCAGGTACAGGATACTGAGTTGGATGATCAGCCATGATCATATTGAATGGCGGTGCATGCTCGAAGGGCTGAATGGCCTACTCCTGCACCAATATTCTCTGTTTCTATTCGGCCCTTTGAACCAGCACCGCCATTCAATGTGATCATGGCTGATCATGCCCAATCAGTACCGCGTTCCTGCCTTCTCCCCATAACTCCTGACTCTGCGATCTATAAGAGCCCTATCTAGCTCTCTCTTGAAAGCATCCGGAGAACCGGCCTCCTCCGCCCTCTGAGGCAGAGAATTCCACAGACTCACCACTCTCTGTGAGAAAAAATGCTTCCTCGTCTCCGTTCTAAATGGCTTATCCCTTATTCTTAAACTGTGACCCCTGGTTCTGGACTCCCCCAACATCGGGAACATGTTTCCTGCCTCTAGCGTGTCCAAACCCTTAACAATCTTGTATGTTTCAATGAGATCCCCTCTCGTCCTTCTAAACCCCACAGTGTACAAGCCCAACCGCTCCATTCTCTCAGCATATGACAGTCCCACCATCCCGGTAATTAACCTTGTGAACCTACGCTGCACTCCCTCAATAGCAAGAATGACCTTCCTCAAAAAAGGGGACCAAAACTGCACACAATACTCCAGGTATGGTCTCACTAGGGCTCTGTACAACTGCAGAAGGACCTCTTGCTCCTATACTCAACTCCTCATGTTATAAAAGCCAACGTGCCATTCGCTTTCTTCACTGCCTGCTGTACCTGCATGCTTACTTTCATAGACTGATGAACAAGGACCCCCAGATCCCGTTGTACTTCCCCTTTCTATACCAAAGTGGATAATTTCACATTTATCCACATTAAACTTCATCTGCCATGCATCTGCCCACTCCCCCAACCTGTCCAAGTCACCCTGCATTCTCATTGCATCCTCCTCAGAGTTCACACTGCCACCCAGCTTTGTGTCATCCCCAAATTTGTTAATGTTACTTGAATCCCTTCATCCAAATCATTTACGTATTTTGTAAATAGCTGCGGTCCCAGCACCGAGCCATGCGCTACCCCACTAATCACTACCAGGCATTCTGAAAGGGACCCGTTAATCCCTACTCTTTGTTTCCTGTCTGCCAACCAATTTTCTATCCATGTCAGCACTCTACCCCCAATGCCAAGTGCCCTAATTTTGCCTACTAATCTCCTAGTGGGACATTATCAAATGCTTTCTGAAAGTCCAGGTACACTACATCCACTGCTTTCCAATGTCCATTTTCCTAGTGTGGGTGAGTGTGTGTGAGCAGGTGTGTGAGGGTGGGTGAGTGTGAGTGGGTCTGAGTGTGTGTGTGGGTGAGTGTGGGTAGTTGGTGAGTGTGTGTGTGTGTGGATGAGTAGGTGTGTGTGAGTGGGTGTGTGAGTGAGTGGGTGATTGTGAGTGGGTGTGTGTGGGGGGGTGAGGGGTGGCGGGGGGTGTGTGAGGGGGGCGGGGTGTGTGAGGTGGGGTGTGTGAAGGGTGGGGGGGTGAGTGAGGGGGGTGTATGAGGGGGGATGAGTGAGGAGGGGGGATGAGTGAGGAGGGGGGGTGGTGACTGAGGGGGGGTGAGTGAGGGGGGTGTGAGGGAGGGGGGGTTGTGTGGGGGGGGTTGTGTGAGGGGGTTGTGTGGGGTATGTGAGGGGAGTGAGGGTGTGTGAGGGGGGTTGTGTGAGGGTGGTGAGGGTGTGTGAGGGGGGTTGTGGGGTGTGTGGGAGGGTATGTGAGGGATGTGAGGGGGTTGTGTGGGGTATGTGAGGGGGTGAAGGTGTGTGGGGTGTGGGGTATGTGAGTGGTTGTGTGGGGTGTGTGAGGGTGGGGTGTGTGGGGTGTGAGGGTGGGTGTGTGTGGGTGTGTGAGGGTATGTGGGGTGTGAGGGTGGGTGTGAGGGTGTGTGGGTGTGTGGGGGGGTGAGGGTGGGGGGTGGGGTGTGTGGGGTGTGTAGGGGGGTGAGGGTGGGTGTGAGGGTGTGAGGGTGGGTGTGAGGGGTGTGTGAGGGTGTGTGGGGTATGTGGGGTGTGAGGGTGTGTGGGGTGTGAGGGTGGGTGTGTGAGGGTGTGTGGGGTATGTGGGGTGAGAGGGTGGGTGTGAGGGTGTGTGGGGTGTGAGGGTGTGTGTGTGTGGGTGTGTGAGGGTGTGTGGGGTATGTGGGGTGTGAGGGTGGGTGTGAGGGTGTGTGGGGGGTGAGGGGGGGGTGTGGGGTGTGTAGGGGGGTGAGGGTGGGTGTGTGAGGGTGTGTGGGGTGTGAGGGTGGGTGTGAGGGTGTGTGGGGTGTGAGGGTGGGTGTGTGAGGGTGTGTGGGGTATGTGGGGTGTGAGGGTGGGTGTGAGGGTGTGTGGGGCGTGTGGGGTGTGAGGGTGTGTGTGTGAGGGTGTATGTGAGAGGGGTGTGTGGGGGGATGTGTGAGGGTGTGTGTCAGGTGTGTGTGGGTGAGGGAGGTGTGAGGGTGTGTGGGGTGTGTGTGGGGTGTGAGGGTGTGTGAGGCGGTGTGAGGGTGTGTAGGGTGTGTGAGGGGGTGTGTGGGGTGTGTGGGGGTGAGTGTATGTGGGGTGTGTGCGAGGGTGTGTGAGTGTGTGTGTGGGGTGTGGGGTGTGTGAGGGGGGGTGAGGTGTGGGGTTGTGTGAGGGGGGTGAGGGTGTGTGGGGGGTGAGGGTGTGGGTGTGTGAGGGGGTGAGGGTGTGTGAGGGGGGTGAGGGTGTGTGCGGGGGTGAGGGTCTGTGTGGGGTGTGTGTGAGGGGGATGAGGGTGTGTGGGGGGTGAGGGTGTGTGTGGGGTGTGTGAGGGGTGTGTGGGGTGTGTGGGGGATGTGTGAGGGTGTGTGAGGGGGGTGAAGGTGTGAGGGTGTGTGTGAGCGTGTGTGTGGGGTGTGTGTGGGGTGTGTGTGGGGTGAGGGTGTGTGTGGGGTGTGTGGGGCGATGTGTGAGGGTGTGTGAGGGGGGTGAGGGTGTGTGAGGGTGTGTGGGGGGTGAGGGTGTGTGAGGGTGTGTGTGGGGTGAGGGTGTGTGTGGGGTGAGGGTGTGTGTGGGGGGGGGTGAGGGTGTGTGTGGGGTGAGGGTGTGTGAGTGTGTGTGTGGGGTGAGGGTGTGTGTGGGGTGAGGGTGTGTGTGGGGTGAGGGGTGTGTGGGGGTGAGGGTGTGTGAGGGTGTGTGTGGGGTGTGTGTGGGGTGAGGGTGTGTGTGGGGTGAGGGTGTGTGTGGGGTGAGGGTGTGTGAGGGTGTGTGTGGGTGAGGGTGTGTGTGGGGTGTGTGAGGGGGGTGAGGGTGTGTGAGGGGGTGTGTGAGGGTGTGTGAGGGGGTGAGGGGGTGTGGGGGGGTGAGGGTATGTGTGGGGTGTGCGAGGGTGTGTGAGGGGGGTGAGGGTGTGTGGGGGGGTGAGGGTGTGTGGGGGGTGAGGGTGTGTGAGGGTGTGTGGGGGGGTGAGTGTGTGTGTGGGGTGTGTGGGGGGTGAGGGTGTGTGAGGGGGTGAGGGTGTGTGTGGGGGGGGTGTGGGGGGTGAGTGTGTGTGTGGTGTGTGTGGGGTGTGTGGGGGATGAGGGTGTGTGAGGGGGGTGAGGGTGTGTGAGGGTGTGTGGGGGGGTGAGTGTGTGTGTGGGGTGTGTGGGGGGTGAGGGTGTGTGAGGGGGGTGAGGGTGTGTGTGGGGGGTGTGTGGGGGGGGTGAGGGTGTGTGTGGGGTGAGGGTGTGTGAGGGTGTGTGTGGGGTGAGGGTGTGTGAGGGTGTGTGTGGGGTGAGGGTGTGTGTGGGGTGAGGGTGTGTGAGGGTGTGTGTGGGGTGAGGGTGTGTGAGGGTGTGTGTGAGGGTGTGTGTGGGGTGAGGGTGTGTGTGGGGTGAGGGTGTGTGGGGTGTGTGTGGGGTGAGGGTGTGTGTGGGTGAGGGTGTGTGAGGGTGTGTGTGGGGTGAGGGTGTGTGTGGGGTGAGGGTGTGTGAGGGTGTGTGTGGGGTGAGGGTGTGTGAGGGTGTGTGTGAGGGTGTGTGTGGGGTGAGGGTGTGTGTGGGGTGAGGGTGTGTGTGGGGTGAGGGTGTGTGTGGGGTGAGGGTGTGTGTGGGGTGAGGATGTGTGAGGATGTGTGAGGGTGTGTGTGGGGTGTGTGAGGGGTGTGTGAGGGGTGTGTGTGGGGTGATGATGAGGGGTGTGTGTGGGGTGTGAGTGGGGTGTGAGGGGTGTGTGTGAGGTGATGATGAGGGGTGTGTTGTGGGGTGTGAGGGTGTGTGGGTGTGGGGTGTGTGGGGTGTGTGTGGGTGTGAGGGTGTGTGGGGGTGTGGGGGTGAGGGTGTGTGGGGTGTGCGGGGGTGTGTGTGGGGTGTGGGGTGTTGTGTTGTGTGAGGGGTGTGTGGGTGTGTGTGGTGTGAGGGTGTGTGTGGGGTGTGAGGTGTGTGGGTGTGGGGTGTGAGTGGTGTGTGTGTGGGGTGTGTGTGGGGTGTGAGGGTGTGTGGGTGTGGGTGGGTGAGGGGTGGGTGTGTGTGGGGTGTGGGGTGTGTGTGGGGGTGTGTGTGGGGTGTGTGAGGGGGGGTGTGGGGTGTGGGGTGTGTGGTGTGAGGGTGTGTGTGGGGTGAGTGTGTGTGGGGTGTGTGTGGGTGTGTGGGGTTGTGTGGGGTGTGTGTGGTGTGAGGGTGTGTGTGGGTGTGTGTGGTGGAGGGTGTGTGTGGAGTGTGTGTGGTGGTGTGTGTGGGGTGTGTGTGGGGTGTGTGTGGGGTGTGAGTGGGTGTGTGTGGGGTGTGAGTGGGGTGTGAGTGGGGTGTGTGTGAGGTGTGGGGTGTGTGGTGTGTGGGGTGTGTGGTGTGTGGGGTGTGTGTGGTGTGTGGGGTGTGGGGTGGGTGTGGGTGGTGTGTGGGGGGTGTGTGAGGTGATGATGAGGGGGTTGAGGCTCACAACGCCAACCCGCCCGCTCTCTCTCTCTCTCTCTCTCTCTCTCTCTCTCGCGCTGAGTCCCGGCTGTCGATCACTTACCCCCCCCCCCTCCCCACCCCCGGATCAACGCTCTGCTCTGATCACATGAGCTTTGGCCCGGATCCTCCATCTTTGACCAGACGGTCACGGGCAGATTGACCGGGTAAATCGTCGGCACCATTTCCGTAACCGGCTTCTGTCTCCGCCATAGCGGAGCAAAGACACCACAGATCCTGCAGCGGCTCTTGGTAAGATGCTGGATGGTCTTTACTGACAACAGATCCGGCTCCCAAACTCCCCAGCGGTCTGGGTCTGGGTTTGGGTCTGGTCTGGGTCTGGGTCTGGGTCTGATCTGGGTCTGGATCTGGTCTGGGTCTAGTCTGGGTTGGATCTGGTCTGGGTCTGGTCTCGGTCTGGTCTGATCTGGGTCTGGATCTGGTCTGGGTCTGGTCTGGGTCTGGGTCTGGTCTCGGTCTGGTCTGATCTGGGTCTGGATCTGGTCTGGGTCTGGTCTGGGTCTGATCTGGATCTGGTCTGGGTCTGGATATGGTCTGGGTCTGGTCTGGGTTGGGTCTGGTCTGGGTCTGGGTCTGGTCTCGGTCTGGTCTGATCTGGGTCTGGTCTGGGTTGGATCAGGTCTGGGTCTGGGTCTGCTCTCGGTCTGATCTGGGTCTGGATCTGGTCTGGATCTGGTCTAGGTCTGGTCTGGGTTGGGTCTGGTCTGGGTCTGGTCTCGGTCTGGTCTGATCTGGGTCTGGATCTGGTCTGGTCTGGGTCTGGTCTGGGTCTGGGTCTGGTCTGGGTTGGGTCTGGGTCTAGTCTTCACTCCCCTGCGGAGTCAGCGAGAGAGAGTGAGTGAGTGAGGGGCTGGGCATGTAACCACCCAGTGAGTGAGTGAGGCCCAGGAAAGTCCGCCTGCTGCTCCCCTGCCACCCCTTCTGCCCCAACACATGGAGCTTGCAAGATGCTGACACCTGCCAACGGGGAGCAGCTGCACGATTCAACTATGTGGATGGACATCTGTCTATCTGCCTTCATTCAATCCAGTCTCTGCCTCTCCATCTCCACAGGAACATTTCTCTGATGAGGGAAGTCAATGCTAAAGACCAAGGTAAGGACTGGGGTACGAGCCCGACCCCGAGCAAACTGCGGCAGGCCGAACAACACAGCCGTCCCAACACTCAGCCGTTTCAGCAGAAAGAGGAATAAATGTCCGACAGTCACTGGAGATGATCAGTCCCCACTGATGCAACAGTTTGGTGACAGAGAGAGAGACACACAGAGAGAGAGTGAGACAGACAGAGAATGAGACAGGGAGAGAGTGGAAGAGAGAGAGAGACATATAGAGAGAGAAAGAAAGAGAGAAAGAGAGCGAGAGAGAAAGTTTTTAAATTGAAAATGGAATTGAGAAAGACAGAGAGAGAGTGTGAGACAGAGAAACAGATATAGCGAGACAGAGAGATGGAGAGACAGAGAGAGGGACAGAGAGAGAGAGAGACAGAGATAGAGTGGGAGGGGTACAGAGAGAAAGAATAAGAGAGCGAAAAAGAGAGAGAATGAGATATAGAGAGAGAGCGAGAAAGATAGACCGAGAGAGACAGAGGGAGAGAGAGAGAGGGGGAGAGAGACAGAGAGAGAGAGACAGACAGAGAGAGACAGCAGACATACAGAGACAGACAGACAGAGAGAGAGAAAGAGAAAGACGGAGAGAAAGAGATAGAGAGAGAAAGTGTTTTTAATTGAATATTGAATTGAGAGATAGAGTGAGACAGAGAGTGAGAGAGACAGAGAGAGAGAAACAGATAGAGAGACAGAGAGAGAGAGACAGACAGACAGACAAAGAGGGACAGGGAGAGGGACAGAGAGACAGCCAGAGAGAGAGAGAGAGAGACAGAGAGAGTGACATAGATCGAGAGAGAGAGAGAGAGAGAGAGACAGAGAGAGAGAGTGAGTGGGACACATACAGACAGAGAGAGTGAGAGAAAGAGAGACAGACAGATAGACAGAGAGAGAGGGAGAGAGACGGGGAGAGACAGAGAGAGTCACAGAGAGAGAGAGAGAAAGAGAGAGAGAGAGAGAGAGAGAAAGACAGAGAGTGAGACAGAGAGAGAGAATGAGAGACAGAGAGAGACAGACAGACAGAGAGAGTGACAGATAGAGAGAGATGTGGACAGGGAGAGACCGAGAGACAGACACAGAGTGAGACAGACAGAGAGAGGGAGAGAGAAAGAGAGAGACCGAGAGAAAGAGAGGCAGAGAGAGAGAGAGAGAGAGAGAGATAGGGAGAGAGAGTGGGGAGGGATAAAGAGAGAGAGAGAGAGAGAGAGACAGAGAGAAGGACAGAGAGAGAGAGAGACACGCAGAGGCAGAGAGAGACACCAAACAATGTAAAGAAACGTATTTGGAACATTGAGAGAAAGAAACCAAAAGCCAAAGCAGATTAGAATGTTACCGTACCCTATTGGCAGACTATCTCTCAACTGTTAGAGACATAAAACAGAGCCAGACCCTCACCAAATACAGGTTAAGTGACCACTATTTGGCAGTTGAAAAAGGAAGACAGAAGAGATTCTGGCAACCAAGAGAAAGCAGAATATGCGGCCACTGTTTGACAGATGAGGTTGAAACAGAGGTGCACTTCCTCCTTAAATGAAAACAATTTGACAAAACAAGAAAAACATACTTTGACAAACACAGTCTGGCACCCCCGGATTTTAAAGAACTGGATGATACATCAAAACTAAGAATAATCCTTGGTGAAGGAAATACGGCACATCTTGGTGCACAATACGTAACAACATGCCATAACCTGAGAGACGGTGAATGACCAATATGCACATATGTACACACACACTAATTGACATTAACTGACACTAAGAAATTAATATTGAATTGCTAAACTTGCTATTCTGTTGCACTGCTTACAGCTGCAAGAACGTGTAGCAATCAATAAAGGGCTATCGGTCCATTGCGAGTTTATATACAGGGACATATCTATCCATGCACTGTATACTTGTATTTATACTTATGCATTTTAAATATGTTTCATGTTTTCTACTTTGGCAATATAACGATGTATCTTATGCCAATAAAGTTTTTTAATTAAAATTGAAAATTGACACATAGAGAGAGAGTGACAGACAGAGAGAGAGAGCGAGAGAGAGAGAGACAGACAGACATAGAGACAGTCAGAGAGAGAGAGACAGAGAGACAGAGAGAGAGAGAGAGAGAGAGAGACAGAGAGAGAGAGAGAGAGAGAGACAGAGAGAGAGAGAGGGGGCAGAGATAGAGAGAGACAGAGACAGACAGAGAGACAGAGAGTCAGAGAGACACAGAAAGAGGGAGAGACAGGGAGAGAGGCAGAGAGACGGAGAAAGAGAGAGAGACAGGGAAAGACAGGGAGAGAGGCAGAGACAGAATGACAGAGACGGAGAGAGAGTCAGAGAGAGAGACAGAGACAGAGACACAGAGGGAGAGACAGAGAGGGAGAGACAGGGAGAGGGAGACAGCGAGAGAGAGAGACAGAGTGAGAGACAGAGAGTGAGAGACAGAGAGAGAGAGACAGAGAGAGAGACAGAGAGTGAGAGACAGAGAGAGAGAGACAGAGAGAGAGACAGAGACAGAGAGACAAAGAGAGACAGAAAGAGAGACAGAGAGAGGGACAGTCAGAGAGGGAGAGAGACATGGAGAGAGAGACAGAGGGTGAGAGAGATGCAGAGAGAGAGGGAGAGGGAGATAGAGAGAAACAGAGAGAGAGAAACAGACAGAGAGAGATATAGAGAGAGAAACACAGAGATAGAGAGAGACAGAGACAGAGAGATGGAGAGACAGACAGAGAGACACAGAAAGAGGGAGAGACAGGGAGAGAGGCAGAGAGACAGAGAAAGAGAGAGAGACAGGGAGAGAGGCGTAGAGAGGCAGAGAGAGGCAGAGACAGAATGACAGATACAGAGAGTGAGAGAGAGAGACAGGCAGAGACAGAGAGACAGACAGAGAGGCAGAGAGAGACAGACACAGAAAGAGAGAGAGACAGAGAGAGTCAGAGAGAGAGAGAGAGAGAGGGAGAAAGAGAGACAGACAGAGAGAAACAGAGAGAGACAGACAGACAGACAATCAGAGAGAGAGAGAGAGAGAGACAGAGAGAGATTGAGACAGAGAGGGAGAGAGACAGAGAGAGAGAGGTGCGAGAGAGAAAGAGAGACAGAGCGAGAGAAAGGTGGAGAGAGAGATAGACAGAGAGAGAGGGAGCCAGAGAGAGAGAGAGTGAGAGAGAAAGATAGAGAGAGAGCCAGAGAGAGAAAGGGAGACAGAGAGAGAGAGACAGAGCGAGAGGGAGAGACAGAGAGAGAGTGAGACAGACAGAGGGAGAGAGACAGAGATAAAGCAATGAATAAAGGGCTATAGGTCTATTGTGAGTTGATGTACAGGGTCATATAGAAACAGAAACATAGAAAATAGGTGCAGGAGGAGGCCTTTCGGCCCTTCGAGCCAGCACCGCCATTCATTGTGATCATGGCTGATCGTCCCCTATCAATAACCAATGCCTGCTTTCTCCTCATATCCATTGATTCCACTAGCCCCTAGAGCTCTATCTAACTCTATTAAATCCATTCAGTGATTTGGCCTCCATTGCCCTCTGTGGCAGGGAATTCCATAAATTCACAACTCTCTGGGTGAAAAAGTTTTTTCTCACCTCAGTCTTAAATGACCTCCCCTTTATTCCAAGTGTGACCCCTGGTTCTGGACTCGCCCAACATTGGGAACATTTTTCCTGCATCTAGCTTGTCCAGTCCTTTTATAATTGTATATGTTTCTATAAGATTCCCCCTCATCCTTCTAAACTCCAGTGAATACAAGCCTAGTCTTTTCAATCTTTCCTCATATGACAGTCCCGCCATCCCAGGGACCAATCTCGTGAACCTACGCTGCACTGCCTCAATCACAAGGATGTCCTTCCTCAAATTAGGAGACCAAAACTACACAATACTCCAGATGTGGTCTCACCAGAGCCCTATACAACTGCAGAAGAACCTCTTTACTCCTATACTGAAATCCTCTTGTTATGAAGGCCAACATTCCATTAGCTTTCTTCACTGCCTGCTGTACCTGCACGCGAACTTTCAGTGACAAGGACACCCAGGTCTCGCTGTACATCCCCCTTACCTAACCTAACCCCATTGAGATAATAATCTGCCCCCTTGTTTTTGCCGCCAAAGTGGATAACCTCACATTTACCTATATTATACTGCATCTGCCACGCATCTGCCCACTCACTCAACCTGTCCAGGTCACACTGCAACATCCTAACATCCTCTTCACAGTTCACACTGCCACCCAGCTTCGTGTCATCCGCAAACTTGCTAGTGTTGCTCCTAATTCCCGCTTCCAAATCATTAATATATATGGTAAACAGTTGCGGCCCCAACACCAAGCCTTGCGGCACTCCACTCGCCACTGCCTGCAATTCTGATAAGGACCCGTTCACTCCTACTCGTTGCTTCTGGTCTGCCGACCAATTTTCTATCCATGTCAACACCTACCCCCAATACCATGTGCTCTAATTTTAGTCACCAGTCTCCCGTGCGGGACCTTATTAAAGGCTTTCTGAAAGTCTAGATGCACTACATCCACTGGCACACCTTCATCCATTTTACTTGTCACATCCTCAAACAATTCCAGAAGATTAGTCAAGCATGATTTCCCTTTCATAAATCCATGTTGACTTGGACTAATCCTTTTACTGCTATCCAAATGCCCCATTATTACCTCTTTAATAATTCTCCAGCATATTTCCCACCACCGGTCAGGCTAACTGGTCTGTAATTCCCCGTTTTCTCTCTCGCTCCTTTCTTGAAAAGTAGGATAACATTAGCTATCCTCCAATCCACAGGAACTGATCCTGAATCTATAGAACATTGGAAAATGATCACCAATATGTCCACTATTTCTAGAGCCACCTCCCAGAGGACCCTGGGATGCAGACCATCAGGCCCAAAGGATTTATCATCCTTCAGTCCCATTAGCCCACATAATACTATTTATCGCCTAATGAAAATTTCTTTCATTTCCTCTACCCCCTTAGATCCTCTGTCCTCCAGTACATCTGGAAGATTGTTTGTGTCTTCCTAAGTGAAGACAGATCCGAAGTACCTATTCAACTCTTCTGCCATTTCCTTGTTGCCCATAATAATTTCACCCGTGTCTGCCTTCAAGGGACCCACGTTTGACTTTGCTTCTCTTTTTCCCTTAACATATCTAAAGAAGCTTTTACTGTCCTTCTTTATATTCCTGGCCAGCTTCCCTTCATACTTCATCTTTTGAGCCCGTATTCTCCGTTTTATTTCCTTCTGTTGTCATATGAAAGTTTTCCAATCCTCTGATCCTGCATCTTCCGGATTATGCCCAGAAATTCCTGCCATTGCTGTTCCACCGTCATTCCTGCTAGGATCCCTTTCCAGTCTACTTTGGCCAGCTCCCCTCTCATGCCTTCATAGTCCCCTTTGTTCAACTGCATCACTGCCACTTCCGATTTAACGTTCTCCTTCTCAAATTGCAGATTAAAACTAATCATATTATGATCACTACCTCCAAGTTCTCTTATCATAACACTAAATCCAGAATTGCCTTTTCTCTGGTCGGCTCCATTACAAGCTGCTCTAAGAATCCATGCACTGTATACTTGTATTTATATTTATGTATTTTAAATATGTATGTCATGTTTTATACTTTGGCAATATAACGAAGTATTTTATCATGCCAATAAAGTTTTTTAATTGAAAATTCAAAATTAAAATTGAAATTGACAGAGAGAGGTGAAAGAGTTAGTTATTAATTGATTGTTGCCATATTTAAGCTTTCCTGTTGTAAAGAGCCAATTGTAATGCATGATGGGATTTGGACAACTCCTATCATGCCAGGTTTTTTTCCCTTTAAGTTGAAAAGTTCACAGCTCTCTTGCAAGCTTTTTTTATGTAAGTTGAATAGTTCGCAGCTCTCTTACAAGTTTTTTATGTAAGTTGAAGAGGTTAATCAGATAAGAAGGGGCCCAGAGGATTCCATTGGGGTATCTGGCTTTTGGCAAAGAGTGAAAAACAACTCCATATTTGGAGGTGGATGATGTTTTTTTGTCATTATATCATGCAAATTGTTTTATATCGGTACGTATATAAGCTTCGGTGTTCTGGTATTTCTTTGTGTGTGCTGCTGGAGATTCAGACGTGAGAACCTGTTGCCTCTGGGTCTCTCAGTTCACACCCGTCAGACGTTAAATTAAAGCTTTGTATGGTCTTAAGAATTTGTACTTTGTCTATTTTTAAGTGAACTTTTTCATTGGCGTAGTCGCGCAGGTCTCGCTGGGACACCATCAACAGCTGAATGAGCTTGAGGTTGCAGATGTTACCGGGTTTGGCAAGGGAGAAAACTGAGCTCTAATCGGTCCATTGCAACCGACCCCTTGACATTCCTGGGAACATAGGTGATTCTTCATCAGACGTTGTGTTGGTTCCCTGCCGAGGTTCTTAGAGATAGACAAAGGTAAGACCAATTGTGAATTGTGTATGTATTTTTACGTATGAATTTTGTGTATGTATTTTTAAGACAGACTTGTGCTTGTATTTTTAAGAAGGGCTTGTGTATCTTGTTAAGAAGGACGTGAGTGGTTTCTCTTTCTCTCTCTCTGTCTATCTCTCTTTGTTTTTTTCTTTTCTCTCTACTAAGGGCTCATCGGCCTCGTTGAGATATCCGTGATTTGTCGGGTTGAGATACGGGGGTTGAGGTGTGCGTCTGGCTTATTGAGACATCCGAAGAGTTGTCGGATTGAGAAATAAGTGGCGTTGTATATTAAAGAGTAAGAAGTCTGCCAGGTTGAGAAACGGGGGTCTCGGTTAGCGGGTCTGCTTCGTTGAGACACATGGGGCTTATAAAGAGTAAGAAGTCTGCCAGGTTGAGAAACGGGGGTCTCGGTTAGCGAGTCGGCTTCGTTGAGACACTTGGGTCGTATATCAAAGAGGTAAAAAAAAAAAAAAAAAAAGTCAGCCAAATTGAGAAACTGGGGTCTCGAGTAGCGAGTCGGCCTGGTTGATATATTTGGAACGATTCGGAATTAAGAAGTCTGCTTTCTCTTTCTCTTTCTCTCTATCTATCTATGGGGAATGCTCTGGATAACAGTGAGGGGGGAACCCCCGTCCAACATATGTGTTATTTGAATCCTAAGTATAATACGAAATTTAGAATGTTAAGTTACAAGCTGACCACATGGTTAGGAAATGAGAAAAGGTGATGGGATCCCTTTTTCTGACAAAGCAAAATAGGGGAAATTGGCGGGGAAATTCGGACAGAATTAAACATTTCCTGACTAAAGCAGACGAAGAAAAGGAAGGGAGTAAGGACTGAGGCAGGAGAAGAGAAACAGTATTAAATTCAACATTGAGAGTTAAAACAAACCTGCCTTCAAGATTTGAATAGCCTTTGGCACAGCGCAACAGAATGGCAGGCAACCTTGCATTGCTAAGCCTCGGATGAGAATGTGGGTCTTTGTCTGTGGAATTTGATAACTTATTGGGTGTGGTCAGACTTTGAAAAAATAGGAGTCTGATTGGTCGCCACTTCAGTGGGTGTGGCCAGACTTTGAGTGATGGGAAATCTGACTAATCACGATCTGGATCATGTCCAATCACAGAGTCCAGGATCCTGACTGACAGGGAATTGGACCATCCTACCCTGCTGCCTATCATTGTGAAGATTTATGGTGGAAGGAAAATGCTGTAACGGGTTTTATTTCCAACTTAATTTTCTTGTTTCAACAAGAAGGCTTTCACAATTAAAAGACTTTATAACCACAATTGTGACCTCAGTCCTCCCAGAGCTAATAAAAAAACAGCAGCTTGTAAAATCTTTCTTGTAAAAATTTTGAAACCAAGTTTTTGGTGGGAAAAAAAAAAATAGGGTTTTGTCAGAAAAAGGGAAAGTAGATTACAAAGAGACGTCTTTGAAGTAAATATAGTATGAACTGCTTTTGTAAATGGCTTTTGTACATTCTTTTGTGTATGTGTATGGGTTCCTTTAAGAGACTGAAATGCATGGGGTCCCTTGGTGTAAATAGGGTTTTTTTTATTCTTGTTGCTACGATAAAAAACGAATCAGGTTTGAAGTCTTTGATACCTGTGTTACACTTTGAAGCTATGTGGAGTGTGTTTTTGGATCATGACTTAAGAGAAAAATGTGCAAATGTGTTATTTGTTATAAATGTTTAAAGAGCTTTGTGTTTGAAACAATAGTTGTGTGTGTCCCTTTAACACATGGCAATGTCTGGGGGCTTTAACATTGATCACCTCGAAACAGCAGTTTGACTGTTTTTACAGCGGGTTTTTTTCCCACTGATAAGGATTCCACTGAGAATTCCGATGCGGTTCAGTGCTTTCAATTAAAAGGGCACACTCAGATTCTTCAGATTTGGAGTATTTAAATCAAATACTTTTTTTACATTGTTAACTTCTGTGGTTCTAAATACTGAGTTTTGTGTAGGTCTATTGTGGACTTTATTTTGATGTGCAAAATTTTGTGTTGTGACAATTGAATTGTTTTGTGTGACATTTTTGGCCAAAATGAAACACAAGGCATGAAAGAGCTAATTGATATTACATTGCTTGCTGAGATACTTCACAAGATCATGTTGCTTGTATTTCTCTTGGGACAGGCTTTCTCCAGTGGAACAGATAAGAAGGGAGAGAGGGAAATAGGACTTTTGCGTTCCATCACAGTAAGGAGGTGTTTGGAGATTCACTGTGCTGGATGTTGTGTGGAACTGTGTGTTTTGTTTTTGCTGTTATAACTACAGGGAACGAAAATCTGTTCAAACTTTTGTTTGTTTGAATTGTTTGAATGACAATAAAAGGAATTCAGCAGAGATTTTATATGACCATCCACTGGGGGCAACATGGAACCAGAACGCTCCAAAGGCTGTTCACTTTCATCACATGACAATGGAAATGACTAATTATATTTTATCGTTAACCAGGGCATTGAAGGATGTACAATAGAACCACTATGTCTAAAATTGAACCTGGTACTTGTGTAATAATCAGGAATTGGATGAGGAAGATTCGGGACATTCGGTGGGAAGGGCATTACCAGGTCCTTCTAACAACCCCTACCGCAGAAAAGGTGGAGGGGAGACATGCGTGGGTTCACTTTCACCACTGTAAAATTGTCAGTATGGTGCCAAAAATATAAAATGTTAACTTCTTTCTTTTAAGAAATCCCTTTCTAGGATAGATTGCGATGGATATGTCGCTATTTCTCGCCTATCTTGGGACATTGATAGCCATCAGATCTGCGAGAAACTGAGTATGCCAATGTAATGCAATGTGATGGTGGCATTGGCAGATTTGCAGGTGACGCAGGGCTGGGTGACTGCGAGTTGTGGGAAGGATGCTATGGACTGAGGGTGACCACAGGCTACGTACCCACTGGTGGTGCGACTCACGTGTGGAAGTTTCACCTACAGGCCCTCAGTGATTAACTAATTATTATACACAGCAATTAACCGATGCCTTGCCAGGTCTGCATTCTAAGGTACAAGAAGTGCAGATACCACTACCAGTTGAACACAGGGTCGAGTTCATACTGTCAGACTACATACTGATAAGGCATTGGGACGGAAGGAATTAAAACTGTGTTGAACAGAACTGTACCAAGTGGTATCAACAACATCAACCGCCAAGAAGATTGAAGATCACCGCGTTGGATTCATCTGATTGACTTTAAACAGTTCGGAGAACCAAAAAAGGACAATGGGGCTATTGACCCTCTTTTATATTCTGGGGTTGGCCCATATGGACTGGACTTGGTGAAATAATCTGTTTTTGTTTATGAGTTTTGAATTTGCCCTTCGTAATAATAAATGTATGCTGGTTGTGTACGCTCATCCCATATAATGGTGGAGAAGGAATACCCCTCATAACAATACCACTTAACCTTACTGAGATTCTGGCAGAGAAAGGGGGTACATGTGCTATTATGGGGCGTGAATGCTGTACTTACATCCCTGATGAATCTTCTAACATTACAGATTTAGCAGCACATATTACTGCAGAAATAAAGAAGATTACAGAGGTAGGGGAGGAAATGCATAAATTTAATAAGGGTGTAGAATGGTGGCCATTTAGTATGTTTGGAGGAATATGGGGAATGGTAATACATTATGGATCTATTGTACTGCTGATCATTATCTTAATCTATGTACTGAAATGTCTGAAGCCTTTACTATGTACTAACCAAGGACTGTAGTGTTATCATTACATGATAAAAGGGAGGAATGAAAGAGTTAGTTATTAATTGATTGTTGCCATATTTAAGCTTTCCTGTTGTAAAGAGCCAATTGTAATGCATGATGGGATTTGGACAACTCCTATCATGCCAGGTTTTTTTCCCTTTAAGTTGAAAAGTTCACAGCTCTCTTGCAAGCTTTTTTTATGTAAGTTGAATAGTTCGCAGCTCTCTTACAAGTTTTTTATGTAAGTTGAAGAGGTTAATCAGATAAGAAGGGGCCCAGAGGATTCCATTGGGGTATCTGGCTTTTGGCAAAGAGTGAAAAACAACTCCATATTTGGAGGTGGATGATGTTTTTTTGTCATTATATCATGCAAATTGTTTTATATCGGTACGTATATAAGCTTCGGTGTTCTGGTATTTCTTTGTGTGTGCTGCTGGAGATTCAGACGTGAGAACCTGTTGCCTCTGGGTCTCTCAGTTCACACCCGTCAGACGTTAAATTAAAGCTTTGTATGGTCTTAAGAATTTGTACTTTGTCTATTTTTAAGTGAACTTTTTCAGAGGGAGAGAGAATGAGAGCAACAGAGAGAGGGAGAGAGAGAGGCAGAGACAGAGAGACAGTGAGAGAGAGAGAAACAGAGGTGCAGAGAGAGAGAGAGACAGAGACAGGGAGAGAGAGACAGTGAGAGGGAGAAAGAGAGACGGAGAGAGGGAGAGAGCGAGGAACAGAGAGAGAGAGAGAGAGACATAGAGAGAGAGACAGAGGCAGAGTGAGACAGTGAGAGAGAGAGAGAGAGAGACAGAGAGAGAGAGAGAGAGAGAGAGAGAGAGAGAGAGAGAGAGAGTGAGAGAGGGAGACAGACATAGAGAGGCAGAGAGACAGAGAGAGGAGGAGAGAAAGAGACAGAGAGAGAGAGATGGACAGAGAGAGTGGGAGACAGAGAGAGAGAGAGACAGGGAGAGAGAGAGACAGAGAGGGATCAGGAAGCTGCTGCACGCCCTATGTTCCCATATTCTATGGTAACAAAGAGTACAAATATATAAACAGTCCCTTCCGAGTGACTGATAAAAACAGCATATGATTGCACTGAATTAGTACTGTTGATATTTTCTATTAATACTGTTGATATTGCTATTATTAATATAGTTATTATTACTAGGTGGCAGTACGAGTCTGCCTTACCATGGCATACAAAACGTTACCTAATATTCCCCAATTATAGAAAAAAATAGTGTTTTCGCACCTGTCCCACAAAATAGGTTTTATTTATTTTTTATAGAATATAAATACAAAATAAATGAGTTCATTTCATATAGGCTGCTGGAATATCCAGGGTCTCTACTCTTCAACCTTCGGTATGAAGACTGGGAACCCTGAGTTCCTAAAGTCTGTAGAAGACACTGATATAATGATATTAACGGAAACATGGTACCGAAAGGATACGTTCATTCACTGCCCCTCAGGGTACCATGAAGTCATGGTGCCCTCAGTAAAAACTACTGATATACGTAAGGGCAGAACCTCTCGGGGGGTCTTGGTGTGGTACAAAGAAGAACTAGACAGTCACATTACATCAATAAAACAGGGGAAATCACATATATGGTTGAAACTAGATAAAACAATTGGAATAACTGGAAAAGATACATATCTATGTGCCACCTACATACCCCCAATAGAATCTACATATTTTGAAGAGGATATATTTGAAACTCTCCACATGGAAATCAATCATTTCCAGGCCCAGGGAAATGTGCTACTATGTGGAGACCTGAATGCAAGGACCGGATGTGAACCCGATTCCATAGACCCACAGGGCAACAACCATGTGTTGGGTCAAACCCCCTTGTATGTCACACCAACTATCATTAACCAGAACAACCTTGACTGTGAAATAAATAAAAGTGGTAGAGAGGTAGTGCATCTCTGTCGAGCCTTGGGCCTGTACATAGTTAATGGTAGGTTCATAGCGGACTCGCTGGGAAGGTTTACATATTCCTCAGCTCTTGGGTCTAGCGTGGTAGACTACGCAATTACTGACATAGACCCCTGCACTATCAGTGCATTCACTGTTAGATACATAGATACATAGAAAATAGGTGCAGGAGTAGGCCATTCGGCCCTTCGAGCCTGCACCGCCATTCAATATGATTATGGCTGATCATCCAACTCAGTGTCCCGTACCTGCCTTCTCTCCATACCCCCTGATCCCCTTAGCCACAAGGGCCACATCTAACTCCCTCTTAAATATAGCCAATGAACTGGCCTCAACTACCCTCTGTGGCAGAGAGTTCCAGAGATTCACCACTCTCTGTGTGAAAAAGTTTTTCCTCATCTCGGTCTTAAAGGATTTCCCCCTTATCCTTAAGCTGTGACCCCTTGTCCTGGACTTCCCCAACATTGGGAACAATCTTCCTGCATCTAGCCTGTCCAACCCCATAAGAATTTTGTACGTTTCTATAAGATCCCCTCTCAACCTCCTAAATTCTAGCGAGTATAAGCCAAGTCTATCCAGTCTTTCTTCATATGAAAGTCCTGACATCCCAGGAATCAGTCTGGTGAACCTTCTCTGCACTCCCTCTATGGCTATAATGTCCTTCCTCAGATTTGGAGACCAAAACTGTACGCAATACTCCAGGTGTGGTCTCACCAAGACCCTGTACAACTGCAGTACAACCTCCCTGCTCCTATACTCAAATCCTTTTGCTATGAAAGCTAACATACCATTCGCTTTCTTCACTGCCTGCTGCACCTGCATGCCCACCTGCATGTTAGGCAGCAGTCCCCTCTTTCAGACCATAGCCAAATCAAGTGTACCTAAAATTTCCTGTTCAAACTAAAGACGTAAAAAAGGAACCCAGTAAGCTGTATAAACTAAATCAGACTTACAGATGGGCTTCAGATAGTGGAGATGAATTCATCATGGCCCTGAATTCACCTGTTCTCACAAATAAAATACTGAAATTCAAGACAAACCCATATGAGACTACTAGAGATGGTGTAAACATGGCTATACAGGGCCGGTCCTAGGCCGATTGGACCGATTTTTCCAAATTGGGCCCTGCGCCCAAGGGGGCCCTGCGTTAATTTTCCGTATTTCATATGGAAATGCAAATTCGCTATGTTAAATAAAGATTTAAAAAACCCATACGTATTTTTACAAAACGAACATGGATAACAAACGATGTGTTAACTCCTACTATAACACTTGCTAACAGCCAGTAGTTAGCAAGTAGTTATACAATGCATCGATCCACATTCCTCTGTAAATGCGTTAAATTGTGTCACTCGCTGCCGCCGGAGCAGACCCGGGGGGGTGGGGGGAGTCTACAGGGCAGCAAGCCCCAGCACCGCAGCAAACTCAGCCGTGAGTATTCAACGCTAAACGCCGGGAGCGGGACGACGGGCCGTGTTTGAGTGTGGTGGTGGGGGGGTGGGGGGGTGGGGGGGGGTTGTGTTAACTCGTTCGGTGCCGCACAACAGCAGACCTGGTTGGAGGTTTGAGTCTGTGTTAACATTGGTGTCGGGGTTAATGTCCGGGACGGGGTACGGGTGCGATTTAACCCTGTGTGTGTCTGTCCGTCTGTCTGTCTGTCTGTGCATGTCTGTCTGTCTGTGTATGTGTGTGAATCTGTGTCTGTGTATGTCTCTGTGTTTCTGTGTGTGTGTGTGTCTCTGGCTGTGTGTGTCTGTGTTTCTGTGGCTGTGTGTGTGTGTGTGTGTCTCTATCTGCGTGTGTGTCTGGGTGTATCTCTGTCTGTGTGTGTGGGGGGGGCAGTGGAGAGACAGAGCGAAGGGAATTTTCAGTTTGCAAACCACTCGTTTTCAGTTAAGAGTTGGATACGATTACTGTCAATACGAGCAGCTCACGGAGCAGAGTCTCGGCTCGGCTCTCACACTGCTCGGCTCTCACACACACACTCGTGGGGTGAACTTCAGATATAAACGTGGCTGGGGGAAGAGGAGTGGGGGGGGGGTAGGGAGAGGGAGAGGAAGAGGGAGAGAGAGATAATTGGAGAGAGAAGAGAGAGGAAGGGGGGAAAGAGAGAGAGGGGGAGGAGGGGGAGAGAACGGGAGAGAGAGAGAGAGAGAGAGAGAGTTCTCCCTCCTGCCTCACCACCCCTGTTGGTTGCCCTTTGTAAGGTGATTAGAGACCAAAACCAGTTACCCTTTAGATCTCCCTCTCACTACCTCCCTCCCCCTCCCCCTCCCTCTGCCTCCTTTAGAGAGGGGGGGAGGATGAGGGAGGGAAGGAAGGGGGCAGAGGGGAGAGAGGAGTGTGCCTTGCTTGGTGGAGAAGAGGGATGTGGGAACGCTGTACGCAGGTGGTGACTCACTCTCACACTGGGATCCCCCCTGTCATTGCGCAGTCTGTCTGACCCCCTCCCCCCCCCCCCCTCCTCTATGGAGTGAAGGAAATATGCAACGTTTCGGGTCGAAACCCTTCTTCAGACCCGGCCCGAAACGTTGGCTAATTCCTTCGCTCCATAGATGCTGCCTCAAGCCCTGTCCCACTGTGCGAGTTCACCCAAGAGCTCTCCCGAGTTTAAAATCTCTGTGTAGCATCTCTGTCCCTATCTTCAAATTCCCACTTTGAAATAAAATACAATTTTCGACTTTAAAACTTTGCAGCAGGATCGCGATTAGTCGATTCCCATGCATTTCCAATCATCGTTCGATTCAGTGTAATTTTCACACCTGGTTGATATAGTTGTTTTTTTAAAGATACAGTACATTACAATAAATAGTTTCAAGCATACCCAGTACTAAACGCACGAACATTAAGGTGGTTACTGATGTTACAAACAGTTATAAATGAATATAATTTCAAAGTGAAATAGGAGATATCCGTGGAAAGAATATTTAACCAGAATATGGTGAGGTCGCTGCAAAATGCTCACTTAAAACAATACGCCGTCAACTCAGGATTGTTTCTTATCCCTCTGACAGGTGTTTCAATCTCACCGCGTAGCTCGCTGTTAATCGATTCATAGCTATTAATTTTCATTCCTGGTCCGTATCAAACTTCTCCAAATGTAAACGCCTCAAGTTACGCTTCTTGTGTGGTGGTAAGGAGGGGGGGGGTGCTAGGATAATATACCATATATTTGTATTTATATAGCGATCCTGCTGCGAAATTTTTGTCGAAAGTTGTATTTTATTTCAAAGTGGGAATTGGAAGATAGGGACAGAGATGCTACAGAGATTTTGATAGGAAGGAAACGTTACAGCAGCTGAGTAAAAGATTAGTCAAATGGTAGATTCAATGAAGATCGGGCGAGGGGGATTGGGGGTGGGGGAAAAGTATCTATAGCTTGGGACTTGCCTAAATGAGTACTGAGATGGATTATCATTCCACACCAAATTTCTTAGACAATAATACCTTTTATGCAATTATCACAACATTTTGTTGGATATGGATCAACCTATGGTACATGCTCGTAAATTAGTAAAACAAATGTTCTTTAAGTACTGTTGTTTCTGGGATGGGGTGACTGATAACAAATAACCTACATTCTATATTTTGTCATAATGTGGATGAAACAATGGCATATTTTGTGATATTTATTGAGATAGAAAGATACAACTGAGTTTGGGCAAGACATTACCTTGCAACATTCTGTATGTCTGATAGATATTGTGAAATGGAACTCAGAAATTATGGGAGGATTACATAAAACTACAATTCAAAGGTAATGAATATACAGAGTATTCTTATTTCCATCATGAACATACAATAGTGATATAGAACACCAGGTCCTACTACGGTAAACTCACGAGCTACTACGGTATGACTACGTGTTAAAAAGTATAATTTTTTTTCATCCTGAGTATATTTTACATGTGGACATTTTTCAACGTTGAAAAATCTTCACGAGTTACCACGTTTCCCGAGTACCTGCCGTTAGCGCTAAGAAATGGCATGTTGGCCTTTATAACAGGAGGAATTGAATATAGGAGCAAAGAGGTCCTTCTGCAGTTGTACAGAGTTCTAGTGAGACCGCACCTGGAGTATTGTGTGCAGTTTTGGTCCCCTAATTTGAGGAAGGACATTCTTGCTATTGAGGGAGTGCAGTGTAGGTTTACAAGGTTAATTCCCGGGATGGTGGGACTGCCATATGCTGAGAGAATGGAGCAGCTGGGCTTGTAGATTCTCGAGTTTAGAAGGATGAGAGGAAATCTCATTGAAACATATAAGATTTGTTAAGGGCTTGGACGCGCTAGAGGCAGGAAACCTGTTCCCGATGTTGGGGGAGTCCAGAACCAGGGGCCACAGTTTAAGAATAAGGGGTAAGCCATTTAGAACGGGGACGAGGAAACACTTTTTCTCACAGAGAGTGGTGAGTGTGGAATTCTCTGCCTCAGGCGGAGGCAGGTTCTCTGGATGCTTTCAAGAGTGCTAGATAGGCTCTTAAATATAGTTGGGTCAGGGGATATGGGGAGAAGGCAGGAACGGAGTACTGATTGTGGATGATCAGCCATGTTCGCATTGAATGGTGGTGCTGGCTCGAAGGGCCAAATGGCCTGCTCCTGAACCTATTGTTTATTGTCTTTTGAAACGTTCCGAGCTCCGACGTACCTGCTACGTTCATTCTACGTGTTTACCACGAGTTTTGATTTTTTTAAAACTCGGGAGAGCTCTTGGGTGAACTTGCACAGTGGGACAGGGCTTCACACCTGCTGAGTTTCTCCAGCATTTTTGTCTATCTTCGATTTTCCAGCATCTACAGTTCCTTCTTAGACATTGTGCGGTGATGGCTGCATCTGCGGTTCCTTTCTGTTGGGGGGAGGGGGGGAAGAGTCCTGGCCCGTGGCGGCTCCTGATAAGTGATATGTTCCCTCCGCGGGTGCTGTCTTGCCCGCTGAGTTCCTCCAGCACTCTGTGTTTTTTGTTTGGCTCTGAAGTTGAAGGTGGACCTCCCTGTGTCTACCTTCAACTCCCTGTCTGGTGGCTCAGCGGGACGGGCAGGGGCTCTGGGGAGAGGGTAGCGGTTCTGGTTGAGATCCTTCTTCAGACAATCACAAGTACTCTCACCGACGAGAGTTCAGTTCAGTCTGAAGAAGGGTCTTCTCTCCAGAGTCGCTGCGTTGCCTGTCCTGCTGAGCTACTCCAGCTTTTGTCTATCTCCAATTTCAGAGTTAGAGAAAATTGCAGACTTGATTTTAAAAATCTCAAAATTTTGTAACATTGCTGGAAAATGTAACCGCATCTTGGAGGCCGAAGGTTAGGTTATTAGCCAAGAAAGATAGACTTCGTTATCCCTCAGTACAGCAACATCAAGGACGATGTTGCTGTACTGAGGTATAGCCAAGTCTATCCCTCATTGCTAGCAGCTGATGGGAAGCGGCTGTAAAGTGGGAAGCGGCTGTAAAAGGACAGCGCTGCTGGGGGGGGGGGGGGAGAGAGAGTTAATTTCACAGCGTGTGGGTAGTCTGTCCATGGATAAAGTTGTGGGGAGGGCAGGAGGTTTGAGAAGGAGGGGGTCGACCGGGGATCATCCAACACGAGCGGGTCAGTGGGCGATGGATAACAGGACAGCGGGCAGTGGAGCTTACTCCATATGTCAGGGCGAGTAACCTCAATTGATCCCTTGTTCGCGCTGACACAGGAGTAAGCTCCACCGCCCGGTGTGATGTTATCCATCACCCGCTGACCCACTCTGCTCTATGATCTTTGCTCTTGAGCTGGTCCCCTCACTGTTCAGACGGAGAGCACTGCCAGAGGTGAGCGGGCCGGCAGAAGGCGCTGAGATGGCAGTCGGTTCCGCTGTCCGGTGATGGAGGCCGCTCGTAGCCACGCGAGCTGCTTCCCTCCCCGGCCACAATGCGGTGGCTCCGCGCCCGGAGCGCAGCGGCAGCAGTGAGTGAGTGTTACTGGCATGAACCCGACCCGCTCCTTCTCAACGCTCCTTCCCTCCTCGCAACTTTACCCCTGGCTAGACCCACACGCTGTGAAAGGAACTCTACCCCGAATTGTCATGTTACTCACGGCACGTGACTCATTTATAATTATTTATTTATATTTCTACGAAAATTTTTCCCAATTGGGCCCCGCACCTCCTAAGGCCGGCCCTGCTTCTACCCACAGGCCATCGATGTAACGTGGCTGAGAGATGGTGAGGGGGTCCACGAGTCTGAATCCAGTGATCTGTTGCCCAATTGGGATGGGACTTACCAGCTGAAGAATACAATTCAACTGAGTAGAGAAAATGTGGCAAAATTCTCCTGTTACATCGAACATGCAACTCTGCTGCAGGGAGTCAATGTTCCACAGGGTAAGTGGCAAGTCAATGAGTCTGATCACTTGAGACAATAAACCTCCTGGACTGAGATAACAGCCTCAACACACTCTTAACTAAGCTGTGCATTTAGACTTTAAACTTTAGAGATATGGTGCAGATAAAGGCCCCTCAGCTCACTGAGTCCACGCTGAACAGTGATCATCCCGTACATTTACACTAACCAACACACTGGGGACAATTTACAATTTTACCTAAGCCAAGTAACCTACAAGCCTGTATGTCTTTGTAGTGTGGGAGGAAACCGGAGCACCCGGAGAAAACCCACGCAGTCACAGGGAGAACATACAATGTCCTTGCAGACAGCACCTGTAGTCAGTATCAAACCCAGGTCTCTGGTGCAGTAAGGCAGCAGCTCTACCGCTACGCCACTGTGCCACCCATTATTAATTTGTGGTTATCTAATTGCCCAGAATTATTGATAGTCAATGGAATGTGGTTTTAGTTTAAGAGATACAGCGCAGAAACCGGCCCTTCAGCCCACCGAGTCTGCGTCAACCAGCGATCCCTGCACACTTACATTATCTCACTTATTAGGGGACAATTTATAATTATACCAAGCAAATTAACCTACCAACCTGTATGTCTTTGGACTGACGGAGGAAACCAGAGATCCAGGCAAAACCCACGCAAGTCCCGGGGAGAAGGTACAAAACTCTGTACAGACGGGACCCGTAGTTAGAATTGAACCCGGGTCTCTGGCGCTGTAAGGCAGCAGTTCCACTAAGTGGGCAAAGCAGAGCCAAATGGAATACAGTGTAGTAAGTGTCTGGTTTTACATTTTGGCAGTCGGAATAAAGACATAGACTATTTGAGCTACAAAGTGGGAGTACTAGTGCAGGATTCCCAAATAGTTCATTTGCAGATTGAGTCGGTGGTAAGTAAGGCAAATGCAATGCCAGCATTCATTTCGGGGGGCCTAGAATATAAAAACAATGATATAATGCTGAGGATTTATCGGGCACTGGTGAGGACACATTTGGAATATTGTGAGCAGTTTTGGGCTCCATATTAGAAAGGATGTGCTGGCTTTGGAGAGGGTCCAGAGGAAGTATGTCCTGGGGATGATTGATTTAACGTATGAGGAATGTTTGAAGTCTCTGTGCCTGTGCTCGTGGGATTTAGAAGGATGAGGGGGGAATCTCATTGAAACCTAACAGCAGGGCCGGATTTAGATGAAGAGAGGCCCTAAACTGTTCCACTTGTGAGCCCCCCGCCCCAATCCCCCACCCCCACGACTAGAGGAAGATGGTCCACCAGATTGACACCGATTTGCAGCCGAGCGTGGCCAATGAGATAAGGGGCTGGAAAGCTGGGCTTTATTTATTTATTTATTTATTGCCTGTGCTAGTGTCGAGTTATTGGCTTAAAACACTATTATTCTGAAATGGAGGGCAAGGAAAATTACTGAAGGGTTGTTTAGAGACTACAGTGCGTTGTGACAGCATATGTAAGAAAGGCCCATACACCTTGCAGGGCTCTCACTTAATTTTTTTTCTCTGTTGTCAGCCGGGCAACCTTGGCAGCTTTTAAGTTGCCAAATGACAGTTTAGGTGGTTATTTAAGACAGCTTGCATGGCGCGTGCGATAATGTGCTTGGACGAAGTGCATAGTTACCTGTCGGAATTATACTCAATGAAGCACTCGCATATTATTTCTGCTTTAAATAAAGCTACAAACTAAACATATTCACCAATCAGGACATGATATATACCACAATGACATGCAGCAAAATTATAATACTGTATCTCAACTCTTTTTACACGTTGCAATGAATGCAATTTCTATTATTTCTTTCCACTTCCAAACAAAAATGTGGTTGGATTATTCAGCGTATGATCAACCGAAGCGCAGGCTTGGCGATCGCTTCGCACAACACCTCCACTCAGTTCGCAATCACTAACCTGATGTCCCGGTGGCTCAGCACTTCAACTCCCCCTCCCATTCCGAATCCGACCTTTCTGTCCTGCGCCTCCTCCATGGCCAGAGTGAGGCCCACCGCATATTGGAGGGGCAGCACCTCATATTTGCTTGGTTAGTTTACACCCCAGCGCTATGCACATCGGCTTCTCTAATTTCAGGTAGTCCTTGCTTTCTCCCTCCTTCCCCTCCCATTCCCAGCTCTCCCACAACCTACTGTCTCCGCCTCTTCCTTTCTTTTTCATGTCATTCCCCCCCCCCGACATCAATCTGAAGAAGGGTCTCGACTCGAAACGTCGTCTATTCCTTCGCTCCACAGATGCTGCCTCACCCGCTGATTTTCTACAGCTTTTTTGTCTACTAATGGGACCCACCACTGGCCACATCTTCCCATCTCCTCCCCTGTTGGCTTTCTATAGAGACCGCTCCTTCCGTAACTCCCTGGTCAATTCATCCCTTCCCACCCAAACCACCCCCTCTCCTGGCACTTTCTCTTGCAACTGCAGGAAATGCTACACTTGTCCTTTTAATTAAGTTTAAGACTATTGGACTGTACATTGGCCATAAAGTTGCTGCCTAAAAGTGCCAGGGACCCGGAATTGATCCTGAATATGGGTGCTGTCTGTATGGAGTTTGCTCCTTTTCCCTTTGATCGGATGGGTTTTCTCCGGGTGCTCTTGTTTCCTTCCACATTCCAAAGGCGTGCAGGAACCTATTTCAGACCCAACCCAAAACGTAATATTTTCCTTTTGTCCAGAGATTCTGTCTGACCTGTTGAGTTACTCCAGCTTTTTTGTCTATCTTCAGTTTAAACCAGCATCTGCAGTTCCTTCCTACACACACGATACTATACAATAGAACTTTATTAATCCCAGGAGGGAAATTGTGTGTGTGTGTGTGTGTGGGTATATATATTATACACACACACACATATATATTTATATAGTTATATATTCATATATAAATATACACGTTTTGTTTTCTCGTTTATAACATTGTTTACAGAGTACTATGGTTACATATTCTGTTGTGCCGCTGCAAGTAAGGATTTCATTGTTCTAACTGGGACGTGAGAGAATAAAACACTCTTGACTCTTGACTTACTTCGCTAATGTGTGGGAAAGAACTAGTGTATGGGTGATCAATGGTCGGCGTGGACTCGGTGGGCTGAAGGGCCTGTTTTCACGCTGTATCTTTAAATTAAACTAAAGACACTAAAACCAGAGGGAGTCTAAAGAAGTTTATCTACCCGAAACGTCACCCAATTTCTTCTATCCTGAGTTGCTGGCTGCTCCGTGGAGTTCCCCCGCACAATTAAAGCATGGAATAGTCTTCACCCTACCATAGTTACCCAACCAGACGCAACTAAATTTAAGGTACCTTTTTTTTCCCCAAGAACCCTTTTTTGCTTAAGTCCAAGTCAAGAATCAAGAGAGTTTTATTGTCATGTGTCCCAGATAGGACAATGAAATTCTTGCTTGCTGCAGCACAACAGAATATGTGAACATAATACAGAACAGGAGATAAAAGTTCAGTGTGTTTATATACCATAGACCATATATATATATACAATACATAAACAGATAAAATGCAATAGGCTGTTATTGTTCAGCCCTGTACCACCTCCAGTTTAAATTCCTTTTAGAATGTTTATGGAGGATCAGGAAACCAGAAGCGAGAGTTACTCCAGGGAGATACTCCTGATCCAGGGTCAGGGAGTGATTCTGTGTTAGTTTTCAGCGGTTGCGGCGAGGCAGCAATGGCGGCCAAATCTCCCACAATTCAAAGCGAGGGAGAAAGTGCCCAGCGCTGACCAGTTGCCGTGGCAGTGCGCATGCGCAGGGCGGCTGATGATGTGCTGGCCGTGGTTGTGCGCATGTGCAGGGGAGGATGTGCTGGTCGTAGCAGTGCGCATGTACAAGGCGGCCGGCCGTGCCGGCGGATGAGGAGCGAGCGGAGAGTGGAGACCCGGACACGGAGAGTGACAGACAGAGAAAGGGAGATAGAGAGGGGGGCCGCCCAGAGTTGAACGGCTGGTGTCCTGCCTTGGCCGGAGGCCGCCTATATTTCAGGGCCCGAGGCTTCAGCCTATGAAGCCTAGTGGTAAATCCGGCTCTGCGAGCCCCTCCTAGATCTCCAGGCCCTAAGCTGAAGCTTGTCCAGTTTATATGTAAATCCGGCCCTGCCTACCAGATAATGAAATGCCTGGTTAGTTGATGGGAAAGGAAGTTTTCAGTAATGGGAGAGTCTAGCACAGCCTCATAATAAAAATACCTAACTTCAATATGGAGATGAGGAGGAATCTCTTTAGTCACAGGGTGGTGAATCTGTGGAATTCATTGATACAAACAGCTGTGTGGGTCAAGTCATTGCATATTTTTCAAGCAGAGATTGATAGGTTCTTGATTAGTACGGGTGACAAAGGTTACAGGGAGAAGGCTGGAGAATGGGATTTAGCAGTAAAAATTGATCTGCCATGACTGAATGGTGGAGTAGACTCAATGGACTTGAAAGGCATAATTCTGCTCCAATATCTTATGGTCAAAATTATTCATATGGCACCCTTAACTCACTCATCCAAATGTAGGAACAGTGGAAGCAAGATAGGCTGATCCTGGCCAAGGTCTCTTATCTTCTTCCTTGGGCATCTAGCTAATTTTCTGATAGTAGTTAGTTACACAAAAGACCAACAGTGGTGCCATAACCGACCCCATTATCAGTCTGAAGTAGCAGCACCTGTTGCGAGAGAGCGAGAGAGAGAGAGAGAGAGAGAGAGAGAGCGAGAGCGAGAGAGAGAAAATTAAACTCTCAGTTATCATTGAAATATCAGCAAAGATTAAAACCTTTGAAGTTTTATCAACTATAAATGGGTTCACTTTTATTTGCCATAATAACAATCATCAACATAAGAAAATGGCCTTGTTGACTTCTACACTGCAAATAGTCATCTATTTCTGACGTACTTGATTCTTTAAATTCTTAATTAAATGCTGCAGATAAAATCTCAATACCTCAATGCTAATATGAACTTAATGATTTTTCATTGATCATTTTAAGCACATCCATCCTCTGTATAAATAGATAAATCTAAAACTTTATTATTATTATTATTTTTTTTTTTAATTTTTATTTATTAGAAGTACATTACATTACAACCACATACATTAGTACTTGTCATTTATATCTTCTTACAATTAATGTACTCCATTTATTTTTTACACTAGAAAAGGAAAAGATTGAAAGAAAGAAGAAAGTGAAGGAAAAAGTGAAAGTGTAGAAAATGTGACAACAAAAAAGGACGAAGACCCTATGAGAGCAAAATTAAAAACAAAAGAAAAAGAGTTAAGAAATAGACCCTAGAAAAGAAAGAGAAAGAGAAAGAGGAAAAAGAGAGAAACAAATATTTCTATGAGCATTACGTAAATGGGACATACCAACTCTTCAACTATCATCCCCCCTTACCTGACCTCAAATTTTTTTTTAAAGTACTTTTGCACCCTATATTTGTAATAATTCTATAAATGCAGACCACGTCAGGTGGAAGTGATCTGGTTTACCTGCTAGGAGGAGTCTTATCTCTTCTAGGTGTAATGTTTCAAACATATTTGAAATCCACATATTTATAGTTGGTATTGGAGCCTTCTTCCAAAATTTTAGAATTAGCTTTTTTCCAGTTATTAACCCATAGTCCATTAGTTTCTTTTGAAACACATTTAGTTCTGGACCATCTTCCGTTATTCCGAAGATAATCCATTCTGCTTTGGGTATCAGTCTTGTTTTAAATAACTTTGTAAAGATTTCAAAAATTTCATTCCAAAATTTTTGAATTTTTGTACAGAAAACGAATGAGTGCGCTATAGTAGCTTCTTGGGATTGACATTTATCACAAATAGATGATACATTTGGGAAAATTTTATGAATTTTAGTTTTCGAATAATATAATCTATGTAAAATTTTAAATTGTATTAAAGTGTGTCTTACATTAATCGAGCATTTATGCACGTTTAATAAGTGTTCATTCCAACTTTCCTTTGAAATTTTAATAGCTAACTCTTGTTCCCAGTCTCTTCTGATACCCTCCGTAGATGGTATTTGTACATTTAAGATAATATTATACAAATATGATATTAAGTTTGCTGATTCAGCTTTTATCTGCATTGCCTCGTCCAATACATCTACTGGGTTATTATAATGATCTTTTGTATATTTTTTCAAATAGTCGCATATTTGAAAATATTTAAAATATTGATTATTTCCAAGTTTATATTTTATTTGTAATTGTTGAAATGAAAGTAATTTTCCAGTTTCATACAAGTCACCAAGCGTTTTAATTCCTAGTCTATCCCAATGTGTAAAAGCTTTATCTATAATAGAGGGATTAAACGAAGGGTTATTAACTATAGGTAATAAAAGTGATAAATTTCTTAATTTTAAATTTTGTTTTATTTGTTTCCAAATTCAGATTGTACTATGAATAATTGGGTTCTTATTATAATTTATGTTATTCAATTTCATTGGAGAAAGGAGGATCGCTCCAATGTTTCTAGAGGAGCAATCCTCTTTCTCCATTACAATCCAGTCTACTTGCTGGGCGGAGTTATCCATCAGTTGAATCATATTTTTAATATTTACTGACCAATAATAATACATAAAATTAGGTAGTGCTAAACCCCCTAATACTTTAGGTTTATTCAGATGAGTTTTTTGTATTCTATGTGATTTATAGTCCCATATAAAATTAGTGATATCTGAGTCGAGTTTTTTAAAAAAATTCTTTGGTAAGTATATAGGAATCGATTGAAATAGGTATAAAATTTGTGGTAGAAAGATCATTTTTATTGCGTTTATTCGGCCTATTAAAGACATCGGTAGCGTTTTCCAGAATTTAATTAGTGTGTTTAATTTATTAAGTAGGGGGGTCAAAATTTGCCCTAAACATACCTTGATATGTTCTGGTAATTTCGATTCCCAAGTATTTAAATTTTTCTGTAGCTATTTTAAAAGGGAATTTTAAAAGATGTGTTGAATCTTTCGGTTTTATTGACATAATTTCACTTTTATTCCAATTTATTCTATATCCAGAAAAAGATCCAAAGTCTTCAATTAAATTTAATATATTTGGTATAGTGATTTGAGGTTTTGTAATGTACAGTAATATATCAGCCGCGTATAAAGATATTTTATTATATGAGACTTTAGTATTATATCCATGGATATCAGGGTGTATTCTAATTTTTTCTGCTAGCGGTTCAATAATGAGAGCAAACAGCTGTGGTGATAATGAGCATCGTTGTCTATTTCCCCTTGATAGTTGGAATTTCGAGGATAATATGTTACTTTATTACTTTTTAATTAGATGTGAACAGTGCTAGTTTAATTTAGATAATAAAATCATTACAATGTTGTTATTGATCAATAAATGTTTAAAATGCACTATACAGTGGCTTGCAAAAGTTTTCATACCCCTTGAACTTTTCCACATTTTGTCACGTTACAACCACAAACGTAAATGTATTTTATTGGGATTTTATGTGATAGACCAACACAAAGTGGTGCATAATTGTGAAGTGGAAGGAAAATGATACATGCTTTTCAAATTTTGTTACAAATAAAAAACTGAAAAGTGTCGCGTGCAAAAGTATTCAGCCCCCTTGAGTCAATACTTTGTAGAACCACCTTTCGCTGCAATTACAGCTGCAAGTCTTTTGGGGTATGTCTCTACCAGCTTTGCACATCTAGAGACTGAAATTTTTGCCCATTCTTCTTTGCAAAATAGCTCAAGCTCAGTCAGATTGGATGGAGAGCATCTGTGAACAGCAATTTTCAAGTCTTGCCAGAGATTCTCAATTGGATTTAGGTCTGGACTTTGACTGGACCATTCTAACACATGAATATGCTTTGATCTAAACCATTCCATTGTAGCTCTGGCTGTATGTTTTGGGTCATTGTCATGCTGGAAGGTGAACCTCCGCCCCAGTCTCAAGTCTTTTGCAGACTCTAACAGGTTTTCTTCCAAGATTGCCCTGTATTTGGCTCCATCCAGCTTCCCATCAACTCTGACCAGCTTCCCTGTCCCTGCTGAAGAAAAGCATCCCCACAGCATGATGCTGCCACCACCATGTTTCACAGTGGGGATGGTGTGTTCAGGGTGATGTGCAGTGTTAGGTTTCCGCGACACATAGCGTTTTGCATTTAGGCCAAAAACTTCAATTTTGGTCTCATCTGACCAGAGCACCTTCCTCCACGTGTTTGCTGTGTCCCCCACATGGCTTGTGGGGCAAACTGCAAATGGGACTTCTTATGGGGGGTTTTCAACAATGGCTTTCTTCTTGCTACTCTTCCATAAAGGCCCGATTTGTGGAGTGCACGACTAATAGTTGTCCTGTGGACAGATTCTCCCACCTGAGCTGTGGATCTCTGCAGCTCCTGCAGAGTTACCATGGGCCTCTTGGCTGCTTCTCTGATTAATGCTCTCCTTGCCCGGCCTGTCAGTCTAGGTGGACGGCCATGTCTTGGTAGGTTTGCAGTTGTGCCATACTCTTTCCATTTTCGGATGATGGATTGAACAGTGCTCCGTGAGATGTTCAAAGCTTGGGATATTTTTTTATAACCTAACCCTGCTTTAAACTTCTCCACAACTTTATCCCTGACTTGTCTGGTGTGTTCCTTGGGCTTCATGATGCTGTTTGTTCACTAATGTTCTCTAACAAACCTCTGAGGCCTTCACAGAACAGCTGTATTTATACTGAGATTAGATTACACACAAGTGGACTCTATTTCCTAATTAGGTGACTTCTGAAGGCAATTGGTTGCACTGGATTTTATTTAGGGGTATCAGAGTAAAGGGGGCTGAATACTTTCGCACGCGACACTTTTCAGTTTTTTATTTGTAAAAAAATTTGAAAACCATGTAACATTTTCCTTCCACTTCACAATTATGTGCCACTTTATGTTGGTCTATCACATAAAATCCCAATAAAATACATTTACGCTTGTGGTTGTAACGTGACAAAATGTGGAAAAGTTCAAGGGGTATGAATACTTTTGCAAGCCACTATATATGCCAACAGAGAGGGCAGTGAAAGAAGATATGAAGATTAGGATCGTGACTGGAGCTGTAATTGTTCCCCTCATTCTCCTGGGGATCATCCTTGGAATTGGTTGCTGGAAGAAGAGGAAAAAGAGAAAACCTTTCAATGAACAGGGACCAGCTGACAACAGCAGAGACCAGGAGAGGACCATGAAGCACAATCAGCTTCCTTTGGGATGCAGAGGAGGTCCACCGGAATGATGCCTGGATTAGTGGGGTATTAGCCACAGGGAGATGTTGGACAGACTGGACAGTTGGATTGTTTTCTCTGGAATGTCGGGGATTGAGGGGAGACCTGACAGTAATATATCAAACTGGGAGGAGTAGAGATAGGGTAGACCATCTGACTTTTTACCCAGGAAGGAAATATCAAATAAGAGCAGGTATTGCTTTACAATGAGTGGCAAAGTTAAAAAAAGATGTGCAGGACAAGTGTTTTACGCCAAGGGTGGCGAGTGACTGGAATGTGCTGCTAGGGGTGGTGGTGGAAGCAGATATGATAGTGGAATTTAAGAGACTTTTAGATAGGCACATGTATATGCAGGGAATGGATGGATATGGATTATGTGCAAGCAGATAACAATTGGTCTTGGCATCATGTTCGGCACAAACATTGTGGGTCAAAGGGCCTGTTCTTGTGCTGTACTGTTCTATGTTCTATGCTATTTATTGTATCAATGCTGACTGATGGCTTTACATTAAGCCATTAATTTTTCAAGTGCTGTCTTCACTGCAGTTACCCTGTGATTCCAAAGTGATACATTGCGCCACATTTTGGAATAAAAGGTCGCCTATTTGACTGATTGATACTTTATTATCACATGTGACATGTCACAGTGAGATTCTTTGCTTTGCATAACATACACAAGGTATAGAAAGAGTCATCATGTATAGGGTGTCGACACAGTTACAAAGTAATCATTACAGTCCCCAATGGTCCCTCTTTGTTCTCGGCAGCCCCTCCATGTTGGGTCCCTCTTTAAAATAGTTACGAAGAAGATTTATTTTCCAGGAGGTGTATGATTTGCCTGAACTTTCTATTCCAGCTGCAGAGACAAGGTGCATGAATATTTTCCACGTTGAGATATAGAGAATTTTAGACCAGAAATGAATCAAAGATTGCAGGAATAATGCAGTAAACTGATCGAAATCAGATTGGACATAATGTTATTGAATGATGCAGTCTGTTCAAGGGGGCTTACAGCTGATTACTCATCTTATTTTATATAAAACATTAAAATGTTCATCTCGGGAAGAGACCATTTGGCCCACAATGACTGTGGTGAACATGTGTAAAAACAAGCACCCGTTAGTTAGTAACAAACCCAGGTCTCTGGCGCTGTAAGGCAGTAGCTCGACCGCTTCGCCACCCTGTTCTTGGGCGAGGGTATCAGTAAATTGTCTGGCAACGTGCCTCTTAGATGGAGCCAGTGGGTAGGAAGTGCAAGTGAAAATAAATATTGTACCAGTGTCCTCTATCCACAGTCATATAGATATCCAGGAAATGGAGGAATATGTATCTTGGTCTTATGTTTAGCATTGACCTTGTGCCTGAAGGGTCTGTTGCTGTGCTGATCAGAAACCCAATCAGATTCTCTATTTGCCTCTATTACTCCTTGGGATGGTGACATTCAATTTCCAACAGTTCTCTATTTGAAGAACGTCTTCCTCCCATTCCCTCTTGGAATATTTAGTGTTATTATTCAGCAGATTCATGAACAAGTAGAAGCAATCATGTCTACAGTATCAATCCCAATGGTGAGTTATACTCCTCCATTAGGCCCTGCATTCCCCTTTCATCTGCGCTGTCAGTTAAAGTCTGGAGCTAAGATAAGGAGCATGTCAGTTGTATTAAAACTAAATGTTTTGTTGTTTTGCCAGAAATGCAAAATGAAAAGAGAAAAGGCTGTAAACGTTGTGCAAGATAGAACTGCAGATGCTGGTTTACACCGAAGATAGAAGATGTTGGAGTAACTCAGTGGGTCAGATAGCATCTCTGGGCATTCCTTCTCTCCAGAGATGCTGCCTGACCTGCTGAGTTATTCCAGCATTTTGGGTCTAGGCTGGAAACTTTGTTCAGCTGGAGAAAAAACTCTGATTGGGAAAGTGGTGAGTTGCAGTGATCTTACAATTGAAGGCTTTTGTTCATGTCTTCACTGATTCTGACACTTCTTACACTTGCAGAAACCCCTGAGGTGTTTATTGGGATTAAACGTGATGGGTCGCAATCACTGAGACTCTCCTGCCTTGTCACAGGCTTCTACCCACGGGCCATCGATGTAACGTGGCTGAGAGATGGTGAGTCTGAATCCAGTGATCTGTTGCCCAATTGGGATGGGACTTACCAGCTGAAGAATACAATTCAACTGAGTAGAGAAGATGTGGCAAAATTCTCCTGTTACATCGAACATGCAACTCTGCTGCAGGGAGTCAATGTTCCACAGGGTAAGTGGCAAGTCAATGAGGCTGATCACTTGAGACAATAAACCTCCTGGACTGAGATAACAGCCTCAACTCACACTCTTAACTAAACTATGGATTTAGATTTTAAACTTTAGAGATATGGTGCAGATACAGGCCCCTCAGCTCACCGAGTCCTTGCTGAACAGTGATCATCCTGTACATTTACACTAACCAACACACTGGGGACAATTTACAATTTTACCTAAGCCAAGTAACCCTCAAGCCCGTATTTCTTTGGAGTGTGGGAGGAAACCGGAGCACCCGGAGAAAACCCAAGCAGTCACAGGGAGAACATACAATGTCCTTGCAGACAGTACCTGTAGTCAGTATCAAACCCATGTCTCTGGTGCAGTAAGGCAGCAGCTCTACCGCTACGCCACTGTGCCACCCATTAATAATTTGTGGTTATCTAATTGCCCAGAATTATTGATAGTCAATGGAATGTGGTTTTAGTTTAAGAGATACAGCGCAGAAACAGGCCCTTCAGCCCACCGAGTCTGCGTCAACCAGCGATCCCTGCACACTTACATTATCTTACTTATTATGGGACAATTTACAATTATACCAAGCCAATTAACCTACAAACCTGTATGTCTTTGGACTGAGGGAGGAAATTGGAGATCCAGGCAAAACCCACGCAAGTCCCGGGGAGAAGGTACAAAACTCTGTACAGACGGGACCCGTAGTCAGAATTGAACCGGGTCTCTGGTGCTGTAAGGCAGCAGTTCCACCGAGTGGGCAAAGCAGAGCCAAATGGAATACAGTGTAGCAAGTGTCTGGTTTTACATTATGGCAGTCAGAATAAAGACATAGACTATTTACTAAATGGGGAGAGAATTCAGAAATCTGAGCTACAAAGTGGGAGTACTAGTGCAGGATTCCCAAATAGTTCATTTGCAGATTGAGTCGGTGGTAAGTAAGGCAAATGCAATGCCAGCATTCATTTTGGGGGGCCTAGGATATAAAAACAATGATATAATGCTGAGGTTTATCGGGCACTGGTGAGGACACATTTGTAATATTGTGAGCAGTTTTGGGCTCCATATTAGAAAGGATGTGCTGGCTTTGGAGAGGGTCCAGAGGATGTATGTCTTGGGGATGATTGATTTAACATATGAGGCGTGTTTGAAGTCTCTGTGCCTGTGCTCATGGGATTTAGAAGGATGAGGTGGGAATCTCATTGAAACCTACCAGCAGGGCCGGATTTAGATGAAGAGAGGCCCTAAGCTGTTCCACTTGTGAGGCCCCCCAACCCCCCACCCCCACGACCAGAGGAAGATGGTCCACCAGATTGACACCAATTTGCAGCCGAGCGTGGCCAATGAGATAAGGGGCTGGAAAGCTGGGCTTTATTTATTTATTTATTTATTTATTGCCTGTGCTTGTGTCGAGTTATTGGCTTAAAACACTATTATTCTGAAATGGAAGGCAAGGAAAATTACTGAAGGGTTGTTTAGAGACTACAGTGCGTTGTGACAGCATATGTAAGAAAGGCCTATGACAGTGTCAAAAATATTATACACCTTGCAGGGCTCTCACTTAATTTTTTATCTCTGTTGTCAGCCGGGCAACCTTGGTAGCTTTTTAAGTTGCCAAATGACAGTTTAGGTGGTTATTTAAGATGGCTTGCATGGCGCGTGCGATAATGTGCTTGGCCGAAGTGCATAGTTACCAGTCAGAATTATGCTCAATGAAGCATTCACATATTATTTCTGCTTCAAATAAAGCCACAAACTAAACATATTCACCAATCAGGACATGATATATACCACAATGACATGCAGCAAAATTATAATACTGTATCTCAACTCTTTTTACACGTTGCAATGAATGCAATTTCTATTATTTCTTTCCACTTCCAAACAAAAATGTGGTTGGATTATTCAGCGTATGATCAACCTCGGTGAGACCAAGCGCAGGCTTGGTGATCACTTCGCACAACACCTCAGTTCGCAATAACCAACCTGTTCTCCCGGTGGCTCAACACTTCAACTCCCCCTCCCATTCCAAATCCGACCTTTCTGTCCTGGGCCTCCTCCATGGCCAGAATGAGGCCCACCGCATATTGGAGGGGCAGCACCTCATATTTGCTTGGGTAGTTTACACCCCAGCGGTAAGCACATTGGCTTCTCTAATTTCAGGTAGTCCTTGCTTTCTCCCTCCTTCCCCTCCCATTCCCAGCTCTCCCACAGCCTACTGTCTCCGCCTCTTCCTTTCTTTTTCATGTCATCCCCCCCCCCCCCCCGACATCAATCTGAAGAAGGGTCTCGACCCGAAACGTCGTCTATTCCTTCGCTCCACAGGTGCTGCCTCACCCGCTGATTTTCTCCAGCTTTTTTGTCTACCAATGGGATCCCACCACCGACCACATCTTCCCATCTCCTCCCCTGTTGGCTTTCCGTAGAGACCGCTCCCTCCGTAACTCCCTGGTCAATTCGTCCCTTCCCACCCAAACCACCCCCTCTCCTGGCACTTTCCCTTGCAACTGCAGGAAATGCTACACTTGTTGTTTTAATTAAGTTCAAGACTATGGGGCTGTACATTGGCCATAAAGTTGCTGCCTAAAAGTTCCAGAGACCCGGAATTGATCCTGAATATGGGTGCTGTCTGTATGGAGTTTGCTCCTTTCCCTTTGATCGCATGGGTTTTCTTCGGGTGCTCTTGTTTCCTTCCACATTCCAAAGATGTGCAGGAACCTATTTCAGACCCAACCCAAAACGTAATATTTTCCTAATATTGTCCTGCTTTTTGTGTCTATCTTCAGTTTAAACCAGCATCTGCAGTTCCTTCCTACACACACGATACTATACAATAGAACTTTATTAATCCCAGGAGGGAAATTGTGTGTGTGTGTGTGGGTATATATATTATACACACACACACATATATATTTATATAGTTATATATTCATATATAAATATACACCGTTTTGTTTTCTCGTTTATAACATTGTTTACAGAGTACTATGGTTACATATTCTGTTGTGCCGCTGCAAGTAAGGATTTCATTGTTCTAACTGGGACGTGAGAGAATAAAACACTCTTGACTCTTGACTTACTTCGCTAATGTGTGGGAAAGAACTAGTGTATGGGTGATCAATGGTCGGCGTGGACTCGGTGGGCTGAAGGGCCTGTTTTCACGCTGTATCTTTAAATTAAACTAAAGACACTAAAACCAGAGGGAGTCTAAAGAAGGGTATCTACCCGAAACGTCACCCAATTTCTTCTATCCTGAGTTGCTGGCTGCTCCGTGGAGTTCCCCTGCACAATTAAAGCATGGAATATTCTTCACCCTACCATAATTACCCAACCAGACGCAACTAAATTTAAGGTACCTCTTTCTCCCCCAAGAACCCTTTTTTGCTTAAGTCCAAGTCAAGAATCAAGAGAGTTTTATTGTCATGTGTCCCAGATAGGACAATGAAATTCTTGCTTGCTGCAGCACAACAGAATATGTGAACATAATACAGAACAGGAGATAAAAGTTCAGTGTGTTTATATACCATAGACCATATATATACACAATAAATAAACAGATAAAATGCAATAGGCTGTTATTGTTCAGCCCTCCACCACCTCCAGTTTAAATTCCTTTTAGAATGTTTATGGAGGATCAGGAAAACAGAAGCGAGAGTTACTCCAGGGAGTTACTCCTGATCCAGGGTCAGGGAGTGATTCTGCGTTAGTTTTCAGCGGTTGCGGCGAGGCAGCGACCGGACAGCAATGGCGGCCAAATCTCCCACAATTCAAAGCGAGGGAGAAAGTGCCCTGCTCTGACCAGTTGCCGTGGCAGTGCGCATGCGCAGGGCGGCCGATGATGTGCGGGCCGTGGTTGTGCGCATGTGCAGGGGAGGACGTGCTGGCCGTAGCAATGCACATGTACAAGGCGGCCTGCCGTGCTGGCGGATGAGGAGTGAGCGGAGAGCGGATAGCGGGCGGAGAGAGAGATAGAGAGGGGGGCTGCCCAGAGTTGAACGGCAGGTGTCCTGCCTTGGCCGGAGGCCCCCTACATTTCAGGGCCCGAGGTTTCAGCCTATGAAGCCTAGTGGTAAATCTGGCTCTGCGAGGCCCTCCTAGATCTCGAGGCCCTAAACTGAAGCTTGTCCTGCTTATATGTAAATCCGGCCCTGCCTACCAGATAATGAAATGCCTGGTTAGTTGATGTGGAAAGGAAGTTTTCAGTAATGGGAGAGTCTAGCACAGCCTCACACTAAAAATACCTACCTTCAATATGGAGATGAGGAGGAATCTCTTTAGTCACAGGGTGGTGAATCTGTGGAATTCATTGATACAAACAGCTGTGTGCGTCGTCATTGCATATTTTTCAAGCAGAGATTGATAGGTTCTTGATTAGTACGGGTGACAAAGGTTACAGGGAGAAGGCAGGAGAATGGGATTTAGCAATAAAAATCGATCTGCCATGACTGAATGGTGGATTAGACTCAATGGACTTGAAAGGCATAATTCTGCTCCAATATCTTATGGTCAAAATTATTCATATGTCACCCTTAACTCACTCATCCAAATGTAGGAACAGTGGAAGCAAGATAGGCCTGATCCTGGACAAGGTCTCTTATCTTCTTCCTTGGGCATCTAGCTAATTTTCTGATAGTAGTTAGTTACACAAAAGACCAACAGTGGTGCCATAACCGACCCCATTATCAGTCTGAAGTAGCAGCACCTGTTGCGAGAGAGCGAGAGAGAGAGAGAGAGAGCGAGAGAGAGAAAATTAAACTCTCAGTTATCATTGAAATATCAGCAAAGTTTAAAACCTTTGAAGTTTTATCAACTATAAATGGGTTCACTTATTTGCTATAATAACTATCATCAACATAAGAAAATGGCCTTGTTGACCTCTACACTGCAAATAGTCATCTATTTCTGACGTACTTGATTCTTTAAATTCTTAATTAAATGCTGCAGATAAAATCTCAATACCATAATACTAATATGAGCTTAATGATTTTTCATTGATCATTTTAAGCACATCCATCCTCTGTATAAATACATAAATCTAAAACTTTATTACTTTGTAATTAGATATGAACAGTGCTAGTTTAATTTAGATAATAAAATCATTACAAAGTTGTTATTGATCAATAAATGTTTAAAATGCACTATATATGCCAACAGAGAGGGCAGTGAAAGAAGATATAAAGATTAGGATCGTGACTGGAGCTGTAATCGTTCCTCTCATTCTCCTGGTGATCATCCTTGGAATTGGTTGCTGGAATAAGAGGAAAAAGATAAAACCTTTCAATGAACAGGGACCAGCTGACAACAGCAGAGACCAGGAGAGGACCATGAAGCACAATCAGCTTCCTTTGGGATGCAGAGGAGGTCCACCGGAATGATGCCTGGATTAGTGGGGTATTAGCCACAGGGAGAAGTTGGACAGACTGGACAGTTGGATTGTTTTCTCTGGCATGTCGGGGATTGAGGGGAGACCTGACAGTAATATATCAAACTGGGAGGAGTAGAGATAGGGTAGACCATCCGACTTTTTACCCATATCGAATAAGAGCAGGTACAGCTTTACAATGAGTGGCAAAGTTTAAAAAAGATGTGCAGGACAAGTGTTTTACGCTAGGGTGGCGATTGACTGGAATGTGCTGCCGGGGGTGGAGGTGGAAGCAGATATGATAGTGGCATTTAAGAGACTATTAGATAGGCACATGTATATGCAGGGAATGGATGGATATGGATTATGTGCAAGCAGATAACAATTGGTCTTGGCATCATGTTCGGCACAAACATTGTGGGTCAAAGGGCCTGTTCTTGTGCTGTACTGTTCTATGTTCTATGCTCTTTATTGTATCAATGCTGACTGATGGCTTTACATTCAGCCATTAATTTTTCAAATGCTGTCTTCACTGCAGTTACCCTGTGATTCCAAAGTCATACATTGCACCACATTTTGGAATAAAAGGTCGCCTATTTGATTGATTGATACTTTATTTCCATATGTGTCATGTCACAGTGAAATTCTTTGTTTTGCCTAACATACAAAGAGTCACCATGTATAGGGTGTCGACACAGTTACAAAGTAATCATTACAGTCCCCAATGGTCCCTCTTTGTTCTCGGCAGCCCCTCCATGTTGGGTTCACCTGTGTTATCCGCCCCCCCCCCCCCCAACTCCAGCACCCTCTTTGTTATCTTTGTTCTCGGCAGCCCCTCTATGTTGGGTCCCTCTTTAAAATAGTTACGAAGAAGATTTATTTTCCAGGAGGTGTATGATTTGCCTGAACTTTCTATTCCAGCTGTGAAGACAAGGTGAATGAATATTTTCCAGGTTGAGATATAGAGAATTTTAGATCAGAAATGAATCAAAGATTGCAGGAATAATGCAGTAAACTGATCGAAATCAGATTGGACATAATGTTATTGAATGATGCAGTCTGTTCAAGGGGGCTTACAGCTGATTACTAATCTTATTTTATATAAAACATTAAAATGTTCATCTCAGGAAGAGGCCCTTTGGCCCACAATGACTGTGGTGAACATGATGAGATGCTAAACTGATCCCATCCAACTGCAACATGATCCATATCCCTCTATTTCCTGCAGATCAGATTGTCAATCTAAAAGCCTCTCAAACATCATATACTTATCTTGCCAGAGATAGACACAAAAAGCTGGAGAAACTCACCGGATCAGACAGCATCTCTGGATACAAGACATAGGTGACATTTCGGGATGTGATCCTTGTTCAGACTCCAGAAATGCTGTTTGACCCGCTGAGTTACTCCAGCTTTTTGAGCCTATCTTCGGTTTAAACCTGCATCTGCAGTTTCTTCCTAGTTATTTTGCCACTTCTCTTTGTCACATACTGTAAGCTGCATTCCGTGTTCACATACCTGATGGTGTAGTGGAGAAGTAATTGCCTTTGCATTTAATGCTTCACTCAGTGCTTCAAGTATTTGATGGGCCAGTCAACAAGGATCTTTGTTTTCAATACGAACCACGCTCTACACCACAGCTTATTGCTTAGTTTAGTTGAGTTATAGAGCATGGATGCAGAGCCTTCAGCTCATCGAGTTGATACCATCCATCTTGCACACCAGTTCTATGTTATCCCTCTTTCACATCCGCTTTCGATACACTAGGGCAATTTTACAAAGGCCAACTCACCTACAAACCTGCACATCATTGAGATGTGCGAGGAAACCGGAGCACCGGGAGAAATCCCACATGTTCACAGGGAGAACATGCAAACTCCACATAGACAACATCCCAGTACCATGTCCTGTGAATATTTATGGAACACGGTAACGTATGGGGGCTGTGTTTTCTTAACCCTACAGAGCACTGGGAACAATACTCATTATCAAAGCTGTGGTGTAATAGCTGTGGAAGTGTTTTATGTGCAACCGAGAATTTCATTGTATATCCACCAGTGTCATTTCTGAATTATGAGCATTTAATAAAATACTTTTGAATGAGTTTTATCAAGACGTTAGCATGCTATATACTTGTTTTGTCATTGTTAATACAACAGACAGCTATTTACTCAATCATAAGTTCATAAGATCATAAGTGATAGGAACAGAATTAGGCCATTCGTCCCATCTATCATGGCTGATCTATCCTATCCTCCAAACCCCATTTTCCTGCCTTCTCCCCATAACCCCTGACACCCGTACTATTGAAGAATCTATCTATCTCTGCCTTAAAAAAATATCCATTGACAGCCCCCACAGCCTTCAGTGGCAGAATTCCACAGATTCACCACCCTCTGAATAAAGAAAATCCTCCTCATCTCCTTTCTAAAGGAGTGTACTTTAATTGTGAGGCTTTGCCCTCTGCTGAGATGCTCCCACTAGTGGAAACATCCTCTCAACATCCACTCTATCCAGGCCTTTCACTATTTGGTAAGTGTAGATGGTTTATGCATGCAACCAATAATATAGCTACCTCACTACTACTAACCACGCCTTAGTTATCAAGTATAAGAACTCTCTCTCCCTCTTGCTCCCCCCTGGTTCCAGCATGATGACAGACTGGGTGCAGTCAGTGCTGGAACGTGTTTAACCTGAGTTATCATTAAACGTTAAGTAAAGCTACAAGTGAGTCAGACTTAACATCTTTACATGGTGTCAGCAAGTTAAAACGAGCGCCTCCTGTTTATCGGATTTTTATTTCTTTGAAAGTGTTGCTTTATCGGAGTTTTGTACCTTTTGCCATGGTATCCTCGTGCCGCAAACCCTCGCCCCTTGTCTTTGATGCTGACATAGCTGAACGCTGGGCGACTTTTGAAATGGACTTCACACATTACATTAATATCGTTCATCGCAACGATCCTGACATTGTTAAAGCTTCTCTCCTACTGAACCTTGCTGGTCCTGATGCCATGAGGAGAGCACGAGCCTTCGCCTATGATCCCGCGGTCCGGGATGAAAACGACCAGGTTCAAGTACCTGCGGAGTCTGCCAACGATCCGGTATGTCTATTGCGAAAGTTTGCAGAAATTTGCGACTTGCCCTCTAACCGCATTTTAGAGCGAGCCAAGTTTTTTACGAGAAAGCAACAGCCAGATGAACCTGTTGAATGCATTATTGCGGATCTGCACTATCTCGCCCAGAGGTGTCGATTTGAAAACATGACTGACCAGCTTACCAGGGACAATCTAGTGAGAGGTATGCTGGATCAGAAATTGCGATCGGAGCTATTGAGAAGGCCGGATCTTACTCTGACTGACGCAATGCATGCATGCAGGTTGGCTGAAGTCGTTGACCCGTTGTTTGGACAATGGGACGCTGTTGGTCGATCGGTCAACTTAACTGGTCTCAACAGACCGCGTCCTAAAATAGACAACTCTAGACCCGCGCCGCGGGCAGGCTACGTCCCCGGAGGACGGGTTGCCGTCTGTCGGGCCACCCATGCTTGATGATGGCTGCCAGCTGCAGTGCCTGGTCGAGCACACCGCCGCTGACCCTGCTTTGCAGCAGCTGGCAGCCATCATCAAGCGTGGGTGGCCCGACAGACGCACCAATTTGCCATCGGGTGCCCAACCGTTCTTCCTTGTCCGCGATGAGCTGGTGATCCAGGATGGGGTTATCGTCAAAGGCCACAAGGTCGTGGTCCCAGCCTCTCTGTATGATCTATACTACAACGCAGCCCACAACGGTCATCCTGGGGTCGAGGCCACTGTTTCTCATGCCCAGGGACAATTCTACTGGCCTAGCATGGCCAAATACATCAGGAACCGTGTGTCCTCTTGTGCCTCCTGCAACAACCTTACCCCACACCAGCAGCGGCAGCCTCTTTTGCAGCAGCCGGCGCCGGCCATGCCCTGGACATCGCTGGCTGCCGATATATTCGAATGGTGGGGGAAGCAGTTTCTCATCCTGGTGGACTCATACTCCAACTGGTTCGAGGTGGACCTCCTTCCGTCCGTCACCTCCGGGATGGTCATCGCCAAAATGCGGGAGCATTTCGCCGCCCACGGTGTCCCTGTCCATTTGCAGACCGACAATGGACGGCAATTCACAAGTGCCGAATTCAAAGCTTTCGCTGCGAGGTGGAACTTCCATCACTACACCAGCAGCCCTGAGTACCCTCAGAGTAACGGCCTGGCCGAACGGGCCGTGCGGAGTGCTAAGGGCCTGGTGGAGCAGTCCCGCCTGTCTAACTGCGATTTCTACCTGGGCTTACTAAACCTACGTAACGTCTCACGGGACCCGGCTATGGGTTCCCCTGCCCAGCGTCTGATGTCAAGGGTTACAAGAACACCTATGCCAATCGCCCAGCAGTCCCTGCTACCGAAAGTGCTCAATCCTGCCACTGTCCAACAACGGATCAATCAGAAACATGAAGTTCAACGACGGTCCCACGACAGGTCCTGCCGCCCTCTACTGCCTCTACTACCCGGGCAGGTCATTCGAATGCGGACCACCACCGGCTATTCCCGCCTCGCGACTGTGATTGGTGTGGACGACTCTCCAAGGTCCTACCTGGTGGATTACGAGGGGACTGCCTATCGACGGAGCCGTCAACACCTGTTGGCTGTGAACGAGCCGAAGCCTCTTCCTGCGGCTCCTTATGCTCCTCCGTTGCGGTTCCTACCTGCTGCTGCTGATCGCCCTGCTGCTCCATGCATGCCCCAGTCCCCTCGCTTATTGCGGTCTCCTTCTCCGTTGCCTCCTGGTTTTGGCCGGGCGGTTTCACCTCCTGCACGTCCTCCCCCTCCTGTCTCACCCGCTCCGACTGCATCTCCCCCTCCCTTAACATTCTTGCTTGCCTCCGCTACGCCTTCTCTTCTTTCCGATGGGGGGGGGGGGGGGGAGGTGCTGTACGTACGCGTTTGGGTCGCATTGTTAAGCCGCCTGTCCGCTACGGCGACTTTGTCTAAACTCGCATGTTTATTGTAATGACACTGTCCCAATTGCCTCCATGTGTATTTGATTTCTAAGGGGAAGGATGTAGATGGTTTATGCATGCAACCATTAATATAGCTACCTCAGTACCACTAACCACGCCTCAGTTATCAAGTATAAGAACTCTCTCTCTTTCTCTCTTGCTCCTCCCTGGTTCCATCATGATGACAGACTGGGTACAGTCAGTGCTGGAAAGTGTTTAACCTGTCTTATCATTAAACGTTAAGTAAAGCTACAAGTGAGTCAGACTTAACATCTTTACAGTAAGTTTCAATGAGATCTCCCTCATCCTTCTAAACTCCAGCGATTAGAGGCCTAGTGCCGTCAAACGCTCATCAGAGTGGAATAACAACAACTTTACTCTTCATATAACCAATTGTCAAAACTCACACCTCCACATTCAGGGGCAGTCTCTTCCCAATTGTTATCAGGCAACTGAAACCATCCTACCAACAACCAGGGTGCAGTCTTGAACTACTGTCTCCTGCATTGGAGATCATCGGACAATCTTTGATCGGACTTTACTGCCATTATCTTGCACTAAACGTTATTCACGTTATTCCCTTTATCATATATCTGTACACTATGGATGGCTCAATTGTAATCATGTATTGTCTTTCCACTGACTGGTTAGCACATTTAGTTTATTTAGTTTAGAGATACAGGGTGGAAACAGGGTCCACACCAATTCCCACACACTAACACTATCCTACACACACTTGGAACAGGTTTACATTTACACCAACCCAATTAACCTACATACCCATAGTCAAGATCAAACCCGGCTGTGTGGCACTTAAGGCAGCAACTCCAGTGTTGCATCACCATGCTGTCCTTATTGTTGTAGGTTGTGCAGGGAATGGAGATATATTATGTGCAGGCAGATAGGAGTTGGTCTTGGCATCATGTTCAACACAGACATTGTGGGCCAAAGGGCCTGTTCCTGTGCTGTACTGATCTATTGTGGTGATTGTGAAAACACATAATAATTACTTGATTGCTGATATCTTAAGTGTATTTACTAGGTACATTAAATATTCAGACAAAACTAAATTCCATTCCCGAGTCATCTAATTCCCACACCCAATTCAGCGTGAAACATCAACTTTCTTGAGGTACTGATATATTTATTTTCTGTTAATATGTAACTGTGAGTTTAATGTTACACCAAATGGCAATTGGCTTGTTTCCATCAGTGTTTGCAATCTGGGTGACCCTGAATTTATTGCTTAGGTGTGAGATTCCTCGCAAGGACTGAGATGAGGCAGAAACTTGACTGTTACAGACTTTTTGGAGGGGTTTGCAAGATTTTGACACAACACCACTGAAGGCAAGACAATATATTTACCTGCAGCATCAAACATACCTCAGACAGTCATCAAGGCATTCATCACTGTCTGTGAAAAAACATGCCCTGCACATTTCCTTTAAACTCTCATCTTAAAGCTATGCCCTCTTGTATTCAATGTTTGCATCCATGTTCAGTTTAGTTTATTTTAGTTTAGAGATACAGCATGGAAACAGGCCCTTCGGCCCACCGAGTCCGCACCGACTAGTGATCCCTGGGAATTAGCACTACCCTACACACACTAGGGATGATTTACACATACACCAAGCCAATTAATCTACATACCTGTACATCTTTGGAGTGTGGGAGGAAACCGAAGATCTCGGAGAAAACCCATGCTGTCATGAAGAGAACGTACACACTCCACACATACAGCACCCGCGGTCGGGATCGAACCTGGGTCTCCCACGCTGCAAGCGCTGCAAAGCAGCAACTCTACCGCTGCGCCACAGTGACTGCCCCTGTTCTGACTATCTATCCTATCTATACCTCTCATAGTTTTATGTACTTCTATCAGGTGTCCCATCAAACTCCGGCATTCTAGCGGAAGCAATCCATGTCTGTCCATCTGTTTCATGTAGCCAACACACCCTAGTCGAGGCATCATTCTTGTAAACCTCTGCACCCTTTCCAATGCCTCTACATCCTTAATGTAATGGGTCAACAAAAACTGCACATAATACTCCAAATGTGGACTACCCAGCCCTATAAAACTGTATTATGACTTCCTTTCTCTAGAAACCCAAGATTCAACCCCAAGATCTCTCTGTAGATTAATGCTAAGGGTCTTGCCAATAACTGTATACTTTTCCTTTACATTCGACCACTCAAAGTGTAACACCTCATACTGGCTCAAAATGACCACCATTTGCATTTTTTCTGCCCATTTCTGTATCTGATGTATTTCCCATTGTACACTATGGCAGCCTTCTTCACTGTTCACAACTCCATCAATGTTGGGGGCGCCTGGAAACTAACTAACCAACCCAACCACTGGGTGGTGCCAGCAATGGCTGCCTCGCCAACAGTCTGTCTGTCCCTTCCTTCTTTGTGTTTTAACAGTTTGTGTTAAATCAGAGGTTGGCAACCTACAGCCCACGGGCCGGATCCGGACTGTAACTCGAAATCATCCGGCACGCAGGCGTAACACAAAACACACACAACACTTATCCGAGAGTAGTTCTCACACACACACACAGCCAATTCCATATCACAATACCTGTCGAATCAAGGGCCTGTCCCACTGTACGAGCTTATTCAAGAGTTCTCCCGTGTTTCCCATGATTCAAACTCGGAGAATTACAGTAACAACCGCTCGTAGGTACTCGGGGCTCTCGTGGACATTTTTCAACATGTTTAAAAATCTTCACGAGCTTACCGCGTTTCCTGAGTACCTGCCGTTAGCGTTACGAGCCGCTAAGAGACGTCCCGAGCTCCGACGTACCCGCTATGTACATTCTACGTACTTACCACGAGTTTGATTTTATTTAAACTCGGGAGAGCTCTTGAATTACCTCGTACAGTGGGACAGGCCCTTAAATCTCTCTCTCTGTCCCTACCCTCCCACCCCCTCTTCCATCATCCAGACCATCCAAAGTGAAAGCCCCCCCCCACCTCAGTGCTGCGGCTTGTGTGAAACTGCAGCGGGATGAGAGCGGCTTCGACAAGGCGGTGCTGAAGCGGTTTCCTCGGGAGCCCAGCAGCGGACGGGCTGGAGGAAAACAAAGCATCAGCGAGGTCGGTGAGTAATTCCGCTCCGGCCACAGTGTTGCACTTTAGTCGTATTTGACGCAGGGGTAATTGTCTTTTTGTTACGATTTTTTAAAACTATAATGAATTAATTATTAACTATGGTGACAGATGTGGCCCGCCATCCACTCACAGACATAGGTCCTGGCTCCTATGCAGAACAAGGTTGCCGACCCATGTGTTAAATGTATGTATTTAGTGTTCTTCAGCTTGTTTTACGGTGGGGTGGTTGGGGGAAACCTTTTCTAATATCTTACCTCGATGGAGATGCGATTTTTTTCTGTACTGTATCTCGGTCCGCACTGCAGCCTAACAGCCAGGCCTTTGGTGGAGGCCGACTTTTGACAGCTCCACCACGGGAGCCTGCGGAGTCACCATCACGCAGCTCATGATCCCTTTGCCAGGGATCGACCTCGGAGCTCCAACTGTGGGTGCTTGTGGACTTAACATCACGGAGCTCGCAGTCTCTGATCAGAGACCGACCTCAGGAGCTCCAAGCCGCAGGTGCTTCGACCACCCCAACACAGGAGCTTCAATCGCCCTGACACAGGTGCTTCAACCGCCCGCTGCAGGAGCTTCGATCACCCCGGCAATGGTTCTACTGCCCCGACCGCGGGAGAATAAAAAGAAAGAAGTTTGGACTTTGTTGCCTTCCATCACAGTGAGGAATGTGGGAATCTGCCGTGGTGGATGTTTATGTTAACTTTTATGTCATTGTGTCTTGTTGCTTGTCTTGGGCCAGGGGTGGGATCCAGTACAGGCAACGCCAACAACTTTTTTTTTTTTTTTTTTTTTTTTTTTTTTTAATTAGAAGTATTTTACATTACAGTTATCTGCAATAACATAACATAATTTTATACAATTCTTATACCACTTCTGTTTTTCAACTTTAATAGAAAAAAGGATAGAAAGAGCTCGCAAAGATAGTCAGTGAGTGAATGAAAGTGGTCCAGGAACACTCTTGTGAACCTAAACCACAAGAAGTAGTTAAAGAAGAAAAGAAAAAAAGAGAAAAAAGAAAATAAGATAGGACAATATGAAAGGGATGTGTCTACTTCTTATCTTTACTCACCCCTCGCCAGGTCCTAAAACCATTTATTATCAACATTTTGTTGCACCCTATGTTTGTAATAAGTCGATATATGGCGACCAAATCTTTTGGAATTGGTCTTGTTTACCTGCTAGGAGGAATCTCATATCTTCTAAATGTAACAATTCCGACATATTAGAAGTCCACATTTTTATTGTTGGCGTAGGGGCATTTTTCCAAAATTTCAATATCAGTTTTTTTGCCGTTAATAAACCATAACTAAGAAAACTCCTTTGAAACGCAGTCAGCTCCAAACTTGCTTCTGTTGTTCCAAAAATAATCAGTTCTGCATTCGGTTTCAATTTTATTTTAAATAATTTAGAGAAAATTTCAATCCCAACTCTCTTTCGAGATTTTTATAGCTAGTTCCTGTTCCCATTCTCTTCTAATCCCGTCCGATGCTGGAATTTCTATGTTTAAAACGGAGTTATATAGGTATGATATTAAATTAGCTGATTCCGCTTTTATATTCATTATCCCATCTAATAGGTCAGGAGACATGTTTTGATATTCTCGTGTATACTTTTTCAAATAATCACGTAGTTGAAAATATTTAAAATATTGATTTCTATTCAAGTTATATTTAAGTTGTAATTGATTAAATGTTAAAAAACTTCCATTATCATACATATCTCCAAACGTTTTAATTCCTACTCTTTCCCAATTTATAAAAGCTCTATCTATCATAGAAGGTTTAAACGCAGGGTTATACATTATAGGAGAAAGTAGTGATAGATTTCTTAATTTTAACGTTAATTTTATTTGTTTCCAAATTCTAATTGTACTATGAATAATTGGATTTTTACTATATATTGTATTCTTTATTTTTGTTGGTGAGAGAAGGATCGCTCCTATATTGAAAGGGGAACAGTCCTCTCTCTCCATTACTATCCAATCCACCCGTTGGGCCGAATTGTCCAACAGGTGAATCATATTTTTGACATTTCTCACAGACATCTACAACACCTCTCTGAGCCAAGCCATCATACCAGCATGCTTCAAAGCCACCACCATCATACCGCTACCCAAGAAATCCCCAGCCTCAACACTGAACGACTACCGGCCCATAGCACTCACGTCCATCATGATGAAGTGCTTTGAAAGGTTGGTTAAGGCCCACATAATATCCAGTCTCCCCTCTACACTTGACCCATTCCAGTTTGCATACCGTCCCAACCGTTCCACTGATGATGCCATAGCAACAGTACTCCACCTAAGCCTGGCTCATCTGGAAAACAATAACAGTTACGTGCGGTTGCTGTTCATTGATTTCAGCTCCGCCTTCAACACAGTCATCCCCCAACACCTGGTGAATAAACTCGGTGAAATAGGCATCAGCACCCCACTATGCAACTGGTTACTGGACTTCCTCACCGACAGACCACAGACAGTAAGAGTTGGCAAAAACTCATCAGAGACCACCATCATGAACACCGGGGTCCCACGGGGATGTGTGCGGAGCCATCTGTTGTTCACGCTGATGACACATGACTGTTGTGCCAAACATAACTCGAACCACATCATCAAGTTCGCAGATGACACAACAGTGGTGGGCCTCATCAGCCACGATGACGACTCAGCCTACAGAGAGGAGGTACAACAACTCATCAACTGGTGTGACATCAATAACCTTCAACTCAATGTCAACAAAATGAAAGAAATAACTGTGGACTTCAGGAAGAAACAGGCAGCACACACCCCACTCACCATAAATGGCAGTGTAGTGGAGTCTGTGAAAAGCACCAAGTTCCTGGGAGTACACATCACAGATGACCAGACATGGTCCACCAACACCATCTCCCTAGTCAAGAAAGCACAGCAACGCCTCCACTTCCTTCGACGGATGAGGAGAGCCGACCTCCCCCCTTCTGCCCTCACAACTTTTTACAGGGGTGCCATTGAGAGCATTCTTACCAGCAGTCTCTCAGTCTGGTATGGCAGTTGCTCTGCTGCTGACCAGAAGGCCCTACAGAGAGTGGTGAGGACAGCGGAGAAGATCACTAGATCACCCCAACCAGCAATTCAAGACTTATATCCATCTCGCTGTCGCAAGAGAGCAACTAACATCATCAAAGACACCACCCACCCAGCACACAAACTGTTCACCCTCCTACCATCCGGCAAGCGCTCCCGCAGCATGCGGAGCAAAACCACAAGATTCAAAAACAGCTTTTTCCCTCAGGCCATCAGACTACTCAACACACTTAAGAGAATTCCATGAACATTACACAAAGACCAACTGACTGCCAGATTAACTTTGGCCCAGTGTCTGCAGTATGCTACTTGCACAGTATGCTATATTGCACCTTTTATTAATGAATATTTTATATAATGTATATGTCCGTTGTCTATTTTTGTTGGTACGCTGTCTGTCTGTGTTATAAATATTACTTGCACATTGGAGTATGGAGAAACGCAATTTCAATCCTCTATGTAACTACTCGTTACATTATTTGAATTGACAATAAAATTACTATTACTATTACAATAATAATATAAAAAATTGGGAAGTGATAATCCACCAAATTCCTTAGGTTTGCACAAATGTTTTCTTTGAATTCTGTGAGATTTATAGTCCCATATAAAATTTGTAATATCGGCATCCAATTAAAAAAAAAAAAATTTGGTAAGTATGACTAGAATAAATATAAAATTTGTGGTAAAAAAATCATTTTTATAGCATTTATTCGGCCTATAAGAGACATCGGGAGGGTTTTCCAGAATTTAATCAATGTGTTTAATTTATTGAGTAAGGGCATATAATTTGCATTAAATAGAGATTTATATTTTCTAGTAATTTCAATTCCCAAATATTTAAATTTTTCTGAAGCGATTTTAAAAGGGAATTTTAACAGGTGTGTCGATTCTTGAGGTTTAATCGTCATAATTTCACTTTTATTCCAATTTACTCTATATCCTGAAAAGGATCCAAATTCCTCAATTAAATTTAATATATTTGGTATACTAATTAGTGACTTTGTAATATATAGTAGTACATCATCTGCATATAAAGATATCTTATTATTTGAATATTTTGTATTATATCCATGAATATTCGGATGTATCCTAATACTTTCCGCTAACGGTTCTATTACCAGAGCAAATAGCAGAGGTGATAATGAACACCCCTGTCTATTTCCCCTTGATAACTGAAATTTCGAGGACAAAATATTATTAGTTAATATTCTGGCCGTAGGCCTTTCATATAATAATTTTACCCAAGCGATAAAATTATCACCCATTTGAAATTTTTGCAATACTTTAACCATATAATCCCATTCCACTTGATCAAATGCTTTTTCTGCATCCAGTGAAATAATTGATAAGTCTTGCTCTTCGGTTTTATGTGAGTGCATTATATTAAACAGACGTCTCAGATTATTGCTTGAGTATCTCTTGGGTATAAACCCTGTTTGATCCGGATTTATCAATTTACTGACATAGTTACTTAGCCTTCTAGCTAATGTTTTCGCTAGTATTTTTTGATCTGTGTTTAGCAGCGCAATAGCTCTATAAGAACCCGGATCTTCTAAATCTTTACCTTTTTTAGGTATAAGTGTAATCGTTGACTCCGCCAATGTTTCTGGAAGTGTATGTTCTTTAAAGGCATATGTATACATTTTATGTAGTCGTGATGTAATTATCTCGTAAAATCTTTTATAAAATTCATTGCTAAAACCATCTGGTCCTGGAGTTTTTCCATTCTTTAATGTATTTATTGTTTCTTCTATTTCCTTGGTTGAGACTTGTGCACCTAGTTCCTCTTGTTCACTCATATTGAGTTTTGGGAGATTACAATTTTCCAGGAACTCTCTAACTTTGGTACTATCTGCTACCGCTTTAGATGTATATAAATTTTGATAAAATTGAGCGAATCTTTTGTTAATATCCTTAGGAAGTGTTAACAATTCCCCTTTATCTGATTTAATCTTTAAAATCATGTGATCCTTTTCACGCTTGTGGTTTATCCCCAAATTCAAAATGTTCCTGTTTTGTGATTTGAAATAATCTAATAACATTTGTTGATAATATTTTGTTTAATATAAATTTCATTATTGTTATTTTATTATGTTTATCTATAGTAGGCTCTTTAGCATTGTCTAATTCCAAATCTCTAATTCGTTCCTCTAACTGCCTTTGTTCTTTCTTATTCCTTTTATTCAAAAAAGCTTGGTATGAGATTATAGATAATAACTGCTTTGAATGATTCCCATAGTAGAACTGGTGAGATATCTGGGGTGTCATTATTCTTTAAAAAAAGTTCCATCTGTTGTTTTAAATATATTTCCCCTTGTGGGTCATTTAAGATTTGAGGATTAAACCTCCAAAACGATTTATTAGAAGTCATTCCCTCTAATTAAAAAAAAAAAGTTAACGGGGAATGATCAGAAATTATACTATTGTGATATTTTGGATTCATTGTATAGGGGATTAATTTTGTATCCACTCAAAAATAGTCGATACGTGAATAAGTTTTGTGTACCATTGAATAAAACGAGTATTCCCTTCCGACAGGGTTAGCGATCCTCCAAACATCTGTTATATTTGTATTTTTTATGTAAGTATTTAAGATTTCCCTGGTTTTAGATTTTATGTTGCCCCTACTCTGTTGTGAAGATTTATCCAAATATGGATCTAAAACACAGTTAAAATCTCCCCCAATTATCACATTTTGATAAATTGAACTGTAATTATATTAAAAATTTAATTAAAGAATTGAGGATTATCAAAATTAGGCGCATAAATATTTACCAAGGTAATTGGGGTAGCATGAATCTCTCCGGTAACTATAAGGTATCTCCCTTCCTTATCTGTCATGATATTCTTCGATTTAAATGGTATACCTTTTCGAATAATGATGGCTGTGCCTCTAGCTTTGGAAATATATGAAGATTGGTATGTTTGGCCTATCCAGTTTACCTTCAATCTGGCTTGAGCTTGTAGTTTCAAGTGAGTTTCTTGTAGGAATATTACATCCGTCTTGAGTGACTTCAATTGTGCAAGAATCTTACCCCTTTTAATTGGTTCATTAGCACCCTAATATTCCAACTGCAGAATGTGATTCCTCCAAATTTCTTTTGTTTATCGTCTTGCATTTTGAATTATTTAATACCTTTTAAACATGTGGTGCAAACAATACCTTAGGTCTCTGGCTGTTGGGCGAGCATTTGCAATAATAAATTCAGTTATTACATCCCTCTCAAAATTGTCCTTAAGTGAAAAAACAAAAAAGTGTACATTATTGTGATATTTTAAAAAAATCAAAAAAGTGAGGTCACAGTGTCTAAAAATAACGACACTGTGACCAATTATCCACCTACTGGTGGTAGTTACATATTTAATGACTTCCGTAGTTGTTAATCTACATTTAGCTCCGTCCCCTTGATTAATCTTACAAAAGGGAGTTGGGACCCATTCAAAGCCAAATTTTATGTGTCATATCTTTATATCTAAATAAAACTTCTATAATCTGCAAAATTATCTACCATTTACTTATAATAACAATTATTACATTATCTTTCTCTTCCATACTAATCTGCCTTTGGTTGGAAGGGGTTAACCCGATTCAGGCACCTGGCTATTTGCCAAGCTTCTGAATCTCCTCGCCTCCTTCCCCAAAATTTGAACTACAACTTATCATAAGTTTTAAATTAATTTGTTAGTTTATTGTAAATCTATTTTCTTATGTTTAGCCCCCCTCCTCCCATACCCGGGGGGGTGGTTAATCCTTATAATGAATTATTACATTTTATCAATGAAGCAATTCAATTTTAAATCAATTATTGTTACTGTTAGTGTGTTAATTTCGATAACTTTAATTACTACTACTATATTAGTTCAGTAGTTTTGTGTTAGTATGGAATTAGTGTAGGGATAAGATTTTAAGTCTTTCATTCAGGAATTTTTTTCCCCATCCATCTTCGTTAGGTTGCTCCTTCAGCCACACCCTTGTTATTCCGTCTTTCGCTCATGTTGAAGCCGAATTTGTCCTTGAGGAGATAAGAGAGCCTAGACAGCCGCACATGGAGAGGCTGCGCCATCTTAAAATTTAAAAAGTTATTTCTATCGACTTTCCCTCAGCCGTTGTCTGTAGAATAAAAACCTTGTCTTGAGAATGTGATGCTTTACTTAAGCCTCTATTTCCTTTACGATGTCTTGAGCATATTTGTAAGCAGCTTCTGGATCAGTAAACTTGCGTTCGGTGTGTTTATAAGTAATGATCATCTTAGCCGGATAAATTATCCCATATCTGATGTCCCTGTGCCCTTTCAAGATCTGTTGTGTATTTTTAAACGCTTCTCGTTTTTTAGCAATTTCATAAGGATAGTCTCTAAAAAGTTTGATAGTATCCATCCCAAACTTCATAATCTTTCCGTGCTGAATTTTTCTCATGGCCTCTTCCAAAGCTGAAATGTCCCAAAATTTCACAATGATCTGTCGTGGGGGAGCTCCTTTTATGTTTGCCCTTGTTTTTGGCCGATTCACCTGGTGTGCCACTTCTATTTTCGGTTTAGCTGGCAGGTTGAGTATATTTTTAAGTAAGTTAGCAGTGTACTCTTGGGGATCATCCCCCTCCTCTCCTTCTGACACTGCAACTATTCTTAAATTCTGCCGTCTTGACCTTGCTTCCAAATCAAGGCATTTATCCGACGTTTTAGCCAGCTGACCCACGACATCTTCATAATTCTTCTTGATTTTCTGCATTTCTTCAGCCATTTGTAACATTGCTATTTCCATATCTTTAATGGCAGTACAGCATGTTGTAACAGTTTGGTGGACCACATCCAACTTATTAGTACAGTCTATTTCCACTTTATCAATTTTCAGAGATAATTCACCATGAACATCATCTATTCGTTTATTTATATTACCGAATACTTTCTGATTTCCGATGTTCATGTTCTCCATCATGCTCTCCATCATACTTTTATTACATGCCAGAAGTTCATTTTTTAAGTCACTCACCGAAGTTTTAATTTCCTCCAGCTCTTTGTCCTTTAAAACTTTTTCAGCCATTTCAGCCTTTAATCTTGTAGCCATTTTCAGGGCTAATACAGCAGTTGCTTCTTCAGGTTCTTGAAGTTCAGCAGATACTTCTTCTGGTTCTTGGATTTTTTCAGGTGGTGACTGTTTTTTCAGCAGTTGCTTGAAGACAGATCTCTGAGGGCTCTGACAGGGAGTTGTTTTTTTCATTCATAAATAGTTTAAACCTCCGTTATTTTCGCGGCGATTTCTGATGACGTCATCAGCACCGCGACGAGCAGCTCCGGTAAGTGTTTTCACACGGTCCCGACTCCAAAACGATTTTCAAAGCGAAAATTCGCTAATTACGGGCACGGAGCTAAATGGTACGCCTGTTCAGTCCAACATGGCGCCACCGGAAGTCCAACGCCAACAACTTTAATGACACATGGATAAACAATCAAAATAAGAATGCAAGGAAACAACAAGAGATCCAATCAGAACATAGACACAAAATTCTGGAGTAACTCGTCGGGACAGGCAGCATCTCTGAAGAGAAGGAATGGGTGACATTTTGGGTCGAGACCCTTCTTCAGGCTGATGTCAGGGGAATGGGAGGTCGATAGATAAGGAAGTGTATAGATAAGGACGTGTGAGATTTGAAAACAGGACAACGGGAATGGAGATCAAGGAAAATGTAGCAACAAAGCAAACAGAGATAAAGAAGGGAAACTCTTGAAAAAGATTGACAAGGGGGGGATCTGCTACATAGTGAGAAGCTGGGGTAAATATAACACCTCTATTTAACAGCAAGCTGCTTCGATAAACAAATAGGTAACAAGCCAACAGATGGTTACACTGATAAAGTTATACCAACAAGGGTGTTTGCAGGTTCAAGTGCAACATAAACTCTGGCCTTGAAGTAGGATACTGTTTGGTTGGTTTCTGTGTGCGTACACAATGAGATTCTTTACAATGTAAATCAGAATATGAAAAACTGAGAAAAAAGTAAAATATATAGATTCATTCTTGGAAAACCTTTCACAACATTTCAAAAACATTTAGAACCACTGAGTATTTCTTGAAATGTAAGCACTATTGAATGAATATCATTGAGCAGGATGACACAAGGATAAGCCCTAGCATCACAACGTCTGTGCTGGCTATGTTGTCATTACAAACTAATCCCATCTTCCTGCACATGGTCTATCCAGACTGAAGAAGGGTCTCGACCCAAAACATCACCCAGTCCTTCTCTCCTGAGATGCTGCCTTTCCCACTGAGTTACTCAAGATTTTTGTGTCTACCTTTGGTTTAAACCAGGATCTGCTGTTCCTTTCCACACACCCCTTCATTTCCTCTCTGTTCACATGTCAGGAGCCAAGAGAGACAAGAGAGTTAAGCTTCTTTAATGAAATGTCTAATTAAATGTTCCAACAACAGAACAATTACATTATTACATGCAGCAGCCTAACAGGCCCATAAACAGAGTATAAATAGATAAACAAGATAATAAACAAAAAATAAAATAAAAGAGCCACAGTGTGGCGCGACAGTCAAAATCAATTTATTAGTTAACATAAAACATAGAGCAGTACAACATACATGCCTGTTTAAATGCCTTTAAACATTGCTATCATATCTGTTTCCACTACTTCCTCTGACAGCACGCTCCAAGCACCCACCACTCTCTGTGTAAAAAATCCTTTAAGATTTACTCCTCTCTACTCTGTGTCTCTCATAATTATATATACTTCCATCAGGTGTCCCCCACCCTCCTCATATTCCAACTCCACAAGAGCAAATGATCTAAGTTTGTCTAACCTGTCCACACAGCTGACACTCTCAAACACTGCTTCCAATTTTCATTCAAAGGGAAATGTGATGAGCGACAGATGATCTGTGTTCTTCGCTGGTATCAACTGCAAGATAAATATCAATGAGGATTCTGGGATTAACCTGTATTCCTTAAATAACCTTTTGGGATTATTTTTTAGAGGGCTGAAATATATATCAGGCCATTCAGCCCACCGGATCCACACCAGTCATTGACCATCCGTTCACACCAGTTCAGTGTTATCACATTTATGCATCACATTTTGACTTCACGGAGGCTGATTAAGCAACAAGCCAGCATGTGGTGTACGAGGAAGCTGGAGCACCTGGAGGTAGCCAGCGCAGTCACAGGGGGAAGGTGAAAACTCCACACGGACAGTACTTGAGGGCAGGAACAAGGCCAGGTCATAAGGAATGGGTGTAGAATTAGGCCATTCAGCCCATCTAGTCCACTCCACCATTCAATCATTACTGATCTATCTCTCCCTCCTCACCCCATTCTCCTGCCTTCTCCCCATAACCTCGGACACTTGTACCAATCAAGAATCTATCTATCTTCGACTTAAAAATATCCACTGACGGCCTCCACAGCCTTCTGTGGCAACAAATTCCATGGATTTGCCACCCTCTGCCTTAAGAAATTTCTCCTCATCTTCCTAAAAGAACGTCCTTTAATTCTGAGGCTATGACCTCTAGTCCTAGACTCTCCCACGAGTGGAAACATCCTCTCCACATCCACTCTATCCAAACCATTCACTATTCTGTAGGTTTTAATGAGGTCCCCCCCTCATTCTTCTAAACTCCAGAGAGTACAGGCCCAGTGCTAACAAATGTTCATGATAGGTTAACCTACTCATTTCTGGGATCATTGTTGTAAACCTCCTCTGGACCCTCTCCAGAGCCAGCACATCCTTCCTCAGATATAGTGCCCAGAATTGCTCACAATATTCTCTAGCACTGAGGGAGCAGCTCTGCCATTTGTGCCATTGTGCCGGCCTGGTAGTATTTTGGTTTAACATGTGGTAGTAAAATTGCATCACAAACTCTGCAGAACGTCCTGTATAGCACTAGATTCCACTGGTGTTTCTTTGGTGGGATATTGACCCATGGCTCTCTGACTGAGAATGGAGATATGAAAAAAAAAATAGCTTTGCACATAACTCAGTTACTTCTTGCCTGAGTGAATGGAGCCCGCAGCTGGGGCCTGGGCCGGTGCCACGAAGGCGTCCGGAGAGGACCCGGCAGCGTTAATGAAAAGGCCAGTGTGGCGGTCGATGATGGCGCCGACCGATGGACGAGGATGGACAAGTGGAAGTGAGGACGCCGCTGCCAAGGGAAGGAACAAAGGAGGACCCAGCATGGGGGACGTGAATTTGTAACTTTGTAAGCGCCCTTTATGGGCAACTATTTCCATACCTTGTGTGTGCAAGCAAAGAATGTCACTGAGACTTGTCACATGTGACAATAAAGTATTCAATTCAATCAACAGCCACCTCGCATAATCTATTGATAAGAGGCCTTTTGTTACAAGATGGCATTCTCTGGAAAGGCGTAGGTTATTTAAAAATCTTTTAATCAATTTCTCTGATACAAGTGCACTGACCTCTTGTTCTGCTTTAGCTGTAAGGAGACACACTCTCTACAATACCTTTCTCACACGACCGAACTTTGAGGATCAGTTTGCACATGGTATGTTTGAGAGCTATTTCCATTTACCGGGAGACATCACAGCCTAGCCTGAACTAGACTGCATGCTACTCTATAGTTAATGGTGAGATCAAGGCTTTTTGTCTGTCAGTCTGATATTGATTACAGTGGAATTCAGGAAACCCAATACCAAGCTCAGCCTTTCACGAGGAAAAGCAAACAAATTGTGGCATTTATTAAAGAAATACTCACTCTCCCTATTGGACAATGTTAATGAATTCTGCTTTCAAACAATGAGTTCAAACCATGCTAAACAAGTCCAAAACATTCTTAATGTAAACAAAGGAACTGCAGATGCTGGTTTAAGCCGAAGATAGACACAAAATGTCGTAGTAACTCACAGGCACAGGCAGCATCTCTGGATAGAAGGAATGGGTGATGTTTTGGGTTGAGGTCCATTGGGGGGGGGGGGGAAATCCTCCTGGCCTATGTGTAAATCGCATGTCAATGAGAATGGAGATGTTGACTGTGAAATGGAAGTCAGTGGGATTTGGATGGAAATGTGAACTTATAAAATTTAAAAGTAGTCTATTGGATCTGAACACATCTTGGTCTGAAGTAGGGTCTCGACCCACAATGTTACCCATTCCTTCTCTCTAGAGATGCTGCCTGTGAGTTACTCCAGCATTTTGTGTCTGTCTTCCGTGTAAACTGGCATCTGCAGTTCTTTCCTGCACATTTGGTATGTGAATCAGTATTGTGTGAATGGATAATTTTTTTGAATGGGGATGTTCTTCAGAATGGTGTTGGTGGATACATTTTTGAATGGGGTATGTGATTCACCATGGTGTGAATGGAGGAATTTTGGAACGGGGCATGTGATTCAAAATGGTGTGAACAGATCAAGTTTATCAATGACAGATACATTTATGCAATTAATCTATATTTATCATATCTAATTTTATAACATAAATATGAACCAAATTGAATTAATTACGTTCCACCCTGTTACTTGATCTTTTAGATAGTTGAGAAGGTATTGAAAGAGTGCCTTGTTCACTCAAGAACCCAGGCAATAGTGGACAGTTTATCAGCAAACACTTGGCCCAGTGCCTGAGGTGCTCCAGTCACTAAGTGATGGAAATGTATTTGTCATTCCACAAATCTCACATTGTGTAAGAGGTTGGGGCTGGAGTCTCAGCCCAACAGATCAGTCAGAAGAGGTACAGGAACAGAGGCAGGGTGAATGTGTGCTTTGTAGACTATCAGATACAGAATATTACAGGTCAGGAACTCACCCTTTGGCCCACAATGTATATGCCAAATGTAATGCCAAGATAAACTGACCTAGTCGAATGCAAACAGAAATTTTACATTCGATGAACACTATCACATCATACAACCCATCTCCAATGAAAATTATCTCCTTCCTTCCATGACTTTTAAACATAGAAACATAGAAACATAGAAAATAGGTGCAGGAGGAGGCCATTCGGCCCTTCGAGCCAGCACCGCCATTCATTATGATCATGGCTGATCGTCCCCTATCAATAACCCATGCCTGCCTTCTCCCCATATCCCTTGACTCCACTAGCCCCTAGAGCTCTATCTAACTCTCTGTTAAATCCATCCAGTGATTTGGCCTCCACTGCCCTCTGTGGCAGGGAATTCCATAAATTCACAACTCTCTGGGTGAAAACGAATTTTCTCACCCGAGTCTTAAATGACCTCCCCTTTATTCTAAGACTGTGGCCCCTGGTTTAGTTATGGAGTCATAGAGTGATATAGTTTGGGAACAGGCCCTTCGGCCCAACTTGTCCACACCGGCCAACATGTCCCAGCTACACTAGTCCCACCTGCTTGCCTTTGGTCCATATCCCTCCAAACCTGTCATATTAATGTACCTGCCTAACTGTTTCTTAAACGAGGGGATAGTCCCAGCCTCAATTACCTCCTCTGGGAGCTTGTTCCATACACCCACCACACTTTGTGTGAAAAAGTTACCCTTCGGATTCCTATTAAATCTTTTCCCATTGACCTTGAAACTATGTCATCTGGTCCTCGATTCCCCTACTCTGAGCAAAAGACTGTGCATCTACCCGAACTATTCCTCTCATGGTTTTGTATACCTCTTACAAGATCACCCCTCATCCTCCTGCGCTCCAAGGAATAGAGACCCAGCCTACTCAACCTCTCCCTATAACTCACACCCTCTAGTCCTGGCAACATCCTTGTAAATATTTTCTGACCAGTTTCAAGCTTGACAACATATTTCCTATAACATGGTGCCCAGAACTGAACACAATATTCTAAATGCGGTCTCACCAATGTCTTATACGACTGCAACATGACCTCCCAACTTCTGTACTCATTATTCTGACTGATGAAGGACAATGTGCCAAAAGCCTTTTTGACCACCTTATCTACCTGTGACTCGACATTTAAGGAACCTTGCACTTGTACTCCTAGATCCCTCTCCTCTCAACACTCCCCAGAGACAGACCATTTACTGTGTTAGACGTCCCAAAAAGCAACACCTCACACTTCTCTGTATTAAATTCCATCAACCATTCCTCAGCCCACTGGCCAATCGGTCCAGATCCTGCTGCAATCGTTCACAACCATTGTCTACCTGCAATCGTTCACAACCATCTTCACCATCTGCAAAACCACTCACTTGTGTATCATCAGCAAACTCGCTAATCTTGGATAAATATATCATCCAAATCAATTATGTAGATGACAAACAGTAACGGACCCAGCACCGAACCCTGAGTCACACCACTAGTCACACGCCTCCAATCGGTGAAGCAACCTTCCACCATCATCCTCTGCTTCCTTCCATGGAGCCATTTGCTATCCATTCAGCTATCTCTCCTTGGATCTCATGTGATCAAATCTTCCTGACCAGCCTACCATGCTACCTTTTCGAATACCTTTCTGAAATCCATGTACACAACATCTACAGCTCTGTAGAGCTTCCACAGCTCCAGTTGTGCAAAGTCATGGAGAACACATCTCCGGTCAGTCAGCTAATTTCCATTGTGTTCAGTGTGTTGGACTGAGGGGAAAAAATGGGATTAAAGGATGAGATTCGTTCTCCAGTTGCTGTGATACATTGTAAATGGATCGATTGTAATGTGTACGAAGGAACTGCAGATACTGGTTTAAACTGAAGATAGACACACAAAAAGCTGGAGTAACTCAGCGGGGCAGCCAGCATCTCTGGAGAGAAGAATTGAAGAAGGGTCTCAACCCGAAACGTCACCCATTCCTTCTCTCCAGAGATGCTGCCTGTCCTGCTGAGTTACTCCAGCTTTTTGTGTCTATCTTCAGATCGATTACAATCATGTATTGACTTTCTGCTGACTGGTTAGCACACAACAAAAGCTTTTCACTGTAAACAGCTTTCACTGTTTCACAATAAACGAAACTGAACTGAGACTATTAATACTTCATACCTGTGCATAAACCTGGGCAAATGAATTTTAAAATAATTCTTGACTATAACCTGCTTATGTATTCAAGTGACAATGGGTGCATTGATCCAATGGTTCAATGGTACTTTATTGTCACATATACCTGGGTTCAGTGAAATTCCTTTTTGCCTACAGTTCTGTCAAACATTTACAATACACAAGGACAATCATACTTTAGTACAAGACTACAGGAAATATAGATTACATTGAGACAATACACAAGAGTTACCACATTTCCACTAACATTTTGCATAAATCAAAACTCCAAAGTTGTAAACAATGTAGAGATTTAACATGACCTTATAACCTATTGCTTTGGTGGCAGCACTGGTTTGGAGCTGCAGGGTTTAGCCCACATTATTTGGTATTAGTGTAAAGTTCACAATATCAGGATTAATCTTGCATGGAACAGACACTGGTCCACGGCCCCAACTTGAATCTGACTTTATGAAATAATTGAGCATTGTACACTTGGCCAAACATTCCTTATCAAGATTACTAGAAGCGACAACCTGCCCAGTCAATGTTACCTCAAAGTGACTATGAGTGTGATGAACATGGATTGACTTGGAACGTTTCCTGAAAGATCAGCACACATTGAAATGATAACGCAATCAACTGTTATTCAATGCATAGATTACTTTGCCCAGAGTAGGGGAATCGAGGACCAGAGGACATAGGTTCAAGGTGAAGGCGAAAAGATTTAATAGGTATCCGAGGGGTAACTTTTTCACACAAAGGGTGGTGGGTTTATGGAACAAGCTGCCAGAGGAGGGAGTTGAGGCTGGGACTATGCTATTGTTTAAGAAACAGTTGGACAGGTACATGGATAGGACAGGTTTGGGGGGATATGGACCAATCACAGGCAAGTGGGACCAGTGTAGCTGGGACATTGTTGGCCGGTGTGGGCGAGTTGGGCCGAAGGACCTGTTTCCAAACTGTATCACTCTATGACTCTATGATATTATTAATAAAATTAATTAACGACAATCAAGTAGATTGTTTGAAGCTGTTCCCATTCCTTATGCAGATACCAAGTAACCCAATCAAGGTAAATCAATGTTAGGTGCCTGGAAAATGTAGAGTACTCACTAATCAAGATCTGGGACTTTAGTGACCATCCTTCCATTATAAAGTCAAAAGTGATTGTCTGCTGTTGATTGCACAATGCTCAATTTCATTTTCTCGTTTATTCACTGCACCACAAGCTTTAACCAGCGACAAAACACACTGCAGATACATGTCGTCTAGCCCATCAGAACATTCCAAACTCAACATCTCAAGCACAAGAACAACAAGGTCAGCAGATGTATGAGAACCTGACCTGGGATCCATCCTGACTTAGAATTGATTCACCATTTGCTCATAATTGAGTTTGGTTTAGAGATATGTCATGCTGGCAGTTCGAAATAAACAGGTTGGGAGAGGGTAGAAGGCTGGCACAGGGGGGTCAAAGAGGAGGGGGAATGTTGGATACTGAGGACGGTGTTTTCACCGGGAGGTGAGGACTCCTTCCTGTAGAAAAAGGCTCAGAAGCGGAGGCAACAGAAGAAGAGCTCTACATCATGGTGAGCCCTGAACTCGTTGAGGTGGGGATGTAGGGATACAAAGGTAAGGCCTCTGTTGAAGACTGACTGTTATGTATCAGAAGGAAGTCGCGGGGGGGGGGGGGGGGGGGAAGGATCCCAGACAACTCTACCATACATTGTAGGGGCCAACAGTCAATGGCCGAAAACTGGGACTGCAAACCATGTGAGTTGATGTATTTGGCCGGCTGGTGGCCGGTGACGAAGCGAGGATCGGCGGAGTCAATGGGCCCACGAGGGGCTAGAGTACAGGTGAAGGTTGGAGGCAAACATGGCCTGGAAGCTTTGTGGGCCGATGGTGGCATCGGCAACAGTGTCTGTAGGTCAGGCCTGGAAGCTCCATTAACCATTCTTCAGCCCACTTGTCTCACTGATCAAGATCCAGCTGTAATTTTTGATAACTATGTTCACTGTTTATGATACCAACTAGGTCAATGTCATCTGCAAAGTTTCTAATCATGCTGCACATTTTCATCTAAGTTGCTCATATAAACCACAATCAGCAATGGGCCCAACACAGATCCCTGAGGGACACCTCTAGTCACAGGCCTCCTGTGTGAAAAGCACTTCCACTATCACCCTATGCTTCCTTCCATGAACCTAATTCATTGGTTAGGCAGCTAGTTCTCCCTGAATGATCTCTAATCATCAAGGGCAGCCTAGCATGCAGAAACTTATCAAAGGCCTTGCTAAAGACCATATGTACAATGTCTATGACCTTATCATCATCAACCTTCTTGGTTACTTTTTCCAAAAACTACCAGATTGGTGAGGCATGATCTCCCACGTCCAAAACCACGCTGACCAGCCCCTGTCTCTTCAAATGCATATTTATCTTCTCTCTCTGAATCCTCTCCAGTAACTTACCTACCGCAGATTGTAGGCTCACTGATTTATAGTTTCTAGGCTATGCCCTGTAGTCCTTCTTAAATAGATGCACCACATTTGCCACCCTCCAGTTATCCGGCACCTCACCCATGTCTAACAATGATTCATATCTCTCAGTCAGGGCGCTTGCAATTTCTTCTCTAGCTCCCCACAGTATCCTCTGATATATGTGATCAGGTCTGGGTGAATTATCTACTTTCATATGTCTTAGGATTTCCAGCACATCATCGGCCATAACATGGACTGTCCTCCAGACATCTCCATTTCCTGTTGCAAGCTCCCTCATCTTCAAATCTTTCTCCACAGTAAAAACAGGGGAGAAATACTCATTGAAGATCTTGCTCATCTCATGCAGCTCCCCACAGAGATGACAGCTTTTATTTTCTGAGTGGATTTATTCTTTATCAAGTTACCCTCATTCATTTAATATAGGAGTGAAGAAGACTGTAAAAACTTGTGAACACTGCCCAGTCCATCACGGGTTCTAACCTCCCCACCATCGAAGGAAGCTCAAAAAGGCAGCAAGGATCATCAGAGACCCACACCACCCTGGCCACACACTTATTTCATCCCTGCCATAGGGTAGAAGGTACAGGAGCCTTAAAACTGTAATGTCAGGTTCAGGAATAACTTCTACCCTACAGCCTTTACGCTATTAAACACTACAGCCTTAAACAAGCTCTTAACTACATAGACTATTATTGTTATTGTTGCACCATTATGGTTTGTTTTTTGTGTGTACATATGAGTGTGTGTGTGTGTGTATATATATATACGAATATGATCTGTATATATGTGTATTTGTGAGTATGTGTATATATACACACCCAGATATTATTTTTTTCTTGTTTCTTATATTGTTTACAGTGTACTATGTTTACATATTCTGTTGTGCTGCTGCAAGTAAGAATGTCATTGTTCTATCTAGGACATCTCTATATAACTAAAAGTCTTTGGCTTGTTTGTGCCCACGATGTGTCTCTGTGTGTGTCAATCTGGTTAATTGCTATCTTCTTCCTAATGCTAGGCCACAGCTTTCTCATTTTCACACGTCGTACTCACATTTTTCCCGTGGTGGCGATAAACATCTTCCCGTCACATTTCCACCTATATTTCCGAAGTTATTAATCGTAACATTTTTTTAAACAGTCTGATTTCTTCAAACTCTTCCATTTTGGAAACAAAATCCGAGTGACTTCACAATGCACTCGCAAGGCAGGACAGGGCCACTCCAGGAGGGATGGGCACTCCAGTGCTCCAACCATCCCTCCCCACCCCCCTCCAGTGCACCAATCACGATGGGCTCTCAAGCTGCCGAGTGCCACCCCCCCCCCGTCCCCTCCCCCCACCGGGTTATTCATGATTAAAGTTGTTTTTTAAGCCAAACGGGTTGCGTTGGGGGAACGGGTGAGTGCTGGAATATTTCGTTGGGGGAGCAGACCCGATCTGCACTTGGTCTAGTATGACAATAAAACAATATTGACTCTTGAATGTACATAAAGTATCTTTGGATTCTTCTTTGCCAGAGTTGACAACAAAATTGATAAGTATATTAGGTAATGATAATTGTTGTCTAAGATTACAAAATAATGTTGATCAACCGGAAAGGTATGGAGGTGAGGGGGGGGGGGGGGGGGGGAAGGAATGCCAGTTAAAATCTAACTCAAACAAGTGTGATTTGATGCCTTTTGGGAAGTCAAATCAGGGCTGTCCAAATCTATTGCAGGATTGTAAATGGAGCTGTACCTTGGTGTACAATTACATAGTTCCCTGAAAATGGCATCATAGTTTGATAGGGTAGTGAAGGGAATATATGTCTGAAGAATCGCCTCAATCCAAAAGGTCACCCATTCCTTCTCTCCAGAAATATTGCCGCTGAGTCTCTCTAGCTTTTTGTGTCTATCTTCGGTTTAAATTAGCATCTGCTGTTCATCCCTACGCAGAGTATATGTTATGCCTTGTTTCCTCAGCCATGGTACTGAGGACTAGGGTTGGGGTGTCATGTTACAGTTGTACAGAATGTTGAACAGGCAACCATTAATCTGTCCAGGGGCTCAGCTGATTTGTTGCACAATAGACTCTAATCCAAGGTCTGAACTCTGAAAAGAAAATCAAGAAATTCAAGTTGCCACTCATCCATGGACTGAATAACAAAACACATCTTAGTTTTGCTTATCTGGCTTGAGAACTCTTAACATTGATCTATTTTCCTTCATAGTGTAGTCCATTTATAAACTGGCCATCCCCAGACATCCTGTGTCCACACTGTTTCCCAAGGTCACCTCACCTATTTTCAGCTCTGCTCTCAACAAGTATCAATCACATTATCCCTCTCTCTATCTCCCTATCTCCCTCCATCTCTCTACATCTCTCTCTCTATCTCCCTATCTCTCTCCATCTCTCATCCCTCAGCTCTATCTCTCTTTCCTTCATCTCTTTCATTTCTGCAAATTGAAACCATTAATCAGTCTGAGAGCACTGTGTGTGACTGAATGACATCAGAGCATCAGTCCCTGAGGCATACCACTGGTCACAGGCTTCCTATGTAAAAAACAACAACCCTGCACTACCATTCTCTGACTCCTACCACCAAGCCAACTTTGTGTCCAATTGACTAGCTCACCCTGGATCCCTTGTTTTCCAACCTAATGGACCAGCCACCCATGTGGGACCTTGCTGAAGGATGGCATGGTGGCATAGTCATAAGGCTACTGCTTTACAGTGCCAGAGACCTGGGTTCAATCCTGATTACAAGTGCTTTTCTATATGGAGTTTGTACGTTCTCCCCGTGACCTGCGTAGGTTTTCTCCAAGATCTTCGGTTTCCTCCCACACTTCAAAGACGTACAGGTTTGTACATTAATTGGCTTGGTATAAAAGGTAAAATTACCCCTAGTGTGTGTAGGGTAGCGTTAAAATGCAGGGATCGCTGGTCTGTGTAGGCCCAGTGGGCTGTAGGGTCTGTTTCCTCACTGTATCTCTAAACTAAACTAAACATAGACAACATCTGTCATCCAATCACACACTGGGCAATTTACAAAATGCAATTAACCAACCAACTCGCATGTCTTTGAGATATAGGAGGAACGGAGCATTTGGTGGAGATCCACGTGTTATAGGGAGAACAAGAAAATGATACACGTTGCACCCGAGATCAGGATTGAATCCAAGTTGCTGTAGCAGAGGGGCACCAATTCTGCCAGTTGCCTCAATGTACTGCCTTTTAAAAAGAAAATTGAAAGCCTATCCCACTGTACGAGGTAATTCAAGAGCTCTCCCCAGTTTAAAAAAAAATTAAACTCGTGGTAAGCACGTAGAATGTACGTAGCGGGTACGTCGGAGCTCGGGAAGTCTCCTAGCGGCTCGTAACGCTAACGGCAGGTACTTGGGAAACGCGGTAAGCTCGTGAAGACTCGTGAAGATTTTTCAACATGTTGAAAAAAGTCCACGAGAGCCCCAAGTACCTACGAGCGGCAATTACCGTAATTCTCCGAGTTCGAATCAGGGGAAACTCGGGAGAACTCTTGAATTAGCTCGTACAGTGGGACAGGGCCTTTAAGCTGTGTCTGCGTTGTCCATGCACACACTCTCAGGGCAGAATTAGTTTAGTTTAGTTTAGAGATACAGCGTGGAAACAGGCCTTTCGGCCTACCAAGTTTGCGAAGACCAATGATCCCTTTACATTGGCACTATCCTACACACACTAGGTACAAATTACAATTTACAAACCAATTAACCTACAAACCTGTACGTCTTTGGAGTGTGGGAGGAAACTGGAGGACCCGGAGAAAACCCATGCGTTCACCCAACATACAAACTCCGTGTGGACCGCACCCATAGTCAGGATCGAACCCTGGTGTCTGTTGCTATAAGGCAGAAACTCTACCGCTGCGCCACCCTGCCGCCCCTAAGTATAGATATAGGGAAAGATACAGCAGCCTGAAAACCGTGACAACCACATTCAAGAACAGCCTCTTCTCAGCAATCATCAGGCTCTTCAACACCACACTAAACTAACTTCAGCATCTATGATCATCTACGGACTGTCTTTGAATGTAATATGAATTTTGTTTTTTGCACTATTATGATAGTCCAGTATTACAGTTATTAATTTATTGTTATATTGATTGTTTTATATTATCTCTGTGTTATTGCAGTTACATGCAGGTGAAGCTGCAGCAAGTCAGAATTTTGTTGTTCTATTGTTGATACATATGACAATTAAACGACTCTTACCTCACATTTGATTTTGGGTAAAGCTCACTCCATATTACCCCCACCATACACTCAGGAAAAGTACAAGGAACAAGTACATGTTTAAGAAAGAACTGCAGATGCTGGAAAAATCCAAGGTGGACAAAAATGCTGGAGAAACTCAGCGGTGAGGCAGCATCTATGGAGCAAAGGAATAGGTGACGTTTTGGGTCGAGACCCTTCTTCAGACTGATATGGGGGTGGGGGGCGGGAAGAAGAAAGGAAGAGGTGGAGATAGTAGGCTGTGGGAGAGCTTCGAAGGGAAGGGGAAGGAGGGAGAAAGCAAAGACTACCTGAAAATGGAGGTCAATGTTCATACCGCTGGGGTGTAAACTACCCAAGCGAAAAATGATATTCTGCCCCTCCAATTTGCGGAGGGTCTTACTCTGGCGTGGAGGAGACCCAGGACAGAAAGGTCCGATTCTGAATGGGAGGGGGAGTTGAAGTGCTGAGCCACTGGGAGATCAGGTTGGTTAATGTGGACTGAGTGGAGGTGTTGGGTGAAGCGATCGCCAAGCCTGCGCTTGGTCTCACCGATGTAGAGCAGTTGACACCTAGAGCAGCGGATGCAATAGATGAGGTTGGAGGAGGGGCAGGTGAACCTCTGCCTCACTTGGAAAGACTGCTTAGGCCCTTGGATGGAGTCATGGGGGGAGATAAAGCGACAAGTGTAGCATTTCCTGCGGTTGCAAGGGAAAGTGCCAGGGGAGGGGAAGGTTAGGGAACGGGGCTTCTTCTCTTCGACTATAGATGAGGCTCTCACCAGGGTCTCTTCTATATCTCGTTGCTTCGCTCTCACTCCCCATTCCCCCCACTCGTGACAAGTCCCCCTTGTCCTCACCTTCCACCCTACCAGCCGTCACATACAACAGATAATCCTCCGACATATTCGCCACCTCCAACGGGATCCCATCACTGGCCACATCTTCTCATCTTCTCCCCTTTCAGCTTTCTGCAGAGACTGCACCCTCTGTAACTCCCTGGTCAATTTGTCCCTTCCCACCCAAACCACTCCCTCCCCTGGTACTTTCCCTTGCCACCGCAGGAAATGCTACACTTGTCGCTTTACCTCCCCCTTGACTCCATCCAAGGACCTAGGCATGCCATGCTATCCAAACAGATTGGATATACCATACACAGATATAATCAATTAAAAGGGGAATAATATACATGCAGAATAACGATCTCAGCATTGTAGCGTATCAGTTCCAGTGAGAAAGACCAATGATCTCGGTGGATAGAGGTAAATCATACTTACCATAACCTACAGAAAAACTGTTCAGAAGCCAGATAACAGAGGGGAAGAAGCTGTCGCTGAGGCTGGTGGTACGTGCCTTCAATCTTCTGCACCTTCTGCCAGACAGGAGCCAAACCTATCCATGCCTTTCATAATTTTACATACTTCTATCAGGGCTCCCCTCAACTAATTGGAGCAGGAACCAATGCAAGGACTCAGTTTTGGCAATGATACAAAAATAGATGAAATGGCACGGTTTAATGAGGAAAGTATGATTCTACAACAGGATATAGATAGCTTGAGTGATTAGTCAAAACCTGGCTAATGTGTTTAATGTGGGAAACTGTGAGGTCATGCTGAAGATAGACACAAAATGCTGGAGTAACTCAGCGGGACAGGCAGCATCTCTAGATAGAAGGAATGGGTGACGTTTCAGGTCGAGACCCATTTTCAGACTGCAGAACTCGTTGGAGAGAGGAGGAGAACTTCTTCAAAGTAGGCATACCTTGAGGAGATTTCTCAGTGGAGAAGCCAAATTGTGTAGGAAGGAACTGCAAATGCTGCTTCACACTGAAGATAGACACAAAATGCTGGAGTAACTTAGCAGGACAAGCAGCATCTCTAGGTATAATTGGTGATGTTTTGAGTCATGCTCTTTGGCATGAGGAATCAAGTCAGCTTGCCCCAATCAGTATCAATGGTGCCAAAGTAGAAATGGTTGAGAGCTTCAAATTCTTTGGTGTAAATATTACCAACGAACCTTGATGGACCAACCACATTGAAGGGACAGCCAAGAAGGCACACCAAGGCCTCCATTTCCTCAGTCGACTGAGGAAATTTGGTATGTGTCCAATGACTCTTACCAACTTCCATAGATGCACCATAGAAAGCATACTATCAGGTTACATCACAGCTTGTTTTCAGAATAGCTTTGCCCAAGACCACAAGATATTGCAGAGAGGTGTGGATGTAGCACAGTCCATCACACAGACCAGACTGCCCATCATTGTCTCCATTTACACTTCCTGCCTCTTCAGGAAGACAGACAACATTGTCAAAGACCTTTCTCACACTAGTGATTCCTTTTTTCTCCACTTCCATCAGGCAGAAGATGCAGAGCTTAAAGGTGTAGAGCACCAGACACAGGAACAGCTCCTCTACTCTGTTATCAGGCTTTTGAATGTTCCATGTGCTAGGACCCATTCCCAATTCTCCTTTACCTCAATATGGCCATTGGATTTTGTCTCTGGAACTGTTGTACAATAATGTTGAGAGCTAAATTCTTCACTCTGTATCTTATCCTTCAGTCTGCCTATTGTACTTGCGTTTGGCTTGATAGTATTTATGTATACAACAGCAAACACAATGCTTTTCACCGTACCTTGGTACACATCACAATACCAAACCTAAAGCTAAACCTTAAATGGTGGATTCTTGTCTAAATGGAGAGAGACTGTAACTGAGTGAAGTTCAGATGGGATCTTGGTATTCAAGTGCATGCATCAAATTAAGTTAGTAGCAGGCCCAGTAACCAATGGAAAAAATGCAGTCTTTACTGCAAAGGGGATGGAATTTAAGAACAGGGAAGTATATTGGAATTATGCAGGATGATAGTGAGTCAATAACTGGAAAACCGCACACAGTTTAACATTAAAAAGGGTATAGGAGCATTGGATGCAGACCAGGTGAAATTCACCAAACTAAGTCAAGAGATGAAAAGGTTGTCCCATCAAGAGCGGTAAACACTTTAGGTCTGCATTCCTTGGAGTGTAGAAAGTGATGAGTGACCTTATTCACACATGCAATATATTAAGGGCTTTTCATGATAGATGTTGATATGTTTCACTGGTGGGAAAGTCTAAAAACAATGGGAAACAACTACAGAATAAGGGACCAGTTGTTTAAAACTGAGGTACATAAAAATTACTTCTTTCAGAAGGGTGTGAATCGCTGGAATTCTGTGCCCAGAGGTGGTGGTGGCTAAGGCATTAGATATGCTTATGAACAGATAGAGAAAGCTTTGAAAGATTCAGGCAATTGAGGGTTTGGGGGTAATGGAACAGAGGAGGAGTAGTCCACTCCTGCCTATTTTTACTTGTGTTGTTGACGATTACCCTCATGAATAAAGTTAGAAACTTGCAACCAATATTTCAATCAGAGGGGCCTCAGAGTGGCACAGCAGTGGAGTTACTTCCTTGCAGTACCTGTGACTCAGGTTTGATCCTGACTAAGGGTGCTGTCTGTACCAACTTTGTATGTTCTCTCTGTGACTGCATGGGTTTCCCCTGGTGCTTCGGTTTCCTCCCAGTTCCAAAGACCTGCAGGTTTATAGTTAATTGGCATCTGTAAATTGTCCCATGTGTATAGGATAGAACTGTGTAGGCAGCACGGTGACGCAAAGAGGTGGCACGGAGTAGCAGCGGTAGGGTTGCTACAGTGCAGAGACCCAGGTTTGATCTTGACCATGGGTGCTGTATGTATAGATTTTTTAACGTTCTCCCCGTGACTGTGTGGGTTTTCTCTGGGGGTTCCAGCTGCCTCCCACTCTCCAAAGACATGCAGGTTTGCAGGTTAATTGGCCCCAAGTGTGTGTAGGATAGTGTTAGTGTGGGGGGGGGGGGGTCACTGGTCAGCACAGACTCAGTAGGCCTAAGGGCCTGTTTCAAGGCTGTACCTCTAAACCAAACTAATCTAAGGAGCTGAGGCCAACTGAACAGTAATCATTTTATTGAATGGTGGGACAAGTTTGGTGACTATTCTCAGGGGCTGATAGCCTACTACTGTTCTATTTCCGACTGTTCTTGATAGTTCCCCTCATGGAGGAAACTAGACCTTGGAGGCAAAACTGAGGAGAAAATTGTTTTATTTTTCTCCCAGATGATAACGAATGGTGGGAATTTTCAACTGCAGAGTGTAGATTCATTACGTTACTGAGAAGGATGGATTTGTTTCTTTGGGAAGTTGTGGGTTACTGGCTACAGACTCTTCTGGTCATGAGTAGATCAGTCATGACCTAATTGAGCTGCAGAACAGACTTTACTCATGGCCAACAACTACTTCATTTTTCTTGTGATCTCTACAATTACCCACTACAATCATTGCACTCTTACTTGTTTATGATTGCACTCACGTATGGTGTATTATGACTGGATAGCATGCAAAACATGGTATTTCACCGTATTTTTGTACACATTACAATAATAAACTAAACTTTAGGGAGAAGGGAGCAGAATAATGTGGCCTCTATCAGTGGTTGAGTAATATGGACTAAAACATTGGTTTGGACTAATTCTGCCAGTGGCTTGTGGGCCTATTCCTGCTTCTCCTTTCTTGTGTTCATGTATTTGATGTCTCTTGCTTACTGTGGTCACTGCTGTGAGTTATAACTCCAGTAACACAAGCAAATTAGTTCAGCACTATCCGAGCAAAATTAAAAGCATTTTTTAAAATGCAGACTTAAATCTGGTGTAGTGAGGGAGTAACACAGACATCTTTGGGTTGATTGAAATGATTTTGGTTAAGAGCTGAAATTTAAATGAATAGAAATTAACATTTTGACTTTAGACTTCAGAGGTACATCACGGAAGCAGGCCCTTCGGCCCACCGAGTCCTCGCTAACTCCCCGTACAATAGTACTATACCACGACAGGTGACAATTTACAATTTTACCAAAGCAAGTTAACCTAAAAACCTGTACTTCTTTGAGATGTGGGAGGAAACTGGAGCACCCAGAGAAAAACAATGCAGTCACGCATGGAGATGCAGGGAGAATGTACAAACACCGTACAGACAGCACCGTTAGTCAAAATCGACCTGAGTCTCTGCTGCTATAGGCAGCAACTCTACCGTTGCAACACTGAGGATATCTTGAATTACAAAAGCAACATTTTGGGCTCATCACCAACCATACAAGCACCTGCATTCTTTATATGGTACATTAATATGGAGTTTATTGCATTGAAACAGGCCCACAAGCCTGCCCTGCCGTTCAATACAATCCCTCAGTCATTCCTGATCTGGTTTGATTAGGATGCAAATAAAAGCTTTTCACTATATCACAATACAAGTGACAATAATAAACCAATACCAATGCTATTGTGTAAGTTCTCCCCATATCTGATAGATAGATCCTTGATAAATTTGTAGACACCATCGCCGTCTATATCCACCACCATTTGCTGCACAGTTTCAATGTCCAAACTAGCTTCCAATATAACTGTTTTACAGAATTCCATTTTGAGTTGAAAGATACAACATGGAAACAGGCCCTTCAGCCCACCATGCTGACCACCGGTCACCCCTTCACACTAGTTCAATGTTATCCCACTTTTTTGTCCAATCCCCACACACGCTAGGGGAAATTTACAGATGTCAATTAACTGACAAACCCACATACCTGTGGAATGTGGGAGAAAACCAGAGCACCCGGGAAGAACCCAGGTGGTCACAGGAAGAAGGAACAAAATCTATACAGTAGCTAGACAAAAATGCTGGAGAAACTCAGGGGGTGAGGCAGCATCTATGGAGCGAAGGAATAGTTTTGGGTCAAGACCCTTCTTGGAGGGTTTCGACCGGAAACGTCGCCTATTCCTTTGCTCCATAGATGCTGCCTCACCCGCTGAGTTTCTCCAGCATTTTTGTCTACCTTCGATTTTTACAGCATCTGCAGTTCTTTCTTAAAGAAAATCTACACAGACAATACCAGAGGTCAGGATCTAACGCTGGTCTCTGGTGCTGTGAGGCAGCAGCTCTACCAGTGTTTGGTTTCCTCCTTTTTGTTCTGCATTGTAATGATTCAAGTCAGGATAGGCATTGGATTGATGGGTCTCCTGAATCATAACATAAGAAGCAGTTAGCAGCATAAGAATGGAGCGTTATCTGAAACGTAATTACAGTTCCAGGCAACTACGCCCTGCCTTTCCATTCCATTTGCTATAGAGTGCGATAAAACCAAAGTGCTGGAGTAACCAAGATGGTGCCTGCCTGCGGCGACTTTTGCGGAGCACCAGAACAGAAAAGGTTCACCTACAACTTCTATCAACTTACCTGCATCAGGGAAACGGCAGTAATCGGTGCCGTTTCAGACAAGCTGCTTGGGCAGCTGAAAGCGCTGGCAATTTCGCGATCTCCCACAGCTGCGGGAGCCCCGGACTTTAAATTTTCCCACGCTGGCTGTGGAACTCCCGACCCGACTGAGGATCCCAGGTACTGTACCTGGAAACCCCGGGATCACCTCCAGAGCCGACGGGCCGGATCTCCCAGGAACAATGAAGCTGGAGCTGCCGACTTTGAATGTACCCCCGTTCGTTACGGAGCTGGAGCTGCCGTCTGTGAAGGAATCCCCGTTCCAGCGCAGGTCCGCAGAAACAGCAGGTACAGTAGACTCAGCACCTGGAAACAAAGGGGAAGCCTCCATTGTGTCCGGAAACGTGGCCGACGGGCAGGACTTCAGGTCAGACTGAAGCGCAGGGGACTTCGGCCCCCTCTCCCTACTATCCTACTGGCCAACGTATAAAGTGGAGGACTTAAGGCAAGACTGCTTTATCAAAGGGAGCTGAGGGAATGCTCTGTGTTCTGTTTCACAGAGACATGGCTCACCCCCAGCTCCCCAGATTCAGCGGTCCAGCCTGAAGGGTTCTCCATCCATCGTATGGACCGTACACTGGCATCTGGGAAAGGGAGAGGAGGGGGCGTCTGCCTCATGGTCAACTCTGCGTGGTGCTCAGACGTGGCAGTCCTGTCCAACTCCTGCTCTCCACACCTCGAACATCTGGCAGTGAAGTGTCGTCCCTTCTACCTTCCGAGGGAATTCACCTCCATCATCCTGACCGCGGTCTACATCCCACCCCAGGCAGACCTCCGTCTGGCACTGGGGGAGCTGCACGCCGTGGTAAACAAACACCAGACGTCTTACCCCGAGGCGTTTACCACCATAGCCGGGGACTTCAATAAGGCAAACCTAAAGAAATCACTCCCTAACTTCCACCAACATGTCTCCTGCTGCACCAGAGGATCAAACACCCTCGACCACTGCTACACCACCATCAAGAATGCCTATCGCTTTATCCCTCGCCCTCACTTCGGTAAATCTGACCATACCGCGGTGCTGCTTCTTCCTGCCTACAGGCAGCAATTAAAGAGCGCAACCCCCAGAGGTGAAGACAGTACAGAGCTGGTCGGGGGGAGCAGAGGAACTACTACAGGACTGTTTGGAGTCTGTAGACTGGGCAATGTTCAAGGACTCGGCAACGGACTTGAACGAATATGCCACAGTCGTTACAGACTTCATTAAGAAGTGTGTGGAGGACTGCATCCCCACCAAAACCTTCCGAGCGTTTCCCAATCAGAAACCTTGGATGAACTTTGAGATCCGCACTCTTCTGAAGTCCAGACACCGGGCATTCATGTCTGATGATACAGTGGCCTACAAGGAGTCCAGATACGACCTTGGTAAGGCCATCAAAAAGGCCAAAAGGGACCTGCTCCAAACTGGAGGAAGAGACTGATGTTCGCCGGCTGTGGCAGGGCCTGAATGCAATCACCTCTTACAAGGCGAAATCAGGAGGCAGCTCGAATGTCGGCGAAACATCACTCCCTGATGAGCTCAATGCGTTTTACGCACGCTTTGATAGGGAGAACACCGATGTGCCTTGCCGAGCCCCCATTCGCTGTGATGGTATTTCAGTCTCAGTCACAGAGGCCGACGTCAGGAAATCCTTCCGAGGGGTGAACCCTCGAAAAGCGCCTGGACCTGATGGTATACCTGGTCGCATTCTAAAAACCTGTGCGGACCAACTGGCTGGAGTTTTTACAGACATTTTCAACCTCTCACTTCTGAGGTCTGAGGTCCCCACCTGCTTCAAAAGGGCATCAATTATACCAGTGCCCAAGAAGAGTAAGGTAACGTGCCTCAATGACTATCGACCTGTGGCACTAACGCCTGTGGTGATGAAGTGCTTTGAGAGGTTGATCATGACGCAGATCAACTCCTACCTCGACAAAAACCTGGACCCACTGCAGCTCGCTTACCGCCACAACAGATCAACGGTGGATGTGATCTCGCTGGCCCTCCACTCCGCTCTGGACCACTTGGACAACAAAAACTCATATGTCAGGCTGTTATTCATCGATTACAGCTCGGCATTTAACACAATCATCCCCTCCAAGCTGGTTACCAAACTCGCAGAACTGGGTCTCTGCGCATCCCTCTGCAATTGGATCCTTGACTTCCTCACTCTCAGACCACAGTCTGTTCGTATTGGTGGAAATCTGTCAGACTCGATAACAATTAGCACGGGAGCACCTCAAGGCTGCGTGCTCAGTCCCCTGCTGTACTCACTCTATACTCATGACTGCGTAGCCGGACATAGTGCGAACTCCATCATCAAGTTCGCTGATGACACCACTGTTGTGGGACGTATCACTGATGGGGATGAGTCAGAGTATAGAAGAGAGATCGAGCAACTGTCCATATGGTGCCAGCACAATAACCTGGCCCTCAACACCAGCAAAACCAAGGAACTGATTGTGGACTTTGGAAGGAGTAGGATGGGGACCCACAGTCCCGTTTATATCAACGGGTCGATGGTTGAAAGGGTCAAGAGCTTCAAATTCCTGGGCGTGCACATCTCTGAAGATCTTTCCTGGTCCGAGAACAATGATGCCATTATTAAGAAAGCACATCAGCGCCTCTACTTCCTGAGAAGATTACGGAGAGTCGGTTTGTCAAGGAGGACTCTCTCTAACTTCTACAGGTGCACAGTAGAGAGCATGCTGACCGGTTGCATCGTGGCTTGGTTCGGCAACTTGAGTGCCCTGGAGAGGAAAAGACTACAAAAAGTAGTAAACACTGCCCAGTCCATCATCGGCTCTGACCTCCCTTCCATCGAGGGGATCTACCACAGTCGCTGCCTCAAAAAGGCTGGCACCATCATCAAGGACCCACACCATCCTGGCCACACACTCATCTCCCTACTACCTTCAGGTAGAAGGTACAGGAGCCTGAAGACTGCAACGACCAGGTTCAGGAACAGCTACTTCCCCACAGCCATCAGGCTATTAAACCTGGCTCGGACATAACACTGAACTTTACTAGCCAATATGTTATTTGCACTTTATCAGTATATTGACCATTGTGTATATATTTATAGAATGCCTTGTAGTAAATGCCTACTATGTTCTGTTGTGCTCAAGCAAAGCAAGAATTTCATTGTCCTACCAGGGACACATGACAATAAACTCACTTGACTTGAACTCAGCAGGTCAGGCAACATCTCTGGAGGACATTGACAGGCGCTGTTTCAGATTGGGACCCTACTTCAGACTGACAATAGTCACCTATCCCTTTTCTCCAAAGATGCTGCTCGACCTGTTGAGTTACTCCAGCGCTTTGTGTCCATCGTCACCTATCTATGCCCTCCGGAGTTGCGACCTGACCTGCTGAGTTACACCAGCACTTTGGGTCTATTGTTGTTGTAAATCGGCATCAGCACCTCCTCATGTCTCCATTACAGTCAATTGTTTCCTGCTGGTTCAATGACATCGCTCGACAACTGGTGACGACCCGTGGTATTTTTATTCTGATTGCATGATGAGATCCTGCTTTGATGTTGGTGAAGTTTGGCTCAGTTGCTGCTGTTGATGCGAGACGTTGTGCGTGAAATGATTCTGTTCATCTTGTTGAGTTTCTTCCGCGTACAAGGGGCTCAAGCAGGTAAGTTAATGACTCTCATTTTATTCGCTACTGGCTAAAAGCGTCTTGGCTTTATCTCAATCTTGACCGGAGGCGACTGAGTTTAAAAAAGCGCGCAATACACATTCAGCGAGGAAACCCTCGCTGAATGTGTATCAAATTCTGCAAATCAAAGCAGAAATTCCAGTCTGGATTGTACTGAAACAGTGGAGATTAAACCCTTTTAAGGTCCGCATGATAGTCTGGTTCATGGTTCATGCGGACGTTAAAAGGGTTTAATCTCCACTGTTTCAGTACAATCCAGACTGGAATTTCTGCCTTGATTTGCACAATGCCCCGTTTCCTTTGTGGAAGAAGGAACTGCAGATATTGGTTTAAACTGATTTTAACTCGTGTAAAACAAACAGGAGCGAGGCACTCACTAGGGTTTCCTCGCTGCTCCGCTCTTGCTCTCCCTTCCCCCACATTCGTACCAAGGACAGAGTCCCCCTTGTCCTCACCTTCCACCCCATCAGCCATCGCACAGCATATGATCCTCCCTCATTTTTGCCACCTCCAAAAGGATCCCAATACTGGCCACATCTTCCCATCTCCACCTCTTTCTGCTTTCCGTGGAGACCGTTCCCTCCGAAATTCCCTGGTCAACTCGTCCTTTTCCACCCAAACCACCCCCTCCCCAGGTACTTTCCCCTGCAACCGCAGGAGATGCAACACATGTCCCTTTCCCTCCCCTCTCGACTCCATCCAAGGACCCAAACAGTCTTTCCAGGTGAGGCAGAGGTTCACTTGCACCTCCTCCAACCTCATCTACTGTATCCGCAGTTGCAGGTGTCAACTTCTCTACATCAGTGAGGCCAAGCACAGGCTCGGCAATCATTTCACTGAACTACTCCGCTCTGTCCATCTTAACCTACCTGATCTCCTGGTTGCTCAGCACTTCAACTTCCCCTCCCATTTCCAATCTGACCTTTCTGTCCTGGGCCTCCTCCATGGTCAGAGTGAGGCCCAGTGCAAATTGGAGGAACAGCACCTCATATTTTGCTTGGGTAGTTTACACCCCAGCGGTATGAACATTGACTTCTCTAACTTTAAATATCCCTTGCGTTCCCTCTCTATCCCCTCCCCTTCCCAGTTCTCCCACTAGTCTTAGTGTCTTCAACTACATTCTATCTTTGTCCCGTCAACTCCCCTGAAATCAGTCTGAAGAAGGGTCTCGACCCGATAGGTCACGCATTCCTTCTCTCCAGAGATGCTGCCTGCCTGCTGAGTTACTCCAGCATTTTGTGTCTACCTTTGAGTTAAACCAGCATCTGCAGTTCTTTCTTACACAAAGTGCATTGTTTGACAGGTTCATGTTTATGGTCAAATGTGGGAAGAGAGTGAGGCACTAGTACAATGCAAAATCAATAAACGATTAGCACACACTGTGGTTTTGTTATTGAGTGACAACTCTTAGCTCCAAACGTGCGGTCGTCATGTTTACATGGTTTATTAATGATTTGGATAAGAGGATTGAATGTTTTGTGGCCAAGTTTGCAGATGATGCTAAAATAGGTGGAGGGGCAGGCAGTGCAGAGGAAGCAAGGACTTTGCAGAAGGACTTGTTCGGGTTAGGAGAGTGGGCAGAGAAGTGGCAGATGAAATTCAGTATAGCAAAGTGTGGGAGACATGCATTTGGTAATAAGAATAAAGGCGTAGATTATTTTACAAATGGAGGGAGAATCCAGAAATCGGAGGCACACAGTGACATGGGAGTGTTGGTGCAGGACTCCCAAAAAGGTTAATTTGCAAATTGAATCGGTAGTCAGGAAGGTGATTTATATCAAGAGGACTGGAATACAAAAACAGAAATGTCATTCTGAGGCTTCAAAAGCGCTGGTCAGGCCACGTTTGCAGTGTGCAAATTTGGGCCCCCTATCTGAGGAAGGATGTGCTGGCTCTGGTTCAGAGGTTGTTTACAAGAATAATTCCATGAATGAGTGGGTTAGCATATGATGATAGTTTGACAGCACTGGGCCTCTACTCGTTGGAGTTGAGAAGGTTGAAGGGGGAACCTCATTGAAACTTACAGAATAATGAAAGGCAAAGATAGAGTGGATGTGGAAAGGATGTTTCCACTGGTGGGTGAGTCTAGGACCAGAGGTCATAGCCTCAGAATTAAAGGGTGCTCTTTTAGAAAAGAGGTGAGGAGGAATTTCTTTAGTCAGAGGGTAGTTAATCTGTGGAACTCATTGCCACAGAGGGCTGTGGAGGCCAAGTTGGTGGATATTTTTAAGGCAGAGATCGACAAATTCTTGATTAGAACGGGTTATCATGGGGAGAAGGCAGGAAAATGGGATTAGGAGGCACAGATCAGCCATAATGGAATGGTGGTGTAGACTCGATGGGCCGAATGGCCTAATTCTACTCCTGTAATGTGAACGTGTACAGGTTAGGAGAGTGGGCAGAGACGTGGCAGATGAAATCCAGTATAGCAAAGTGTGGAGACGTGCATTTTGGTAATAAGAATAAAGGCGTAGATTATTTTACAAATGGAGAGAGAATCCAGAAATCGGAGGCACACAGTGACATGGGAGTGTTGGTGCAGGACTCCCAAAAGGTTAATTTGCAAATTGAATCGGTAGTCAGGAAGGTGATTTATATCAAGAGGACTGGAATACAAAAACAGAAAATGCCGCCCGATTTGTAAGAGTGTCAAAGGTCACAGGGAGATGACAGGAGAACGGCATTGAAAGGGAACGATAGGTCAGCCATGATTAAATTGTGGAGTAAGCTCGATGGGCTGAACAACCAAATTCTGCACCTTTGACTTATGAAGTGAGTCAAAGTTCAGAACATGAGGGATGATCTTTTTATTTCTCCCCAGACTGGTGTGTCTGGAACCAACATTCACAGTTTAAAAATAAGGGTTCAGACATTCTTATGGCACCAAAACAATGGTGACACTTGTGTATTGCCTAGGTTAGGTCTGCTATATGATTTTACCGTTGTATGCGAAACGAAGCATTTCACTGTACCTAGGTGCATGTGACAATAAAATATCATTGAATTCAGTGCAGTAATGAGATGAAATGTTTTCACCCAGAGGGTAATTAGTCTTTCAAATTCTCTGTCCAAGAAGGCTGTGGGCATTCAGTCAATCAAATGCTTGAGGCAGGGATAGGAAGATGCTTGGATACAAAAGGAATCCAGAATTCGGAAAAATGGTGGTCTGCTAGAGGATCGGTTATGATCTTATAGAATATCAGAGATTGGGAACAAAGGATGAATGGCACCATTTTGCTGATGTTAGGTTTGATCCCACTCCACAAGAGAGTCCAGAAGGAAAGAGAGTATAGAATGTTCAATTGTCATATGTGCTGACTACAAAACAATGACATTCATGTAGCAGACCTGTAAGACAATACAAATAGATAACACTAAAAATTCAGTTAATTGATAATCCCAATACATGTGCAAATACACCGCAAATGCTTAGTTTAACCAAAGACAGTCCTCCATAGGTCTACAGGGTCCGACTCGACACTTTACCTATCCATGCTGCCTGATCTGCTGAGTTACTCCAACACTTTATTTTGTTCATTAATCATAGCTGAGTTTAGTGTAGTTCAGGGTTCAATATACGGGAAGATTTTAATGATCACATTCCAGGACGCATCTCCAGAGCCAAACAAAACAATGACATTCTCCTTTGATGGTAATAATCTAATTTGGTGAAAGGGGAAACAGGCATAGATATAAAGAATAACATTTATAGCAGTTCCAATGTAGGAAAATGCTTCAATGAGATTCGTAAGAATATTATTCTGTAACATTTTACTTCGAGCAGTATAATGGCATGACATGACAATTAGCAAAATAAACATTTAAGGTGCATCTTAAAGGAAGGGATATTTAGAGAGCAATTCTATGACTTAGGCCTGCTCTTTAGATGAAATACTTAAATTTGTGAATAATCAGGAAGTTATACTGCCCGGTTCATCGTGGGTTCTGACCTCACCACCATCGAAGGGATCCACACGAGACGCTGCCTCAAAAAGGAAGGCAACATCATCCCCCTGGCCACGCTTTCATTACCTCCCACCATGGGGAAGAAAGTATAGGTGTTTGAAAACCATGACCTCCAGGTTCAAAAATAGCTTCTTCCCAACAACTATCGTGCACTTGAACGCTACACAACGCTAACCTCAACTGTGAAATTGTATGGACTGTATGCATGCCGAGGGAGGAGCTGCGTCGGAAGGAACTGCAGATGCTGGTTTAAACCGAAGATAGACACAAAAAGCTGGAGTAACTCAGCGGGTCCGACAGCGACTCTGGAGAAAAGGAATAGGTAGCGTTTCAGGTCGAGACCATTCTTCAGACTGATAGTCAGGGGAAAGGGAAACGAGAGATACAGGGGGTGATATAGAGAGATATAAGAACAAATGATTGAAAGATTTGCTTTGAATGAAAGAGCTGTTGGTCTTACATATTTAAATACAATGATCAGAGTTTAAAATCTGAATATTATTCAATCAGAAAGATGATGGGTGAATGGGATGGAGCAAGTTAGCACAATGATGACAAAGTCTGAAGAAGGGCCTCAATCTGAAACATCACCCATTCCTTCTCTCTAGAGATGCTGCCTGTCCCACTGAGTTATTCCAGCATTTTGTGTATATGGCTAAGTGCTGGAGTAACTCAGCTGGTCAGGCAGCATCTCCGGAGAACGTGGCTAGATGACATTTAGGGTAAACACCCTTCCCCAAAGTGAAGAAGGGGTCTTGACCCGAAACATCTATCCATCATCACATATCCGTGATCTCCAGGGATGCTGCCGGACCCACTAAGGTGCTCCAGCACTTTGCGTCTCTTTGTGAACCAACATTTGTAGTTCCTTGTTTCTTCAATGTAAATTGACTGTCATTTGTAGGTAAGTGATAGAATCTGGAGAGAGATGATGGGAATTTGCAGAGAATAAGAATGGGTTGGTCAAGAGCAAGAGTTTAATTGTCATCTGTACTGGCAATGGAACAATGAAATTCTTATACACATATTAAATATACAACAATCAATGGTAAAATAAATTAATATTAGTTATACTAGGTAACCAGACCATAACAGTGGAAAAACAAAACGTCCTTACTGCAACCAAAATAAAGTCCATCACAGATCAGAGTTGTTGAGGTAAGGTTGTGGTTAGTGTTGTGCAGTGTTTAAATGCCTGCTGCTCATGAGAAAAAAAGCTGCTCTTAAATCTGGAGCTAACAGTTCTCAGGCTCTCTAACCTCAGAGGCAGTAGATTGGTTCAACGGTATTTTATTTGTGGCATGTACTGAGGTACAGTGAAATTCATTTTTGTATACAGTTTAGTACAGGTATCACTATATATAAGCCCTTAGATACGTCTTAGATAAGCATCTCAGATACAGTACAAGTGTATAGCAGTAGTACGCTGAGACAGTATACAGTGTCGCCAGTTTTTGGTGCCATTTTCACATCCCAGTTGTTGTAAGTGAGGGTTCTTGGCCTGACCATGAGGCCCATTGTCCTGGTGTTGTTGCAGGGTTGACCTGTCCAAGCGAAGCTGTGGTGTCCTCTACTGCTGCAGGGAGCAACTGGTCCATGTGCCCGGCCTCTTGGAGCAGCGCCTGGAACAGCCAAGCCCCAGGCTGCTGTAGGGCCTCCAGCACCCACTCCACTGTTGAGGCAGTCCATTCCCTCCCGCAGCCTGTCTGCCTATAAGCCATCCATCTGACTCCTTCCACTCTGGGCGGGCGAGCTGGGCCTTCCAGGTGGGTCCTCCATCCACGGTCCACAGCGAGCAAGAACTCGGTCCATGATGGATGGGCCAGATCTTCCGGGCGAATTCCTGGTCCAGGGTGGCTGGCCCTGAGAGTATGGCCAGGGTGGTGTGGGTCTCTGATGATATTAGCTGTCTTTCTGAGGCAGCACCTCCTGTAGATCCATGGTGGGATGGAATGGTATGGAATGAGTGCTTCATGGTCAGAATGGACTGTTGGCTGAAGGTTCTGTTTGTGTGTCTCTGTGACTATATGTGTGGAGAAGGCTTCAAAAGAGTAGGTGAAGGGGCATTCTAAATGATGGGATGCACATATCATTGTAAACGGGGCCCTTAAAGTGTTGATCTGTAAAATGCTGAATCTGCATTTCATTGCAGGGGACTAGAGTTTAATGGTAGCCAATCCACATAAACACTTGTCTCGTCTATGGAGAGTTTTGCAGACTGCTCCAATTACAATAAATTAATATATAACGAGTGGGGTACCAGAAGATACATTCCTTTTATCCATAGATGCTGCCTGTTCCACTGCGTTACTCCAGTATTTTGTCTCTATCTTTGGTGTAAGCCAGCATCTGCAGTGCCTTCCTACACAGACACAAGAAGGATCCCAACAATGAGTTCTGTTTGTATGGAGTTGATACGTTCTCCCTGTGACCGCTCGGCTTTCCTCTGGGTGCTCAGAGGGCAGTGGAGGCCGGTTCTCTGGATACTTTCAAGAGAGAGCTAGATGGGCCTCTTAAAGATAGCGGAGTCAGGGGATATGACAAGAAGGCAGGAACGGGGTACTGATTGGGGATGATCAGCCATGATCACATTGAATGGCGGTGCTGGCTCGAAGGGCCAAATGGCCTCCTCCTGCACCTATTGTCTATTCTCTATTGTCTATTGTTTCCTCCCACGTTCCAAAGACGTGTGTGTTTGTAGGTTTATTGGCCGCTGTAAATTGCCCAGAGTGTGTAGGATGTGAAACAGGGAAAACATAGAACTAGTGTATGGGTGATTGATGGTCAGTGCAGACTCAGTGGGCAGAAAGGCCTGTTTCCATGCTGCATCTGCTAAAAAAGATTGGTGAGCATGATACCTGAATTTAAAGGTTACAGAGAAACCAACACATTTTAGTTTGTTCAGACAAGAACACCCAAGAATGTTTGTATTCAAAGAGACCAACAAAGTAATAAAGGTTTGCAGGTACAAAGTCCAACAGTGAGCATTGCTTAATCTAATCTTATACTTAGAACATTGTAGAAGTAGGGCATTCAGCACAGGGAGGCTGTCCCATTGAGGGGGACGAGAACAAAGGGGGAACTGTGGGGATGGGGGCGCCACCAAGAATGAAGGGGGAACTGGTGGGGATGGGGTCTGCTGCCATGTGCGGCAACAGGCAGTGGATAGGACTGTTCGGTACTTTGTAACTTTGTCTGCGCCAACACATGACGACATTTTTGTACTGCCTAGGTTCAGTTTAATTTATTGTCACATGTACCGAGGTACAGTGAAAAGCTTTTTGTTGCTTACTAACCAGTCAGTAGAAAGACAATACATGATTACAATCAATGCATTTACAATGTAGAGACACATGATAAAGGAATAATGTTTAGTGCAAGGTGAAGCCAGCAAAGTCCGGTCAAGGATAGACCGAGGTTGTATGGAACGAGTGGACGAGAAAGTGGAATAACTAGAGTGAATGGGAGATCAATGGTCAGCATGGACTCAGTGGGCCGAAAGGCCTGTTTCCGCTATAACTCTAAACTAACCTTAAAACCCACTAAAATTACTGATTTATTGCAAGTAGCTAGATTCAAAACTATTTAAACTACTGAAGACGGGTCCTGACTCAAAACATTACCTGTCCATTCCAGCCACAGATGCTGCCTGACTCACTGAGTTCCTCCAGTATTTCATTGCTCAAGATTCCAACATGTCTCGATATTAACTACATGTTTGAATAACACTGTTGTTTGGTATTTTTATGATATTTTTACGGTAGAATTGCATGCTGAAATGTTCATACCTTGAACATAGTTGAAAAGGATAGTAATTCATTAATGCATGCAGGAATAGTATTATTAAAATTGACTTTAGTAAAATACCGAACACACTGGCAATATGCAGTAGGTCAGGCCTCATCTGTAGGCAGGAAAGCAGAGCTAATGTTTCAGGCCAGAGACCCTTCAGGACTGGGAAGGAGGAGAAAGAAGAAAGGAGGAACTGAAGATGCTGGTTAACAAAAAAAGACACAGTGTTGGAATAACTCAGTGGGACGGGCAGCATTACTGGAGAGCGTGGGATGCTAAGGTTTTGGGTCAGGACCATTCATCAAACTGATTGTGGGGGTAAATAAAGCTGGAAGAGAGGAGGGGCAGAACAAAGTATGGCAGATGATAGGTGATAGATACCAAAATGAGAGAGCAGTCCTGAACTACTATCTGCCTCATTGGTGACCCTCGGACTTTCTTTGATCGGACTTTACTGGCTTTACCGTGCACTAAATGTTATTTCCTCATCATGTATCTCTACATTGTAAATGGTTAGTTTGTAATCATGTATTGTCTTTACGCTGACTGGTTAGCAGGCAACAAAAGCTTTTCACTGTACCTCTGTACACGTAACAATAAACTAAACTAAAATGTTGCAGAGAGGATTTTCCGACAGGCAAATGATTGGACAAAGGCCAGAGATGAAAAGACAAAAGGAATTAAAGAATGGTGAATTGTGAGAATAGAGGAATGTGAAGGTGACGGGGGAGGGCAGAAATAGATGCCAGTCCAGATGGGGCACAGGGGAGGGGAAAAAATGGGGGGGTTAGGTTACCTAAAATTCTCATCACTTCCCACACCAAACCATCGCATCCCAGGTAATCTCCCCTGCAACTGCGGATGTAACATCTGTTCCTGTACCTCCTCTGTGGTCTGCCTCGAGGGACCATAGCAGCCCTTCTAGGTGAGACAAGAGGTGTTAAAGAAGGAACTGCAGATGCTGGAAAAAGGTTCATGTACACCTTCTCTAAACTGTTCTATTGCATCCGGTGTTCCCAATGTGGCCTCCTGTATATCGACGAGACCAGGCATTGACTCCACGACCATTTCGCCAAAAATATGCACTGGATCTGCCATGGACTTCTGCACTGGATCTCCTGGTTGCTAACCATTTGAACTTCCTTTCCCATTGCCATATTGACCTTTCTGTCTTGGGTCTCCTCCATTGCCAGTGTGAGGTCACATGCAAACAGCCCCTAATATTCTTCTTGGGTGGCTTTCAACCTGATGGTGTGAATATTGAACTCGCCAATTTTAGGAAACCTAAGCCCTACTCTCCTCCTCCTCCGCTTTCTCCCCCACACCCATATTTCTCCCCACCGTTGCCCCCCTCCCCTGTAGCCCACCTGGACTTGCACCTATTTCCCTCCTCTCCCGCTTCCTTCTAAATTTGCCATTTGCAACTTTTCAATTACTTTGTTGCACACCTTCTGTATTTTTATCTCTGTCCCTTGTCCAATAATCTGCCTATCAACTCCCCCCATTACCGCCTCCTCACCTATGTTCACCTATTACCTGCCCCTCCTTTCATCCAGTTTCCTTCATCTCCCCCTCTCCCTCCCTCTCTACAATGCCCATATCACCCCCCCCCCCCAACCTCCCACAATGAGTCTGAAGAAGGATCCTGTTCCACAACACCACATATCCATGTTTTCCAGTGATACTGCCTGACCCGTCGAGTTGTCCCAGCACTTTGTGTCTTTTTCTAGGAGAAAAAAAAGAAACATGTTAAGCTGCAGGAAGTGTGGGGAAGGGAGAATGTCTTTCAATGATAGACACAGAAAGCTGGAGTAACTCAGTGGGACAGGCAGCATCTCTGGAGAGAAGGAATGGGTGACGTTTCGGGTCGAGACCCCTTTTCAGACTTTCCAACCCTTATCTGGTAGAATTTAATGAGAGACATCTGTTTGTGGTCGAATGCATTATCTGAAAGCTGAATGTAAATTGTACTGTTAAGGCTTTACAATACGTCATTGGTAAAAATGTGCATGGATTGAGCATATGGGCTTAATTGTCCTCCTTTGAAAGGAAGCTCACAGCATGTCTCAATTGCATGTCAACCTAGTATCATAAAAACAACTGCTGCAGGAACTCAGGTGGTAGAGTAACATCTTTGTAAGAAGGAACTGCAGATGCTGGTTTACACCGAAGATAGACACAAAATGCTGGAGTAACTCAGTGGGTCATGCAGCATTTCTGGCAAAAAGAAATAGGTGATATTTCAGTTTGAGACCCTTCCTCACATCTTCAAGAGTCAAGAGTATTTTATTGTCATATGTCCCAGATAGGACAATGACATTCTTACTTGCTGCACAACAGAAGGGAATGTAATTTGGAGGGAATTAAATTTTTCACAATGCTTTTTAACTGATGCAGTAAGTTACTTCTATTATTCATAAACCATTTACTGGAGTATGTAGTAATATTTTCAAAACAATATTTGAAGTGACATAAGACCAAGACTGCATGAGAAGTCATCTTGTGATACAGTTTAGGATTTGGCAGGAAATGCTAAAAATATGGTTCAGCACGGTGGTGCAGCGGCAGAGCTGCAGCCTTACAGCGCAAGGGACCCGGGTTTGATCCTGACTACGGTTTCTGCCTGCATGGAGTTTGTACATACTTCCCATGACAGGTGCAGGTTTCCTCCGGATTCCTCCCACATTCCAATGACATACCAATTGGCTTAGTAAAATTCTAAATTGTCCCAAGTGTGCATAGAATAGTGATAGTGTGCGGGGATCGCTGGTCGGCGAGGATTTTGGTGGCCTGTTTCTGCACTGTATCTCTAAATTAAACTAAATACCCAGAAAGCAAGGAAAAGTTCAAGCTTTTTTAAATTTATTTATTTATTTACTTATTTTTTAATTTTTATTTATTAGAAGTACATTACATTACAACCACATACATTAATACTCGTCATTTATATCTTCTTACAATTAATGAACTCCCTTTATTTTTTACACTAGACGAGGAAAAGATTGAAAGAAAGAAGAAAGTGAAGGAAAAAGTGAAAGTGTAGAAAAGTGTAGAAAATGTGACAACAAAAAAGGACGAAGACCCTATAAGAGCAAAATTAAAAACAAAAGAAAAAGAGTTAAGAAATAGGCCCTAGGAAAAAAAGAGAAAGAGAAAGAGGAAAAAATGAGAAACAAATATTTTTATGAGCATTACGTAAATGGGACATACCAACTCTTCAACTATCATCCCCCCTTACCTGACCTCAATTTTTTTATTTTTTTTAAAGTACTTTTGCACCCTATGTTTGTAATAATTCTATAAATGCAGACCACGTCAGGTGGAAGTGATCTGGTTTACCTGCTAGGAGGAGTCTTATCTCTTCTAGGTGTAATGTTTAAGCTTAAGGAGAGGAAATCTGAATTCACGTTCTGGACCTTCATCATTTAATTTGGCAACTAAAATGTCGCAACTCTATTTACCTCCACAGATGCTGTTGGATCATTTCCAACATGTTATATTTCTCTGTCAAGTTTATAGCACCACGTCATTATTTTACCTTATTTTCCACTGAAAACGGAAAGGTTGTTTGGTAGTTTTTGTAATGTAATCATAGCCTAGAACATGGGTCTTTTGCTGATTAATATTGTGTCGAGTCCAGCAATACATTCCTCAGGGCTTGAGCAATTGTGCTCTTGACCTGCTGTGAATTTATCAGAGAGAAGAGTAAGGATGTGTAAAAGTGTAGTTATGCCGGCTGAAGTATGTACATTTTTGAGATGATAGAGAAAATGGGAAGATGAATCACTTCTGTTCAGAAGACATTTAACAAGGTTACACTTAAAGTATTTATAAACATTTGTGAGGTAGGATCAGGTTATTTGACTGGAAGGTAATTTTCCCCAAGTGAATGTGGGTGGTGGGAAAATTGAGAGAGGAGGGAAGTTCATTGGAATGTGAGATTTACATGGAAACATAGAAAATACTGTAGGTACAGGAGTAGGCCATTCGGCCCTAGCTGATCATTCAATATGATCATAGCTGATCATCCAAAATCAGTATCCCGTTCCTGCTTTTTACCCATATCCCTTGATTCCATTAGCCCTAAGAGCTAAATCTAACTCTATCTTGAAAACATCCAATGAATTGGCCTCCACTGCCTGCTGTGGCAGAGAAGACCACAGATATACAACTCTCTGGGTGAAAACGTTTTTCCTTATCTCACTCGTAAATGGCCTACCCTTATTCTTAAACTATGACACAAGTTTCTGTGTTCGATGACTTTATTCTTGTCAGTGATTTGATACACATGTTAATAGTTTAGTTTAGAGATATAGAGCAGAAACAGGCCCTTTGGCCCATCGAGTCCGCACCGGCCAGCGATTCACGCACCTTAACGCTACCCTACACACAAACTTGGGACAATTTAATATTTACACCAAGCCCATTAACCTATAAACATGTACGTCTTTGGAGTGTGGGAGAAATCCCATGATGGTCACAGGGAGAACGTACAAACTCCATACAGACAGCACCTATAGTCAGGATCGAACCCGGGTCTCTGGCACTGTGAGGCAGTTGCTCTACCTCTACTGCACCAGGCCACCCATAATAGTAGCAATGTTACAAAATTTTGAGATTTTAAAAATAAAGTCTGCAATTTATCCAATCAGATAAAGCATAAAAAGAAGTTTAATTTGACATTTAATTCACTTTCATATCTTCAGTATTAAAAACGTTATGGCCATTATCATACTCAGAAATTAGCATCTAGTTCCCTATTGCTTTTCCATTGACTTAACACAAAAGCTGTGATCGAGGACAGTTAAAAGCCCATAACTTTCTTAAAAATTATGATAACTGAAAAAAAATTTCAGTTATTATAGATTGAAGCATTTTGAAACAAATATGAAACAATCTTACTTCGAAGACATGAAAGTAAAGCATATAATTAGTTAGTTACCTAATTGTAGCTAATTACAAAATTCAATTAATAGATCTAAACATCTATCAATTTCTTAAGAATAGATTAACATTTTTAAATAGCCTAAGTGTCCAAATAACATTCACACAATAATTCACAATATAACATAATTTTTAAATCTCATTTTCATGAATTTACAGGCCAAATGGAAGGAATTGAGTGTTTAATACCTGTAAATTAATGGGCATTTAATTCATCTTGTGAGTGAGGATTTCTGGAACGCGATCTTTTGGAACGTTCATTTGCGGTGAATTTAACCCTGTATTGGCATGAAAAATACTGCCGTTAATTCGAGGAATAAAATCACCGTGTCGCATGAAAAAATGTGAATTAAAGGCTTCTTAAGAAGCACTTTTATACATTTAAAGAAACCACTTTCGTTTACCTGTCCCAGTGTGAAATCCGTCCCCGTTATCGGCGTTGACGCTTCAGGAGCTGATTTTAAAATTACTGTAGCGCTGACATTGACGATTTAATAAAAATAAAAAATACACAAATCGCCACTAGGAACGATTTGTCTGCCAAGGGTTGTACTCCAACAAAATATTAACCAGGACAAGGGAGGAGAAACCCGCGTTTTAACCCCGCCCCCCCTTAAAGGCGCCAAAATCGCGCACACGGCCAGTGGCAGAATTACAGCGCGACTGAAGGTAAGTATTGTAACATACCTAATAATAGTGCTGCCCAAAAGTCAAGAGAGTTTTATTGTCATGTGTCCCAGATGGGACAATGAATTCTTGCCTGCTGCAGCACAACAGAATATGTAAACATAATACAGAGATAAAAGTTCAGTGTGTCTACAGTGGCTTGCAAAAGTATTCATACCCCTTGAACTTTTCCACATTTTGTCACGTTACAACCACAAACGTAAATGTATTTTATTGTGATTTTATGTGATAGACCAACACAAAGTGGCGCATAATTGTGAAGTGGAAGGAAAATGATATATGGTTTTCAAATTTTTTTACAAATAAAAAACGGAAAAGTGTCGCTGGCAAAAGTATTCAGCCCCCTTTTCTCTGATACCCCTAAATAAAATCCAGTACAACCAATTGCCTTCAGGTCACCTAATTAGTAAATAGAGTCCACCTGTGTGTAATCTAATCTCAGTATAAATACAGCTGTTCTGTGAAGGCCTCAGAGGTTTGTTAGAGAACATTAGTGAACAAACAGCATCATGAAGCCCAAGGAACATACCAGACAGGTCAGGGATAAAGTTGTGGAGAAGTTTAAAGCAGGGTTAGGTTATAAAAAAAAATCCCAAGCTTTGAACATCTCACGGAGCACTGTTCAATCCATCATCCGAAAATGGAAAGAGTATGGCACAACTGCAAACCTACCAAGACATGGCCGTCCACCTAAACTGACAGGCCGGGCAAGGAGAGCATTGATCAGAGAAGCAGCCAAGAGGCCCATGGTAACTCTGGAGGAGCTGCAGAGATCCACAGCTCAGGTGGGAGAATCTGTCCACAGGACAACTATTAGTCGTGCACTCCACAAATCGGGCCTTTATAGAAGAGTGGCAAGAAGAAAGCCATTGTTGAAAAAAAGCCATAAGAAGTCCCGTTTGCAGTTTGCCACAAGCCATGTGGGGGACACAGCAAACATGTGGAGGAAGGTGCTCTGGTCAGATGAGACCAAAATTGAAGTTTTTGGCCTAAATGCAAAACGCTATGTGTGGCGGAAACCTAACACTGCACATCACCCTGAACACACCATCCCCACTATGAAACATGGTGGTGGCAGCATCATGCTGTGGGGATGCTTTTCTTCAGCAGGGACAGGGAAGCTGGTCAGAGTTGATGGGAAGATGGATGGAGCCAAATACAGGGCAATCCTGGAAGAAAACCTGTTAGAGTCTGCAAAAGACTTGAGACTGGGGCGGAGGTTCACCTTCCAGCAGGACAACGACCCTAAACAAGCCAGAGCTACAATGGAATGGTTTAGATCAAAGCATATTCATGTGTTAGAATGGCCCAGTCAAAGTCCAGACCTAAATCCAATTGAGAATCTCTGGCAAGACTTGAAAATTGCTGTTCACAGACGCTCTCCATCCAATCTGACTGAGCTTGAGCTATTTTGCAAAGAAGAATGGGCAAATATTTCAGTTTCTAGATGTGCAAAGCTGGTAGAGACATACCCCAAAAGACTTGCAGCTGTAATTGCAGTGGAAGGTGGTTCTACAAAGTATTGACTCAGGAGGGGGGGCCACTTCACAATTATGCACCACTTTGTGTTGGTCTATCACATAAAATCCCAATAAAATACATTTACGTTTGTGGTTGTAACGTGACAAAATGTGGAAAAGTTCAAGCGGTATGAAAACTTTTGCAAGCCACTGTATATACCACAGACCATATATATACACAATAAATAAACATATAAAGTGCAATAGGCTGTTATTGTTCAGAGTTTGTTTGATGACGTGTTTAATAGCCTGATGGCTGTGGGGAAGAAGCTGTTCTTGAACCTGGATGTTCCAGATTTCAAGCTCCTGCAGCTTCTTCCCGATGGCAACGGAGAGATGAGTGTGTGGCCAGGATGGTGCGGGTCTTTGATGTTGGCAGTCATTTTGAGGCAGCGACTGCGATGGATCCCTACGATGGTGGGGAGGTCAGAGCCGAAGATGGACTGGGCAGTAGTCACAACTTTCTGGATTCTTTTCCGCTCCTGGACGTTCAAGTTGCTGAACCAAGCCACGATGCAGCCAGTCAGTTTGCTCTCTACTGTGCATGGTTAGAAGTTCGAGAGAGTCCTCCTTGACATACCAACTCTCCATAATCTTCTCAGGAAGTAGAGGAACTGATGTGCCTCCTTTATAATTGCATCAGTGTGCTGGGACCTGGAAAGATCTTCGGATAAATGCACGCCCAGGAATTTGAAGTTCTTGACCCTTTCCACCATTGTTGATATAAACGGGGTTGTGGGTTCCTATCCTACCTCTTCCAAAGTCCACAATCAGTTCCTTGGTTTTACTGGTGTTGAGGGCCAGGTTATTGTGCTGGCACCATTTGGTCAATTGGTCGATCTCACTAATGTACTCTGACTCATCACCATCAGTGATTCGTCACACAACAGTGGTGTCGTCGGCGAACTTGATGATGGAGTTCGGACTATGTCCGGCTACGCAGTCATGCGTATATAGTGAGTACAGTAGAACAGTTTTCTTGTTTTTCAATCATCAATGTTCTCACTAGAATGGGCCATAAAAAAGTACTTCCTGTGGAAAAAGTTCAGTAACTTGGGGGAAAAAAGATTTAAAATAATTGGTCAACTAAATTGTAAAAGACAATGTAAAAAGAAAACAAATGTGATCTATGAACCAGTTCAAAGAGCTGCCTTGCCTCAGGCACCATCCACTGAATGCTGCCGAGTGGTGTATTTGTGGGATACTTTGTAGGATTGCATGGAATAAAAATATACATCAATCATAATTGATTTAAATGGCACACAGGATGCCAGGTTTTATTTACACTCTATTTGTAAACACAGAACAATGCTGCACAAGGCAGGATGTACAGGAAGGAACTGCTGATGCTGGTTAAAACCAAAGGTAGACACAAAAAGCTGGAGTAACTCAGCGGGACAGGCAGCATCTCTGGAGAGAAGGAAAGGGTGATGTTTCGGGTCGAGACCCTTCTTCAGACCCTTTGTCACTTTTTCACCTCTAGCCGTTGCCACTTACTCCACCCATCTACTTATCAAAATCTGTTCTCAAGTCCCACCAGCTCCTCGTTTTCACCCAACAAATAACTTACAATGGCCTGTTTCCTTTATCATCATTACTTTTTTGCATATCTTTCATTCATTGTTCTTTATCTCTCTACATCATTGTCTATATCTCTTGTTTCCCTGATCTCTAACTAGTCTGAAGAAGAATCTCGACCTGAAAAGTCACCCATTCCTTCTCTCCAGAGATGTTGCCTGGCCCGCTGAGTTACTCCAGCATTTTATGTCTTATCACCTGTATCACTTGCCAGGATTTGTCCCAGCCCCACCTCTCTTTTTCAGCTTTCTATTACAATCAGTCTGAAGAAGCGTCTGACCCAAAACATCATCTGTCCATTCCAGACTGCAGGAGTATGTGCTGAGGGATTCACTGAAGCTTGGTGCAGCCAACACCAAGGCTCAGTGGAGGTCTACAGTCTAGGGTCCTTCGTGGCAATACATTGGGGGCTGCAACTGGTGAAGACGCCCCTCAAACAAGGGAAGGGCTATCAACCCAGGAGGGCTATATGAGTGGCAAGGGTGCTTGATATAAGGATAGTTTGTGAACACAACCAAAAATAACCGTAATTAATTCATGTGTGGACACTGAGAATGGCAGAAAAGTCTTTTGCACTGTTCTTGTTTTGTATATATTTCATTATTCTGAATAATGTTTATTTTTGGCGGGGATAAAATCCCTCCAGATATTACCTGACCTGCTGAGTCCCTGCAGCCCTTTGTGTTTTGCAGTGGATAGTATATATGATGTGGATGTGAATATTGGTGGTTTGATTAGTAGGTTTGCAGATGACATGTACATTGAAGAAGGTTGTCTATGGATCCAGTGGGATACAGATTAGCTAGAGAGCTGGATGGAGCAATAACAGAAGGAATGTAATCCAGACATGTGTGAAGTTGTGCGTGACGGCATGTCATGTTCTGGTAGGACATAAAAGGTAAGAACCTGAGGGGTGTTAATATACAGAGAGTCCTTGGGTTGCAAGTTCATAGTTACCTGAAAACGACGACAAGGATAGACAGGAAAGCAAAGAATGCACTTTGGCATGTTTGTCCACCTAGACATAGAAACAGTTGAACAAAGAGGACTATGAAGGCATGAGAGAGGAGCTGGCCAAAGTAGACTGGAAAGGGATCCTAGCAGGAATGACGGTGGAACAGCAATGGCAGGAATTTCTGGGCATAATCCGGGAGATGCAGGATTATTTCATTCCAAAAAGAAAGAAAGATTCTAAGGGGTGTAGGAGGCAACCGTGGCTGACAAGAGAAGTTAGGGATAGAATAAAACTAAAAGAAAAGATGTATAACACAGCAAAGAGTAGCCGGAAGCCAGAGGATTGGGAAACTTTCATAGGACAACAGAAGGAAACAAAACGGGCAATACGGGCTGAAAAAATGAAGTACGAGGGGAAGCTCGCCAGGAATATAAAGAAGGACAGTAAAAGCTTATTTATATATGTGAAGGGAAAAAGAGTAGCCAAATGTGGGTACCTTGAAGGCAGACACGGGTGAAATTATTATGGGCAACAAGGAAATGGCAGAAGATTTGAATAGGTACTTCGGATCTGTCTTCACTAAAGAAGACACAAACAATCTCACAGATGTACTGGAGGACAGAAGATCTAAGGGGGTAGAGGAACTGAAAGAAATGTTCATTAGGCGAGAAATAATACTGGGTAGGCTAATGGGACTGAAGGATGATAAATCCCCTGGGCCTGATGGTCTGCATCCCAGGGTCCTCGGGGAGGTGGCTCTAGAAATAGTGGACGCATTGGTGATCATTTTCCAATGTTCAATAGATTCAGGATCAGTTCCTGTGGATTGGAGGATAGCTAATGTTATCCCACTTTTCAAGAAAGGAGCGAGAGAGAAAACGGGGAATTACAGACCAGTTAGCCTGACTTCGGTGGTGGGAAAGATGCTGGAGTCAATAATGGGGCATTTGGATAGCAGTAAAAGGATTAGTCCAAGTCAACATGGATTTATGAAAGGGAAATCATGCTTGACTAATCTTCTGGAATTTTTTGAGAATGTGACAAGTAAAATGGATGAAGGGGTGCCAGTGGATGTAGTGTATCTAGACTTTCAGAAAGCCTTTGATAAGGTCTCGCACGGGAGACTGGTGACTAAAATTAGAGCACATGATATTGGGGGTAGGGTGTTGACATGGATAGAAAATTGGTTGGCAGACCAGAAGCAAAGAGTAGGAGTGAATGGGTCCTTTTCAGAATGGCAGGCAGTGGCGAGTGGAGTGCCGCAAGGCTCGGTGTTGGGGCCGCAACTGTTTACCATATATATTAATGATTTGGAAGAGGGAATTAGGCGCAACACTAGCAAGTTTGCGGATGACATAAAGCTGGGTGGCAGTGTGAACTGTGAAGAGGATGTTAGGAGGTTGCAGTGTGACCTGGACAGGTTGAGTGAGTGGGCAGATGCGTGGCAGATGCAGTATAATATAGATAAATGTGAGGTTATCCACTGTGGCGGCAAAAACAAGGGGGCAGATTATGATCTCAATGGGGTTAGGTTAGGTAAGGAGGAGGTACAACGAGACCTGGGCATCCTTGTACACCGATCACTGAAAGTTGGCGTGCAGGTACAGCAGGCAGTGAAGAAAGCTAATGGAATGTTGGCCTTCATAACAAGAGGATTTCAGTATAGGAGTAAAGAGGTTCTTCTACAGTTGTATAGGGCTCTGGTGAGACCACATCTGGAGTATTGTGTACAGTTTTGGTCTCCTAATTTGAGGAAGGACATCCTTGTGATTGAGGCAGTGCAGCGTAGGTTCAAGAGATTGATCCCTGGGATGGCGGGAGATGTCATATGAGGAAAGATTGAAAAGACTAGGGGGGATCTTATAGAAACATATAATATTATATGTTTCTATAACAGGACTGGGCAAGCTTGGGCGAGTCCAGAACCAGGGGCCACAGTCTTAGAATAAAGGGGAGGTCATTTAAGACTGAGGTGAGAAAACACATTTTCACCCAGAGAGTTGTGAATTTATGGAATTCCCTGCCACAGAGGGCAGTGGAGGCCAAATCACTGGATGGATTTAAGAGAGAGTTAGATAGAGCTCTCGGGGCTAGTGGAGTCAAGGGATATGGGAAGAAGGCAGGCACGGGTTATTGATAGGGGACGATTAGCCATGATCACAATGAATGGCGGTGCTGGCTCGAAGGGTCGAATGGCCTCCTCCTACACCTATTTTCTATGTTTCTATATAAAATTGGTGCAGGAGTAGGCCATTTGGCCCTTCAAGCCACCACCACCATTCAATATGGTCATTGGTGATCAACCAGAATCAGTACCCCGTTCCTACTTTCTCCCCATATCCCTTGATTTCATTAACCCTAAGAGCTAACTCTCTCTTGAATACATTCAGTGAATTGGTCTCCACTGCCTTCTGTGGGAGAGAATTCAACAGATTCACAACTCTCTGGGTGAAAAGGTTTTTCTACATCTCAATTATAAATGGCCTACCCATTATTCTTAAACTGTGACCCCTGATTCTGGACTCCCCAACATCGGGAATATTTTTCTTGCATCTCTCCAATCCCTTATTAGTTTTCTGTTTCTATAAGAGACCTCAGAGACCTCATCCTTCTGAATTCCAGTCGATTCATTCTTGTATCATATGTCAGCTCTGCCATCCCGGTAATTAACCTGGTGAACTTTGGTGGACTCCCTCAGTAGCTAGAATGTCCTTCTTCAAACTAGGCGACCAAGACTGCACAAAATACTTCAGGTGCAGTCTCACCAAGGCCCTGTATAACTGAATAGACTCTGGCATCAAGTATAAGAGTTGAGAAATCAAACAAAACATTGGTTAGGCTGCACCTGGAGTATTGTGTAGAGTTCTGATCGCTCCACTACTAACATTACTGTGCGGGGATCACTGGTCGGCGTGGGCCAAAGGGCCTGTTTCTGCAATGTATCTCTAAACCAAAAAGGATGTGATGGCATCAAAAGTAGTGCAGAAGGGTTTTGCCAGGTTGTTGCCTGGAATAGAGGTCTGGTGTTATGTGAAGAGATTGGATAGGCTGCATTTATTCTCACTAGAATGCAGGAGTGAAATAATGAGGGCTATAGATTGTGTCGGAAGGAACTGCAGATGCTGGTTTAAACAGAAGAAAGACACAAAAAGCTGGAGTAACTCAGTGGGACAGGCAGCATCATTGGAGAGAAGGAATGGGTGATATTTCGGGTCGAGACCTTTTCGGGTTGAGACCCTTCTTCAGGAAGGATCAACAGATGCTGGTTTACACCGAAGACAGACATAAAATGCTGGAGTAACTCAGTGGGACAGGCAGCATCACTGGAGAGAAGGAATGGGTGACATTTCGGGTCGACATCCTTATTCAGGAAGGAACTACAGATGCTGTTTTACACCGAATACAGACATAAAATGCTGGAGGAACTCAGCAGGACAGGCAGCATCTTTGGAGGGAAGGAATGAGTGACGTTTCTAAACATCATCCTTTCCTTCTCTCCATAAATACTGCCTGCCCTGCTGAGTTACTCCAGCATTTTGTGTCTATCGTTGGGGTATAGATAGGATAGAGAGTAACTGTCTCTTTCCCAGGGCAGTGGGGACTAGAACTGGAGGTTTAAGGTGATGGGAGAGAAATGTCAAGGGGATCTGAGCAGACGTTTCTCACCGCAGTAGTTATCTGGAATGAGCTGCAGGGGAGATGGTAGAAGCAGACATAATCACAATGTCTATAAAGCATTTGGACTTTTGGTAGGAAAGTCAGGGAGGGATAAGGGCGTAATTCATGTAATTGTAGATAAACATCTCGGTCAGCATAGACAAGATTGGGCAAAAGGGCCTGTTTATATGCTGCAGGATTCAGTTTATTTTAAGATTCTTTCTGTGGTTTTCATGTTGCTATCTCTATTAGCCAGAATAAGCACTGAAAATGGCTCAATCAGTCTACACCAGAGAGAACACTGCGTGAACCAAAGGAAGTGAGATGTGTAAAATAGGTTCTTTAGTTTTTTAATTTAGATACACAGCGCGGAAACAGGCCTTTCGGCCCACCGAGTCTGCACCGGCCAGCGACTAACACGCACACTAATACTATCCTATGCACACGAGGGACAATTTGACACATGCATCAAGCCAATTAACCTACATTCCTGCACGTCTTTGGAGTGTGGGAGGAAATCAAAGATCTCAGCGAAAATCCACGCAGGTCACGGGGAGAACGTACTAACTCCGTACAGACAGCACCCATAGTCAGGATTGAAACCGGGTCTCTGGCACTGCAAACACTGTAAGGCAGCAACTCTACCACTGTGCCACTGTGCCGCCCTTATTGGTAACTTTGTGTGATCTCATTTTGTTAGGATGCAAATTATATGGGAACGCTTTCTCAAAGAGATAGATAATGATGTAGAAACAACGAACTGCAGATGCTTGTTTGTACCAAAGAGAGTCACAACGTGCTGGAGTAACTCAACGGGTCAGAGGTGTTCTACAGCATCTCTGTAGATACAGGATGGGTAATGCTGGGTGAAGCTTCAGGTTGGGATCCTTCTTCAGACTGATGTATCGGGTTGGGACCCTTCTTCAGACTAACCCTGCTTGAGACTGAAGTAGGGTCCTGACACGAAGTGTCATCCAGCCTTTTTCTCCAGAGATGCTGCCGGTCTCGCTGAGTTACTTGAGCACTTTGTGTTTAAGGTTGATAATGAGTTGTTCAATCCTGATGTTTTGTGATGTTAATTTCTGCATGTTCACAGGGCAGACTGTGAGAGTAAACAGTTGAAAAACTAGTCTAGCAGGAAATGTGTGGTATTTGAGTAAGTGTGAATGTGGGGCCTCTCCAGTGAGACCATTGGGGAACTCCCTGACAAAGGGGGATGTGGTGAACAAGTCACCAGGAGGTCATATCAAAGCAGAAGTTAAATGTTACATTGATATTTTTTGTCTGCTCTTGTTGTACTGGCATGATGCAATCCGATTTGGACAACTTACTGTATATTGCAGCTGAAGATGGTATAGATATATAGCATTGGAACAGGCTCTTGAGCCCACCAAGTCCACGCTGAACAGCGATCCCCATACAGTAGCAATATCCTATAGACTAGCAACAATTTATAATCTTTACCAAACCCTATTAAACTACAAACTCATCTTTGGAGTGTGGGAGGAAGCTGGAGCACCCAGGGAAAACCCACAGGTAGAATGTAAAAACTCCATACAGACAGCACCCATGGTCAGGATTGAACCTGGCGGTCTCTTGAGCTGTAAGGCAGTAACTCTACCGCTGTTCCACCGTGTCACCCTTTTGTGGGGGATCATGCAGAAGCCTCCTCGTGGCGATCCACGGAACCGACGACACGATGCTCTCTGTGACGCGTCGGGCGACCAATTCTGTCAACATGTTGGACGACGACAGAAGCCAACAGTGAGCTACACCTCGTCTGACACACGAGCGAATGAACCCTTGTTAGACTAATCAACTGAAGGTTACGACTTATAAATATGATGTGATGCAACTAAATTGAGAGTGCAGCATAGAGAGTGCAGCACAGAAACAAGCCCTTTGACCAATCAAGTCCATACTAACTATTTTGGGACTTGATCTCTTTTTATCTTCCTGATATTTCCAATACCTACCCCTAGGTTTTATTCTTTAACGACACACGGAGCAATAAATGGTGGCCTGTGAACCAAATAACTGCCGTGACTTCCCTTTGTGGGTGGAATATCTGAATATCATATTTCCAAATGTTGATCAGTAAGGGCGACACGGTGGGGCAGCGATAGAGTTGCTGCCTTAAAGTGCCAGAGCCCCGGGTCCGATCCTGACTATGGCTGCTGTCTGTACGGAGTTTGTACATTCTCCCCATGACCAGTGGGTTTTCGCCAAGATCTTCGGTTTCCTCCCACACTCCAAAGACGTACAGGTTTGTAGGTTAATAGGCTTGATATAAATGTAAATTGTCCTTCGTGTGTAGGATAGTGTTAATGTGCGGGGATCTGTGCGGACTTGTGCTGAAGGGCCTGTTTCCACACTGTATCTCTAAACTAAACTAAAATAATCTAAGTAAGCTTGACATTTAGAATCATATACAGCATAGAAACAGGCCCTTCAGCCCAGCTTATCTATGCCAGCCAAGATGCCCCATCTACCCTTGACCCATCTATCTATATTTTAGCTTAGTTTAATTTATTATTAATGTCACGTGTACTGTTTTACAGTGGCAATGTTTCTTGTGTGCTATCCAGTCAGTGAAAAGACTACATTACAATGAAGCCGTTCACAATCTATAGATACAGGATAAAGGATATCATGTTTAGTGCAATGTAAATCCAATTGGTGTTTTGCCGATTTCCCTCCAAACCTTTCCTATCCATAGAAATTTCTATTACTTGAGAATAATTGTATTATTTTATTTGTGTCTAGGGCCTCACACACTGATCTATTACTACACCCTGAACCACGGGAGTACTCATCTACCAGAATATAGTGTCGTGGGTGTTCTGGACGGTTGTGAGATACAGTATTATGACAAAAACATGGTCATTACAGTTCCAAGACAGAAATGGATGGCGGCTGCATTTGACAGGAATTACTGGGTAACAAATACTGTCTCTTGAAACTGGTTTCCATGGAATCATCAAAGGGCAAGTCGATGAATGGATGCGGAGGCAGAACGAAACAGCAAGTTAGTTCATTCATTTCACTACATTTGGAGTGTGATCAATGTTCATAAAAAAACATCTCAAAGAAATTTCTCGCTGTGCCAGAGACCCAGGTTTGATCCTGACTACACGTTCTCCCTGTGACCACAGATATTTCCTCCAGGTGCTCCGGTTTCGTCCCATATCTTGAAAACGAGAGAGTTTGTAGGTTAATTGGGCTCTGTAAATTACTCTTGTGTGCGGAGAATGGGTGAGGAAGTGGGATTACATAGATGTGTAGGAAGGAACTGAAGATGCTGGTTTACAGCAAAGATAGGCACAATGTGCTGGAGTAACTCAGCGGGACAGGCAGCATCTCTGGATACAAGGAATGGATGACTTTTCAGGTCAAGACCTTCCTCAGACAGAGTGTTTTCCCTGACTTACTCCAGCATTTTGTGTCCATTTTGGGATAACATAGAACTAGTGTGAAAGATGATCGATGGTTGGCATGGAATTGGTGGGCAGAATGGCCCGTTTCCATGCTGAGTCACTAACCTAAGAACTGCAGATGCTGCATATGTGAAATAAAAACCAAAAATGCCATTGTCTGATGGCTTCATAGTCAGTTTATCACCATGGAAACCTGTAATTACCTTATCAGTGATACTCCCTATGTCCAACCATGCCTCCCACTCCTGTCTGTAACTTACACATTCTCACAATTCTGAAGCATTAATTTTGTTTATCTTTCCATAGGTTCTGTTGAACTTGCTGTGCTTCCAGCATTTTACAAATCATTGAAATGTTGGCGGCTTTTTGAATGGTTAAAATCCCTTGCGTACCTCAGCAATTGTTTTTACTTTTATTGACAAATGTTGAAAGAAAGGTTGTGTGAAATATTTAAAGGATAACCTAAATGTCATTGTGGTTCAGCCGTAGTGATGCTGCCGTAGTGCCAGAGACCCAGGGTTGATCCTGGCCTCAGGTGCTGTCTGTACAGAGTTTGTACGTACTCCCCGTGACCTGCGTGGGATTTCCCCGGGTGCCCCGGTTTCCTCCCACACTCCAAGCCTGTATGCCAAAGGGGATCACTGGTCACTGTGGACTCTAAGGGCTGTTTTCGTGCTATATCTCTAAATTATCTTGGGCACCAATTGTAAAGTAGGCTGTCCAAATCCGTCTGCACCACACTTGTATATCCATATAATTTGCAATTGGACACGTTTTATATTGTAAATCAATAAGTCCTATCACCATTACTGTGTTAATTCAATGACATTCGTAGTGTACCATTGAACAAAGCAGGACTAGGCATGAGGGGACAATCGTGAGGTGGGGGACAAAGGAGGACCTGGTGTGGGAGACTTTCTAACTTTGTCGGTGCCCTTTATGTGAAGAATCTTGACATACGTTGGGTTTACAAAACAAAGAATTTCACTGTGACTTGTCACATGTCACAATAAAGTATCATTCATTCATGATTAATTATTGCTGAAAAGATTGCTTTTTGTTACCTCTTTGGTTACACATTAAATAAATTATATTATTAATCTTTAACTGGACTAAAACAGGGTGAGGGTACAAACAGGGAACAATACATCAAAATATTATGCACTGGGCATAATTTCTATCAATTTCCACATCTTGCAATATATTTATTATTATTTTCAAATTATATGTGAATACATGTGAATGACATTTATTAGATTATTATCTGATTCATAGAACCATGTTTATTGAATCATATTGCCTTCAAAAATATTTTTTCTTATTTGCATTATTTATGGTGCACATATTATCTGCAACATTGTTATGTTTATGAGATTTATGAGCATATTGTCGGGGCTCAAGGGTGTGAACAAGAGGGAGAGATTGGGCAAGCCAGGGCTTTATTCCATGGAGCACAGGAGGCTGAGGGGTGATCATATAGGGGTGCTTAAAATCATGAGGGGAATTGATAGAGTGTATGCCCAGAGCCTTTTACCCAGAGAAGGGGAATAAAATAACTAGAGGACATGGGTTTAATGTGAGAGGGGGAAGATTTAATTGGAACTTGGGGGCAAACTTTGTGCTCAGAGAGTGGTCAGCATATGGAATGACCTGCCAGAGAATGGAGTTGCGGCAGGTACAATAACAATATTTAAAAGACACATGGACAGGGACATGCATAGGTAGATAAAAGTGCTGGAGAAACTCAGCAGGTGAGGCAGCATCTATGGAGCGAAGGAAATGGGCAACGTTTCGGGCCGAAACCCTTCTTCAGACTGATGTGGGGGTGGGGGTGGGGGGCGCAGGAAGAAGAAAGGAAAAGGTGGAGCCAGTGGGCTGAGGGAGAGCTGAGAAGGGGAGGGGAAAGTAAGGACTACCTGAAATTAGGGAAGTCAATGTTCATACCGCTGGGGTGTAAACTGCCCAAGCGAAATATGAGGTGCTGCTCCTCCAATTTACGGTGGTCCTCACTCTGGCCATGGAGGAGACCGAGGGCAGAAAGGTCGGATTTGGAATGGGAGGGGGGAGTTGAAGTGCTGATCCACCGGGAGATGAGGTTCGTTGTTGCGAACCGAGCGGAGGTGTTCGGCGAAACGATTGCCAAGCCTGCGCTTGGTCTCACCGATGTAGAGCAGCGGACAGTGCTGGAGTGAGAGTCCATGCCTCACACCCATACAATAATATGGTCTCTACAGTTGCACGGAAAGACAAATATTCAGGCTGTAGTTCAGTGACAAGTAGAGTTCTGCAGGGATCTGTGCTGTGACCCTTGCTAGTTGTGACATATATAAATGACTTGGACCCTGGTGTTCAGAAATTACCCAGTCATAACAATTAATCAAATAATTATTTTTATTTTTATTTCAGATTATCACTACGTTCAAGGACAGTTTGGTTGTGAGGTGAACGATCACAGTCCCACTGTAGGGATATTGAAGTTGGCTTTTGATGGAAGTTATGCATTTAGTTTTGATAAGGACAAGCTAAAGTGGACGGTGCATGATCCAATAGCTGAGCCCTTCAAAGAGAAATGGGACAAGAATGAAAAAATGAACCGTTATTTCAAGAGCTTGTTAGAACATGACTGTGTGGATCTATGGCTTACATACTATGCAATTGGAAAGACATTCCTGACCAGAAAAGGTGAGTTCAGAACAAAGGATGTTGTTTTGCAATGGTAGGCAATGAGTAATATTATCTCTGACCCAATCATGACAGAGGGAAAGGTCATTCGGCCCATTGATTCTATGCTAGTTTTCTACGCAATGTCGACAAACTTCCACAGCTCTCTCTCACAACTTGCACTCAGCTCCCTTGGATTCTCCTTGCATTCAGCTCCACGACGGATAATTTGCAATGTCCAACTAACTCACTGGCACGTCTTTGGTATATTGGTCAAAACTGGAGCACATGGAGGAAGCCAACTGAGTCATAAGGTCATAAGTGATGGCTGCAGCATTAGAACATTCGGCCCATCAAGTCGACTTCGCCAGTCAATCATGGCTGATCTATCTCTCCCTCCTAACCCCATTCTCCTGCCTTCTCCCCATAACCCCTGACCTGCATACTAATCAAGAATTAAAAATATCCATTGACGGACTCCACAGCCTTCTGTGGCAAATAATTCCACAGAATCACCACCCTCTGACAAAATAAATTCCTCCTCATCTCTTTCCTAAAGGAATGTCCTTTAATATTGAGACTATGACCTCTCGTCGTAGACTCTCCCACCATTGGAGACATCCTCTCCACATCCACATCTATCCAAGCCTTTCACTATTTGTTTTAAAAAAAATATATATTTTTATTAGAAGCATGTGCATATCATAATACAAACATTTCTTATATATCAATCCTACTTTGCTAATAGGTGGGAATCCAGCTATCAAAATAATAGTGGTCCTCCTTTATCAATTGTATATTAAATCTGCTTCTATTTAGTTTTGTTTTATAGATAGAAAGTGAGAAATTTAAAAAAAGGCATGATAAAGAAGAATGGAATAATTTACCAATAATACAACTTTGGAGATAGGTCCGTAGGTTATAAAGCATAACTATTCATCTAATCCTGAGCTTGGATTTCAGTCAGATTCCTGTGCTGAACCAATTTACCCTTTCAAAAAATCAATAAATGGAGACCATATTCTATTAAATAATTCAAGTTTGTCAATTAAGACAAGTCTAGTTCTTTCCAAATGTAAGGTCTCTGACATTTCCATAATCCACATTTTAATTGTGGGGTTTATAGGACCTTTCCAAAATTTTTATATTAATTTTTTCCCAATTATTATACTATAATCAAGAAAGTTTCTTTGGTTTATTGTAAGTCTTAGGCTTTGTTCTGATATTCCTAATATTATTAGTTTTGAGTCGGGATCCAATTGGTATTGACTACTTCAGAAATTATTCTGAAAATGTCCTTCCAGAAATTTTTGATTTTTATACAATTTACAAAGGTATGAGTTAAGTTAGCCTCTAAATGCTGGCAATCTATGTAATACTTTAAATTGTATTAAGGCATGTCTGGCATTTAACGAGCATTGATGTATATATTGTAGACTTTCGTCCCAAATATCTTTCGTTATGGGTTGGCCTAATTCATTTTCCCATGTGTGTCTATATAAATCCGTCGGCAGGACCTCACTATCTAAGAGGGTATTATAAATATGAGATATTAATTTTTCTGTATTAGGATGTTTATTCAAACATTCATCAAGGATTTCTGGTTCCCTAGTTCTGTAATCTTATGTATTTGATTTAATGTAATCTTTAAGTTGTAAATATCTGAAAACGTTATTTGAGTGGAGTCCGTAAATCTGTTGTAACTCCTGAAATGAAAGAAAAGTGCCTTTCCTATAAAGATGTCCCATCTTTTTAATTCCATAATTTTTCCATTGTGTAAAGCCTTCATCCAACATGGAAGGTTTGAATAAAGGGTTGTTTATAATGGGGAGACAGAGTGATAAATTATCCAATTTTAAAGTCTTTTTTAATTGTTTCCAAATTCGTATACCACTATAATAGAATTTTCACTATAGGTTTTTTAATGCAATTTTGTGGGAGCAAACATAATTGAACCAATATCAAAAGGCAAACAGTCTTTCACTATTTTGTATGATTCAATGAGGTCCCCCCTTATTCTTCTAAACTCCAGCGAGTACAGGCCCACTGCCATCAAATGGTCATCATATGTTAACCCATTCATTCCTGGGATCATTCTTGGACACCTCCTCTGGATCCTCTCCAGAGCCAGCACATCCTTCCTCAAATATGGTGCCCAAAATTGCTCACAATGCTCCAAATGTGGCTTGATTGGTGCCTTATAGAACCTCAGCATTACATCCCTGTTTGACAGGGAGAAAGTGTAATTGATGTCTTTCATATTAGTTAACCATGGATTTTCTTGACCACAGTTGACAGCCCCTAATGGGATTGCATGTCTATCACACATCTCAAAAGAGCACAGCGTTAAGCTTCGAAAGGGCAAAATTTACACGAGATGTGCAGGTCAAGTGTTTTTTTGCACAGAGAGAGCTTGATACCTAGAATGCGCTACCAGGAGTGGTGGTAGAGGATGACATGATAATGGTGCTTAAGAAAGTTTTGGACAGGCTTGTGAATGTGCAGGGAATACAAGGATATGGATCACATGCAGGCAGTGGAGATTAGTTTTGGTTTAGTTTAGAGATAGAGTATGGAAACAACACCTTTGGGCCACTGAGTCTGCACTGACCAGCAATTGCCCATTCACTATTTCTGTCCTACAAGCTAGGGACAATTTACAGAAGCCAATTAACCTGCATGTCTTTTGTATTTGGGAGGAAACCGGAGCCCCCAGAGAAAACCCACAGGGTGACAGAGAGAACGTACAAACTCCGTCCAGACAGCACTCTAGTCAGGATCGAACCCGGGTCTCTAATGCTGTAAGACAGCCACTCTATCACTGTGCCTCTGTGTTGCCTCAGTTTAACTTGGTATCCTGTTCCACATGGACATTGCAGGCTGAAAGTCCTGTTCTTGTACTGTTCTATGTTCTATATATTCTCATTGGACAGGGCAGGGATATGTTTTCCACTCCTCCAGCCTCCATGTTGAATACTTCCTCCCAGTTTAAATCTGATTCAATTAGTCAATCCATTTCTCCCTCCGCTCCTGCCCTGATCCCCATTCTATATTTTGAAGTAGTCATTCCCTTTTTCACTCCCTGGTCTGTCTACTATGCCCACAACTTTCCTCTACTTTCCTGTCTTGGTGCATGCAACATCTATCCATTTACCACTGTCCATAGACCCAGGTAGTTCTTCAAAGTGAAACAACGTGAAACACTTGGACTTCCAGTCAAATCTACTGCATTTGGTTTTCATGACGTAATCTTCCACATTGCATCAATGAAACAAATAGAATGGCTGCTTTCTGGAGAACCTGCATTCAATCCATGGGACTTTCTAAGATTCCTAATTCCTGCCACTCTAATTCTCCATTCAATACCCACCATCATCCATCCATCTGTACCTCTTACACTAGGATAACAAGGGTGAAAGTAACCTTGAGGACCAACAACTCAGCTTCTGTCTGGACATGTTGCAGCCTTTCAAACTCAATTCCACATTCAACGAGTTGCATTCCCTGTCGATAAACAAACTGGTCCTTTCAACTGTTAAGTTGAAGACAGAAAGAACAGATGCAAGAAGTATGAAGCAGGATCCCAAGCTGAAAGATTACATAACCATGTCTTCCAGATGCTGCCTGAACCACTGAGTTACACCTGCACATTTTTGTGTTTTTTAAATTACAGTAAAGTTATCCACCAGCAAAATCATGACAGCCTGACCTACTTGAGTACTGCAGTATGTGCTGCATTTTATATAACTCTGTTTAGTTTCATGCATGCAGAGATGCAGTGAAATGGTTTGGATGGAACAGCAGATGCTGGACACCCCGTCCCTTCTCTCCAGAGATGCTGCCTGTCCCGCTGAGTTACTCCAGCTTTTTGTGTCTATCTGCAGTGAAATGGTTGTTCTGCATTCTCCCCAGTCAAGTCATACTGTACATAAGTACAATTCGTCCTCTTCTGGAACAGCACGCAGAGATCCACCACATTCCAGTACTATCTTGCAGCTTTCAAGTCTCTGAGAAGTCTGATTTTGCCCTAAGGAAATACGCAATTTGTAATTTTCTCATGTTAAGGCCCAGTGTCATAACAGCACTGGATTGATGAAGTAGAGGCGCCTGCCTTAGTTTAAGTTTTTCTGTTTCAAGATTGTGATCAAACCCTCATCACTGAACTGTGTCGCAGTGCCACCCCATTATGTATCAGTCCCAATTATCTTTCAACATGCTGGAATCACTTGTTCTTTATCCTTTTTAGACTTTTTTCATGAATTGTTCAGCATAAACAGTTATGCTACAACAAAGTTAAGCGCAGCTACCACTTTGTTCCAGAGACGTAACAACACAAGAGATAGTGTTGGAAGAATGATCAAACTCACACATAGTGGTTATTAGTAACATTGCAGAGGAAACACAAGGTGCTTTCTTCTCAGCATGCTTACTACCAGTCTACCAGAGAGAGAGAGAGAGAGAGAGCTGTCTAATAAGCCTGTGGGTGGAGCCACAGTATGAGTGACACTAATCTACAGATAGGCACAGGGATAAGTTTCGGATTATTATTGTCACGTTTAGTTTCGAGGTACAGCATGGAAATAGGCCTTTTGGCCCACTGAACCTGTGCTGACTAACGACCACCCAAATATTAGTTCTATCCTACACACTAGGGACAATTTACAGAAGCCAAAAAACTTACAAACCTGCACGTCTTTGAATGTGACGGAACTGTAGCACCCGGAGATAACTCACATGGTCACAGAGAGAATATATGAACTCTATATAGACAGCACCCATTGTCAGGATTGAACTTTGGTCTGTGGTACTGTAAGGCAGCAACTTTCCAGGTAGTTGCATGCTATCCAATTGGATGAGATAACAACATACATATATATGATCAAGTCAACTCAAGAACTGAAGGTAGAGCAAAGGGGAAGGTACAGAGTGTGGCATATAGTTCTCAGCAATGTAGCACACCAGTTCCATTAGATAAGGGTTTTGACACAAGACGTGACACATTCCTTCTCTCCAGAGATGCTGCCTGACCCGTTGAGTTACTCTAGCATTTTGTGTCTATCTGCGGTTTATAACAGCATCTACAGTTCCTTCCTGCATAGTTCCATAAACAAAGTCCACTGTCTGTAATGGGGTAGTGGTCAATTGGACAGTACCCTAGCTTATGGAACGATCATTCAGAAGCCTGATTTTCTCCTCAGTTATCAAGTAAGCCATTTGGTCCTCTAACCTGCCCACCATTCAATATGACCATGGCTGTCGTTCCTCAGGCATCAACTCCTGTTCGGTGCCAGTTCCTCATTGCACTCAATTCTCCAATCTTTCAAAAGTTTAACTACCGCCATATTAAATGCTTCCAATGATTTTGTCTTCACAAATCTCTGGCGCCAGAGAATGACCACACTCTGCAAAAAGAGATTTTGTAAACAAATGACTGGTCTCTTTTATCTCTTATTGAAGAGGAGTGAAAATACTGCCAATTTTAAGCTTGTCCCCTCCCCAATTGGCCCTCATTTCATAACTTGTCAATTATTCATTATTGTCAATAATGTGCCCTAGTGAAAAGATTTACTGTTGGTATTAGTTTATTATTGTCACGTGAACTGAGATATAGTCAAAAGTTTGTCTGTGTGTTATCCAATCAGATCATACTTCACATGTGCAATCAAGCCATCCACAAGTAGATCAGTGCAAAGAGCAAAAATATTCAGAGTGCAGAATATCGGGTTACAATATCATAGCATTACAGTTGCAGAGAAAGTGCAGATCAAAAAGAGTAGCAAGGATCACAATGAGATTGGTTGGAAGATCAGGGCAACATCTTATCTTACATGAGAACCATTCAGTAGTCCAATAACAGCGGGGAAGAAGCTGTTCCTGAATTTAATGGTACGTACTTCCAAACTTTCTTGTGTACTGTCTTAACAGGGAGCGTGCGATCCCTTTTAAACCACGTGTTTGGATGATGGGACGAAAGAGGCAAAATGGGGCAGATGCGGACAGTAACTTGGTGGTTGTAGTAGATTGAAGAATATTTTGTGATGGGTGACTGCACGTTTTACTGAAGATGAAAATAACCAACTTACTGTCTTGTAGTTTCCCCTGAGGTCACTCTCGCTGCCCGCCCTGATGATCATTCAGTCCTGTACTGCACTGTGTTTGGATTTTACCCACCGGCCATCAAAGTCAGCTGGTTGCAGAATGGTCAACATGTCTCTGAGACCAAATCTTCTGGGGTCATACCCAACAACGATGGAACATATCATCTAAGGTCTGTCCTTGAGTATGATCCGTATGATGGGAAACAGTATTCCTGTCATGTCGATCACAGCAGCCTGCCCGGTGGGAAGACCATCATCTGGGGTAAGAACGTTAAATATTCTTTCATAGATAATCATTATCTTCTGTTGTTTCCATTTTAATCATTGTGACTACATCTAGGTATGTTACAAAACTTACCTTCAGCGGCGCTGCAGTTCTGTCACTGCCCGTGTGCGCGACTTTGGCGCCTTTGAGAGGGGGGCGGGTTTAAAATGCGATATTTCGGCAGCCTGTTCTAAACGATCTTGAACAGGCTAAATAGTTGATGAAGAAAAATTGCTTTGACTGCGTTTTATTAAGTTTATTAATATTAGCGCTTTATAATTTAATTGGTGGAGTAAAATTAAAATCATCTTCAAATGCCGTAAACGCCGACAACGGGGACGGATTTCACGCACGGGACAAGGCAAGGTACACCATTTATTTTTTCATATAAACTTGCTTCTTAGGATGCCTTTAATAAAAATGTCAAGTTGCGAAAATGTGATTATTTAAATATACCAACCGGCAGTATTTTTCCTGCCGATATTGGGGTTTAATTCAGTGCAACCGCAGCGTTCCAAACCAGCGCGTTCCACAAAATCCCACTCGCAAGATGATTTAAATGGCCATTAATTTACAGGAATTAAACACTAAATTCCTTCCATTTGGCCTATAAATTAATGACAATGAGATTTAAAAATCATGTTATATTGTGAATTCTTGTGTGAATGTTATTTGGACACTTAGGCTTTTTAAAAATGTTAACTTTTTCTTAAGAAATGGATAGATATTTAGATCTAGTAATTGAATTTTGTAATTAGCTACAATTGGGTTAACTAATTATATGCTTTAATTTCAGGTCATCCAAGTAAGATTGTTTCATATTTGTTTCAGAATGCTTCAATCTATAATAACTGAAAATGTCATTAAGTTCTCTTAATTTTTAAGAAAGTTATGGGCTTTTGACTGTCCTTGATCACAGCTTTTGTGTTAAGTCAATGGAAAAGCAATAGGGAACAAGATGCTAATTTCCGAGTATGAAAATGGCCAAACTTTTTTAATACAGAAGATATGAAAGTGGATTAGGTGTCAAATTAAACTTCTTTTTATGCTTTATCTGATGGGATAAATTGCAGACTTGATTTTTTAAATCTCAAAATTTTGTGACATTGCTACATCGCATGTAGTACATCCCATATTCCAAGATGCTTAAACTTTCTTTGTTTAGTGGTGTTGCTCTAAGTAATCACGTAATCAGCACCCACTCTCCACATGAGCAGAAGACTTTGTCAACAGAAAATTTATTAAAAGTAAGTAAATAAATAACTAATATACAAGGAAGGAGCAGTTGGGATTCTCAGTGGTGGAACTGATATCCATGAAAGGTATGTTTAAATATAAAATGAATCTTTCCTCATGATGTGATTAACAGCAAGGCACTGGGGGAGTACATGCCCCAATCTGAATCAATAGTCTGAAGTGGAAATGATTGAGAGCTTCGTGTTCCTTGGCATGAATTTATCCAATATTCGGTCATGGACTGACCACATAGCCAAGGAGGCACACCAACACCTCTACTTCCTCAGGAGACTGAGAATATTCATCATGTCTCTGGTGACTCCAGCAAACATCTATAGATGCCGCTAGAGAAAGCATGTTGTTGGGTTGCATCACATCTTGATTTGGGAACTGCACTGCCCAAGACTGCAAGAATATACAAAGAGTTAAAGATCATCACACAGGCCAGAGTTCCCACTGTTGACCCAATCTACACCAGGTTGCCTTGGAAAACGAGACTTATCACACCTTTCTCACATTCCTCCTTCCTGCTCCCATCAGGCAATAGGTACTGAAAGTTGAAAATAAGCACTGCCAGACTCAGGAACACCCCGTTTCCACCTGTTACCAGGCTTCGGAAGGGTCCTTCCATAATGTAGGTTTAATGCGCGATTCACCTCAACCTCATTGAACATTGAACATTGTCCATGGAACTGATGTGTTACAATGCTGAGAACTATATTCTGTACTATGTATCCTCCTCTTTGCTCTATCTATTGTTTTTGAGTTTTTTATTTATCTATAGTATTATCTAATTTGTTTGGATAGCATACAAAACAAACCTTTGCACTGTATCTTGAAAGATCTGACATTAATAAAACTAAACCTAATGAAGTAAGTTCCCTGACGCAAGTTACAGCTTCAGCAACAACAAATATAACTGCCTGACAAACAGCGATCGTAGTAGTTTGATTCCAGGTATGCTGCACTAACCTACACAAATGTTCACTTTTGAAGATTCCCTCGAACAATGCACAACTAAGGAATCTGATGTTTCACTCTGAAGACTGTTGACATACTCCAGAACTTAATTTCCAACCTATCTATGTATCATCAGCAATCTAGGCTACAGCACCACCAGTCCCTTCATCTGCTCTTAATACTAACGATAAGTAGTTCACTTTCTTGCATTGATTCCCATCCTGCAGTTGCAGTTTCCCAACCAGAACACTCCTTTAAGACTCTGCTTGCTCTTAATTGTTTTTCCATTCATGCTAATTATTACCCCCAATGTCATAAGCCATGTGCCTTTGCATCACTTGATCAGATAATTTATGAAAATCCAGATATTGTGGCGACATCTGGTGGTCAGGCCACTTATTGCTAGAACTCTCGTCAGGGGAGCTGGGACTATCACGTGAGTGACAGGGTTTTGGTGGGAGTTGGTGATGAGTTAATCGCCAGTCAACTGGTGCGCCCGATTACAACGGTGGGAACTTTGCTCAAGTCCTTACTAAACGCGAGTGGGCCAAAACTGTATTTCTTAAAAAAACATTGATTTGTTCACGACGCTTGGATCTCTACAATATATTGTATTTCTTTTGTTTCTCATTCCAATTTTGTTACCTATTCTGCTTTTCCATCATTTTGTTTTTAAATTTTAGGCTGTGCACACCTGCAAACTACTGCTGCTCAAATATACATTGTCTACGGGTTCCTGTTGCATTTTCAAAGAATTCTAATCAATTTCTCAAACAAAGTTTGAAGAAGGGTCCGTAAACGAAATGTCACCTGTCCATGTGTAGGGAGAAACTGCAAATGCTGGTTTACACTGAAGATGGACACAAATTGCTGGAATAACTCAGCTGGTCAGGCAGCATTTCTGGAGAAAAAGAATAGGTGATGTTTCGGGTCACGATCCTTCTGACTGAGTCCATGTTCGCCAGAGATGTTGCCTATTCCGCTGAGTTACTCCAGCATTTTGTGTCTATCATGTATATTCTTTCCACTGACTGGTTAGCATGAAACAAAAGCTTTTCACTGTACCTCAGTACTCTTGACAATAAACTAAACTAAAGCTTTTGTGTAAATCAGTATCTGCATCTCTTTCTTTCTACAATTTTCCTGTTAATGCCCTGTTAATGCACTTTATTGTTTTGTTATTACTTAAATGTTCTGCCATTACTGAAAGGAATCCAGCATTTTTCCCAAAACAGATGTTAGTTTATATAGGGTTAAATCTTTCTGCTTTCAATTCATCTTCTTTCATGAATTAAGTTGTGGCTGTGATGGTGCCATAGATCATAGAGTTGTACAGAACATATATTGTCCCTTTGCCATGCTGCAGAACTCCATGATTCAAAACAACATATTTATATATGTTGAAAAGCGCCAAAGATAGACACAAAATGCTGGAGTAACTCAGCGGTCAGGTAACATCTCTGGAGCAAAGGAATAGGTGGCATTTTGGGTCGAGACCCTTCTTCACCCTGAAGTCTTCAGACAGTGCCCATCTATTTAGCTGCACAGCTTAGCAATTGATTTGTAAAATTATGCATTCTTATTTTTCAGAAGGAAATAGCAAGAAAGACAGGCACATAGGCCTTATTGCCGCGTGTGTGCTGATATTGCTGGCTATTGTCTTGGCAGTAATTGTTTGGTGGAGAAAAAAGAGGAGAGGTAAGATGGAAAAATTGTGATGCACTGTTGCTAGTAAAGGTATTGGGCTTGAAGAAATGATCGATCTCAAGTAGGATAAGGCAGCAGCTACACATGAAATGCCTCGACAGTCACCACTGTCAACTAGCCTTTGTGCTGTTGTTAAATGTTTCTGATGATCAGATATTTGAAAATTGTGAATTCAGTGTAAAAAAAAAAGTTAAACATTATGGATTCACTGCACCAAATCCCAGAGATATCATTGAGTCATTAAAAAGTACAGCATGGGGGCAGTCCTTTCGGCCCACCGAGTCCATGCCAACCACCTGTTCACCTGTTCTCATGAATTCTATCTCATTGCACCTTCTCATCCGGTCACCCACCCACTAGGGGCAATTTACAGTGGCCAATTAAACTATAAACTGACACATCTTAGGATGTGTGAGGAAACCGGAGCCCCTGGAGGGATCCAATGCGGTTACACGGAGAACGTGCAAACTCCACATAGATGGCACTCAAGGTCAAAATTGAACCCGGGTCTGTGTCGCTGTGAGGCAGCAGCTCTACGAGTTGTGACACTGTGCTGCTCTGTTGGGGGCTCGCACTGTTCATGATCCAAGTCAGCTATGAGGCAGATTGGTTGCAGTTTATCGTTTACTAGTTTTGTTTAGTTTAATTTAGAGATACAGTAACGAAACAGGCCCTTCGGCCCACCGAGTTTGCGCTGACCAGCGATCCCTGCACATTAACACTATCCTATACACGCACACCAAGCCAATTAACCTACATACCTGTACGTCTTTGGAGTGTGGGAGGAAACCTTAGATCTTGGAGAAAACCCACGCGGTCATGGGGAGAACGTACAAACTCTATACAGACAGCATCAGTAGTCGGGATCGAACCCGGGTCTCCGGTGCTGCAAGCACTGTAAGGCAGCAACTCTACCGCTGCACACAGTAGCTGCCACCAAGGCCGCTGTTGCTGGAAAACTCCAAATTAAGTGGGAATGTGAGTAGTGGGAGAAATGGTTCAAGGTGGAAAGCCGAATGAATGAGCAACAACATGACAGGTGGACTACAATGTGAAACAGGACAGCACAGAGCCAGAGACCTGAATTAAATACCGACATCGGCTGTTGTATCTGTAGAGTTTGCATGTTGTTCCTGTGGGTTTCCCCAGGTGCTCTGGTTTCCTCCCACATCCCCAAAACATGGTTTGGTAGGTTAGTTGTCCCCTAGATTGTACATGATACAATGTGTGGAGAGCTGATGAGAATGTGCGACAAATGTAGGATTAGTGTACATGAATGGTTGGTGCAGGTCAGTGGGACAAAGGCCATGTTTGTATGCTGCATATTTCCATGACTCTTTATGATGTAGAAAGATGCTGACTATTTTTGATTTATAAGATTGGGAAAGACTGTGAGGGACAGTGCTATAGTAACTCAGCAGGTCAGGCAACATCCCAGGAGACCATGGATAGGTGACAATCTGGTTCGAGACTCTTCAGGCAAATTACAATGGGTATTCCTCCGCTTAAGTCTGATAGTAGTGTACAGATGCACCTCAACCACTGACTTGCTCAACAAGTGCTTAAATTAGTTGAATTAAAGTATGTTTGGAGTAACATGCAGCAGTCCTTAAAATCTACCATTTCCCAAATCCCAAGAGAGCTGGATGATCAGGGTTTTAGTGTAAATTCAGTCATCTATATCACTGGTTTCTTGCCTGTGATCACACTGTTGTAAGATATATTCTGGTGATGAATTGCAGTTCACTTTCCTCCTGTGTAAAGGAGTTATTGTGTTGAATATAACAAGTGGAAGGGAAAGTCAGTGTAGGATTTAGAGTTTGTACATAATGCAGCATGGTAGTGCAGCTGGTAGAACTGCTGCCTCACAACACCAGAGACCCAGGTTCCATCTGGACCTCGGGTACTGTCTACGTGGAGTTTGCACATTCTCTTGTGACTATGTGGGCTTCCTCAGGGAGCTCCGGTTTCCTCCCATATCCCAAAGATGAGCAGGTGTGCAGGTAATCATCCTCGGTAAGTCACCCTGATAGTGTAGGGGTGGATGGGAAATCTATTATGAAAGGGTGATTGCTGGTCAGTATGGATTTGGTGGCACAAATGGCCTGTTTACACACTGTATCACTGTTTTCAAGAGAGAGTTAGATTTAGCTCTTAGGGCTAAGGGAGTCAAGGGATATGGGGAAAAAGCCAGATCGGAGTATTAATTTTGGATGATCAGCCATGATTGTATTGAATGGCGGTGCTGGCTCAAAGGGCCGAATAGCCTATTCCTGCACCTGTTTTTTTATGTTTCAATCTTTCTATTAAATAAACTAAATTGGAAGACAGAAGGTATTGACTGATGCATCTTCACGCCAGCTGTAAATGTCACAAGCTGAGAATTGATTGCAAATGTTGTACAATATTATAAAATAAACTGGGTGATCAAAATGACAAGATGGATGAAGAGCAGAGTTTTCATTGAAATAACAGACATGCAGCTTTCTCGAGCACTTGGCCTTGGTTGTGTAATATTTCCTCTTCAAAATACAATGTTCCCCGGCATTGCTGGTCTGAGACACCATTCAGCAAGTATATTTCCTGAAACGGAGGTTCTGCTTTCATGGTATCAAGATGTCTAACAGCTCCAGCACCCAGATCAGAACCAAGCCATTTCTCACCTTGCCAAAACTAAGAATGCAGCAACAATTTAGTCATTGAACATCAACAACGTGCACATTTGAACTGAGGCAATGGTTAGCTTATTATCACTAAACCAGTCGTGGTCATGGGACTGCCATTGTGGTCACTATTACTGAGGGTGATTAACTATCATTTAGCAGTGAAACAGAAAAGAATTGCCTTTTCAAGCCCACGGAGCCATAGAGTCATATGGCATGGAAATGGGCCCTTTGCCTCAACTTGGCCATGCCAACCAAGATGCCATGTTTAAACTACAATTTACCTGCAATTGACCCATATCTCACTGAACCTTTCCTATCTACAGCATGTACCTGTCCAAGTGTGTTCTAAAATGTTTTTTAATACCTGCCTCAACTACTTCCCCTGGAATGTTCTTCCATATTTCCACTTCCTCTGGTTCCGAGTAACTCGTTTCCTTCTCACCTTAAACCTAAGTCCTCTGGTTCTTGATTACATAAGGCTGGTTAAAAGATTCTGTGCATTCAATCTATCTATGCTCCTTGATTTTATAAACTTCTATAAGATCACCCCTCAGCCTCTTGCGTGCCAAGGACTAAAGTCCAAGCATTCTCTGCCTCTCCCTGAATCACAGGCCCTGTTAATGACATCCTTCCGATAGTGGAGTGACCAAAACTTAACACAATACTCCAAATGTGGCCTCACCAACATCTTGTACAACTGTAGCAGAACATCCCAACTTTTTTATTCAGTACCTTTCTTTTAAAATCTTTTTATTGTTTTTTTTCCAAAAAACAAAAACAAAAATAAAACATAAAAAACAGAGCAAAAAGAATAATGATAAACATAACAATGGTATTGATACATAGGGATCAGGATTAAACACATTAATAACAGGTATAAACTAATATGAGACCAGTGTCAAAATACACATTGAATATAGACCTCTCGGTCTCTATGTTAATATAGTTAAATCTTTAAAAGGAAACATGAATGTAAAAAAAAAGCAAAGATAAAAAGACAAAAAGAAAAACAAAAAACAAAACCCCCCTAAACTAATTTTTTTTTTTTTAATTGGATAATAATAAAATAAGAATAAAATTAAATTAAATAAATAAAACAAAACAGAGCAAAACCGAATCTGAACTGAGAAATTCAACAATTTAAGTCTGTTTGTCGTCAAGTCCATTCCACCCTAAGAAGGTAAAATAATGTTTATAAAGGTTAAAGAGGGAACAATTTATGTTGTATGAAAGTGTTCAATAAATTTTCCCCAAGTCTTATCAAATTTAACCAAGGGTTCAACAATGTCACTTCTGATTTTTTCTAAATTTATACATTATATCGTTTCAGAATACCACTGGAGTGTGGTCGGAGGGTTGGAATCTTTCCATTTAATGAAAATAAATCTTCTGGCAATTAATGTGGTAAAAGCAATCAACCGATGGGCGGAGAGGGACAAATGAATAGAATCTAACATTGGTAACCCCAAAATTGCAGTAATAGGATGAGGTTGTAAATCTATACATAAGACTACCGAAATAGTATCAAAAATGTCTTCCCAATATTTTTCCAAAAGAGGGCAGGACCAAAACATATGGGTCAGTGATGCCACTTCAGAGATACATATGTCACAGGTAGGATTTATATGACCATAGAAACGAGCTAACTTATCTTTTGACATATGAGCTCTGTGAACCACCTTGAATTGTATTAAAGTGTGTCTTGCACACATTGAAGAGGTATTAACTAATTGAAGGATCCTCTCCCATTTCTCTATAGATAGACATTTGGAGTTCTCTTTCCCAGTCATTATTAATTTTATCAAATGTATCTATTTGTAATTTTAAAATCAACTCATGAATAGTCGTTATTAATCCTTTCTGATAAGGGTTCAACTGTAAAAAAAAATCCAAAATTTCGGGTTGATGTGGTAGCGGAAAAAGAGGTAGTTCCTTTTGTCTAATTTGTAAATATCTAAAAAAGTGTGAATTAGGTAAGTTATATTTATTGGAGAGTTGTTCGAAAGACATAAAACAACACTCCAAAAACAACTCACGAAAAGCTACTAATCCCTTCCTCTTCCATAACAAAAAAACTTGATCAGTACTAGATGGTTGGAAGAGAAATTTGGATAAAATCAGATAGTCAAAAAAACTTATGAAATTGAAACCGTATTCGGAACGTATGTCTTATTATTGGGTTTGTCATATATTTATTCAATCTCGTAATTGTAAAAGGTAACGAGGTCCCTAGAATAGAAGCCAATTATAGCATTGGGTATCTTCTAAATCTTTTGTCCAAAATGTTAAATAATGAACATTGATTGCCCAATAGTAGAGTCTAAGGTTCGGCAATGCCAAACCACCAACTTTTTTTGATTTCTGTAGGTATTTTTTACCTAGTCTGGGATTTTTATTCTGCCATATATATGAAGAAATTTTAGAGTCTATAATATCAAAGAAAGATTTGGCAATAAAAATTGGTATCGTCTGAAATAAATACAGAAATTTAGGTTAAATGAACATTTTAATAGCATTGATTCGGCCAATTAAGGATAAGGACATTGGTGACCATTTAGTGAACTGATGTTTAATATGGTCAATTAAAGGAATAAAATTAACTTTAAATAAATCCTTGTGTTTCTTGGTGATCTTAATACCTAAATAAGTAAAACTTTCGGTAGTCAATCTAAATGGAAACTGTCCATAACTCGAAACAAAATTATTTAATGGGAAAGCTCACTCTTACTAAGATTTAGTTTATAACCAGAAAAACTACTGAATTGATTAAGTAATGCTACTATTGCCGGAATAGATTTCTCAGGGTTAGAAATAAATAATAACAGATCATCTGCATAAAGAGATAGCTTATGTGTCTTATTCCCGCGGACAATACCAAAAATATTAGGGGATTGCCTAATAGCAGTGGCTAAAGTTTCCAAAGCAATATGAAATAGTAAAGGACTTAAGGGACAGCCCTGTCTAGTACCTTGAAAGAGCCTGAAAAAAGGGGATCTCTGATTATTAGTAAATACAGAAGCCTGAGGTATAAGATATAGCAGTTTGATCCAAGAGATAAATTTTGGACCAATCTTAACTTTTTCAAGTATATTGAATAAGTATTCCATTCTACTCTATCAATAGCCTTCTCGGTATCAAGTGAGATGACACATTCTGGGGTTTTATTAGACGCTGTATGTACAATATTTATTAATCTCCTAACATTAAAGAATGAGTAACGATTTTTAATAAAACCTGTCTGATCTTCGGAGATAATTTGCGGTAAAATCTTTTCCAATCTCATAGGTAATATTTAGGAACTAATTTTCAAATCTACATTTCACATTGATATAGGTCTATATGATGTCACTTCAGTAGGGGCTTTATCTTTTTTTAAATTAAAGAAATAGAAGCTTCATAAAAAGATTGTGGTAATCTATTCCTTAAAAAGGCATCTTTAAATACCTTGCATAGCCATGGAGACAATAAATTTGAGAAATACTTTAAAAATTCTACTGTAAACCCATCTAAACTGGGAGCTTTACCAGAATTCATTGAAAAAATTGCTTTCTGTATTTCTTCTTCCGTGATGGGTTCATCTAACAACAGAGACTTATTGTATGGTAAATTTGGTAAGTTCAGCTTCTTTAAAAACTCATGCATTATATTGGAATCAGTAGGAAAATCTGATTGGGATAGGGAGGTATAAAATTCCTGAAAGGATTTATTAATTTCGTCATGGTCTACAGTTACTGTACCATCCCGTTTACTCACTTTAGTAATCTGACGCTTGGCCGACACTGCCTCAATTGATTAGCAAGTAATTTACCAGATTTTTCGCCATTTATATAAAATTGACTTTTGGTTTTAAGTAACTGGTTCTCAATCGGTGATACTAATAACAAATCATATCTCAATTGAAGTTCAACTCTATTCTTATAGAGCTCTAAACTAGGAGTTTTGAATATTTTTTATCAATTTCTTTAATCTCGTCAGCCAATGTGCGTATTTCTTTTTGTGTTTGTTTTTTTAATCCCGCGGAGTATGAAATAATTTGTCCACGAATATATGCCTTAAAAGCATCCCAAACTATACCATTGGATATCTCTTCATTAGAGTTTGTCAAGAAGTAAAAAGCAATCTGATCTTTCATAAACTTAATAAAGTTTGTCTTGAAGCAAAGTAGCATTAAATCGCCATTGTTTAGCACTAAACTTGGAATCAGGTAGTTTGATCAATAGTTTCACTGGTGCATGATCAGAAATAGCAATTGCATCATACTCACATGCAATGACCGATGGAACTAGCCGAGAATCTAGTATAAAATAGTCGATCCTAGAATAACTATGATATACATGAGAGAAAAATGAAAATTCTTTGTCGTTTGCGTGTAAGAATCTCAAAATTTCTAACATTCCCGAGTCAAGTAAAAAAGAATTAATAAAATTAGCTGATTTATTTGGAAGCACATGATCAGATGTAGACCTATCAATCAAGGGATTCAAACAGCAATTGAAGTTTCCACCCATTATTAAAAAGTGTTCATTTAAATTGGGAAAGGATGCAATTAACTGTTTAAAAAACTCAGGGTGATCAATATTTGGTGCATAGACATTCACCATATGACTTTTTGCCTATAAAGGACACTGGTAATCACCAAGAATCTGCCATATGGATCAGAAATTGTTTCATGGTGAACAAACGGAATTGAGGAGTCAATAAAAATAGAGACTCCTTTCACCTTAGCCTGTGAATTTGAATGGAACTGCTGTCCTCTCCAAAACCTGAAAAATCGTGACTTGTCATCTTGCCTTACATGAGTTTCCTGAACAAAGATAATCTGAGCATTTAGTCTGTGAAGAACTTTAAAAAGAAATCCTCTTAATGGGATGGTTCAAGCCATTCACATTCCATGAAAGGAAATTAGTAACTTTATCCATATTGCTTGTAAAAATCATGTGGGATGTAATGGGTTAATTTCTTGAAGCCTAAAAGGTTCATAATACTGGAAGAAGAAAAATCTAGGGCGGAGCCGGAAGTGACGACATTTCAGCCAATTTTGTAGTTCAGAATTTGCACAAATGGGGAAAAAAAGACCCCTCCCCCTTCCCCCCTCCCACCCCTGTAGAACCCCAAACTGACCAAAAGACAGTCAGCAAACTACCTAATCCCCTCCCCAATCCCATCTCTCCCAGTAACAGTGCTCAGCATAAAAATAATATTATTTAACCACTACGTCATAACACATTCGTTATTATCTCTTTGAGAGAGAAGAAAAAAAAAATACAGACTGGCAGACTGGCATGGAATGCTGCTTATTATTATCCAAGGTCAAAATATGAAAAACAAGAAAAACCTGGAGAATATTCTCCTTCATTTGAAAAAAATGAAACCGAATGATCAAGTGTCTCGGTTTATTACCGGATTTCTTCCCAATCCTGTGTGCCTTATCCAGGAACGGAAGGTTTTCATTGTGCTCAATGTTGAATGTTTCCTTTATCATTTTAGAAGCATATTTTATAATGTTATTTCCTTCTTGGCCTTCCGGCAAACCAACAATTCGTCAATTCAAACGACGGCTTCTGTTTTCTAAGTCCATATATTTAGACTTGTATTGCTGAAGTGCTCGAGTGTTTTCATTCGTTCTCCGTTCCAATTTTTCAATCTTCAAATCTCTCTCCTGTCCCAGGGTGCGCAAGATATCAATTTGATCCTTTTGTTCACGAAGTTCATCTTGTAACAAAGACAGTTCTCCTTGGACTTCCTTCAATTTGGTCGAAACTCCTTTCACCATTTCTTCCAAACTGCCAAATCTTGTTTTCATTTCATTTTTCAGCTCATTTTTCAATTCATCGTTCATTTTCGATATTGCTTCTATGATGCTGGAATCAGAAGCTGCAGCTGTGGTTATGGCTTTCCCCAGTTCCTTCTTTGGGGATCATCCTTTCCTTCTTGTCTCCATCCTTTTCACGATTAAGGCGTGTAAAAGTGTTATCAACACTTTATGAACAGTTAGACGGTGTCTTGAAGTCAAATAGTCACCAGTAACATTGAAAGGGTAGTGAGGGGAGCAGAGAGCATCATTGGCGTCTCCCTACCCTCGGAACAAGAACTGTTCCAGAGCCGCTGCCTGAAAAAAGCTCAGAGAATTGCTAAGGACAAACTGCACCCCCTCCACATACACCTGGATCTCCTGCCATCAGGCAAGAGATATCGCAGCATCAAAGCCCGGACTACAAGACTGCTAAACAGCTTCCTGCCATATGCTGTGAGGCTGCTAAACAGCCACTCTGTACTCACAGTCACCTGATTCTGCGGCTTGGCACGGACACTTTAATAACTGGCACTGGCCACTTCAATAACTGGCACTGGCCACTCAAATCAGCTGCCCCGGACATCTTTATGATTGGTTTACTGTATTTTAACGTTGTAGTTTTACCTACTTTTTAACTATTTATACTGTTCCATCAGTGACTGGATTGTTTTTAGTGTTATTTTGTGTGAAATGTTTTAAATTTCATGTGCGATGCTCCGGTATTCCCTGGGAAACGTCTTTTCATTTTGCACTGTACAACTGTTGCTTGCAAGATGACAATAAAGGTTGATTGATTGATTGATTGATTGATTGATTGAAAGAGTGGTCAGTGGAAGTTAAAAGTTAAGGGAGCAAACGAGTTTGCAACCTTACAGCATGCTGCCACAAGGAGAGTCTAGTTATTGACATGTTATTGATGTTCATGATTATTCTGTTCTTTGTGCCTGGCCATTTTGACTTTGTCACATTTTACTTGGTTTATGATATTGTACAAGATTTGCAATCACACCTCCCAATTGACTAAAGTTATCCCTATTAACTAAATACCTACTATGGCATTTAAATTATTGCATTATATTCAGTGCAGCGTAGAAGCTGCAGTTTTTTAAAAAGGGCAAGTTTTTATTACATACTATGGTGTGTGCCTGGAAAGCACTGCCAGGGATGGTGGCGTCTGGGGTGCACCTTCGTGGGTGCATGGAGATGCAGGGGTTTGAGGGACATGAATCATTTGCAGGCAGATGCTGCCTAACTGGTGTCTGTCCGACTGATCTGGAGGGATCTGATGGTCAGGCAGGGAATATTTCCAGTGACCCAATGGTGCTGAGTTCGCTGAATTTTACGGTGAATGGGAATGCCCCTGTAATAGAGGAACAGGTCCTTTGTCCAACAACGTTTGTGCTGAACATGAGTCCGCACCAACCAACGATCACCCACATAAGCTAGGGACACAAGTCAATTAACCTACAAACCTGCACATCTGTCTTTGGAATGTGGGAGGAAACTGGAGCACCTGGAGAAAACCTATGCAGTCACAGGGAGAAGGTACAAATTCCATACAGACATCACCCGTGGTCAGGATCAAACCCAGGTGTCTGGCGCTGTGCCTTTATATCTGGAAGGAAGATGTTATGTGGGATGAATCAACAGTTAAAGCGAATAAACTAGTTGCATCTTTCTGAGTTCTGTTCTCTGCTATGCCATTTCTTTGTTGTCTAATATTTAATTTCCCTCCTCAGATTATCAAAATATTCAACCAAAGCAGAACGTGCACTGCTAACCAATCGCTGAGTAGAAGATTTCATGGATGTGATTAAAATGCAGGAACTGAAATAAATGGAAAGGGTTAAATTAAGTTTATCAAACATGACAGAAATTCTCAATAGACTGCCCTGCATTTGTACAAATTAGAGCTATCTAGCAATTTATGTTGATAACAACTGATATGACTGAGGCCTCAACTCCTTTACTGTGCTTATTCCACATAAGACACAATTCCCTGTTCTTTTAGAATATATCCACGCATTATCCATCAATTCACCACCACATCATGCCTCTTTAATACATTCATAAGGTTAACTCTGTTTCTTGTCATCTCCAAGGGACACAGAACCAGTGATTTCAGCCATTCACACTTGCTTATTCCAGAAATCTCTTCTAGCTGATATCCAATATTAATATATCCTTTCTTAAATTTGAGGACCAAGCTGTGCACAGTGCTCCTGATATGTCCTTAGCAACATCATGTACCATAATTACAATAGTAACCTACTTTGAATGCTAATCACATTCTGCGTTGTGTGCTGCATCTACCTGCTGGCTTTTTGTTTTGCACTTTAAGCACTTGAATCTCTTGTACTCCACTCATTTGCAATCTCACTCCATTTAGATAATAGCTTCTTTTAATTGATCTTACCAGAGTGTGTGAGCACATATTTTCCATTATTAAACTCCATTTGCCATGTTTATGTTCATCTAACAAAGAGTCATGGAGCCATATAGCATGGAAGTAGGTACTTCAGCCTAATGCTCCTAGCTGAACAAGATGCTACATTTAGGTTAGTCACATTTGCCAGCGTTTGGCCCACTTTCCTCTCAACATGTTCTATCCATGTACCTGTCCAAGTGTCTTTTCAATGTTGTTATTCTACCTTCGCTGGCAGCTCATTCCATACACCCAGTAACCTCTTAGTAGAAAAGGTTGCCTCTCAGGTTCCTACTAAATCTTCCTCCTCACCTTAAACCCAGGGGTGCAGTGCTGCCGGAGCTCACCTGAGCACCGATCCCGCACCTCTGTTAAAGAAAAAATAAACAGCGTGGAATTTTAACTAGCGGATGTGTGGTCGGGGTAACCTGATTAAAAGAGGGGTAAGGGGAAGACCCATCACTACTGAGGTTCCCTGTAGGAGGGGGGAACACTATGATGCAGCAGAGACAGACCATGTGATGTGTGCATCGTTTGTGGTTGTGGGCCTGGAGCTGAGCCTGGAACTCTGGTGGGTGGGTGAGTGGGTGGGTGTGTGTGTAGGTGAATGGGTGTGAGGGTGAGAGTGTGTGTGAAGGCCCAGAGCTGCAGGATAGCCAGGGCGAGTCGGTGTCTTGCCGGCACCTCTGTAAAAATACATGATAACCGTATTTTTCTTTACTTGCTTCATAATTATATTTCATGATAATCAGTGAGTGCAACCGTGCAATATTTTGTCATAATTAAATTAAGTATTATATGTTTTAATGTACTAGCTATACACTGGGATGTAGTAATAGGCTATAATCTTGTTTGACCCTCTAGGGAGACTAGCTTGCCTCCCCCCCCCTAGCAAAATCTGAAATGCCCCTGTTTGACAGCTCCGACACCTAAACAATTAGCATTGAACACTGCTTAAACCTGTTTTTGCTGGTTCTTGATTACCCTACCCTGGGTAAAATAAATCCTGATCAATCGCCCTCATGATTTTAAAAAGCTCTCTAAGCACCAATTAAATGGTTTCAATTATAGATAGAGTAAGACTTTGTGGTTATTTCCAACAAGAATTTTAGACTAAAGAAAGGCCAGTGGAAGTACTTGGTCAAACAGCATCTGTGGAGGCAAATGACATATACCAACATTTCAAGTCAAGGCACTGCATTAGAATTGAAGGAGAGGATGGGAAGATTCTAACAGTTTGAAGGAGGAATGGGGCAGAGGCTGGTAAGTGGCAGGTGGAATCAACTGGGGAGGGGATGAATCTCAGGATTACTACCTGTGCCACGTGACGGTGAGAGTAGGAATGGAGTGAGGTGGAGGATAAATGCGTGGCTGAGGAACTGGTGCAGCGGGCAGGGATTCAAATTTCTGGATCATTGGGATTTCTTTTGGGGAAGGAGTGACCTGTACAGAAAGGACGGGTTGCACTTGAACCCGAGGGGCACCAATATCCTGGCGGGGAGATTTGCAAAGGCTACTGGGGAGACCTTAAACTAGAACGGTTGGGGGGAGGGACTCAAATAGAGAAAGCTAGTGGAAAATGTGGGAGGCAGGAGGCAGAGAAGGGAAGCACTCGGACCCAAAATGTAGGGGAGAAAGAAGAAAAAGATAATAAACAGAGAATAAGTGGTGGTGGGTTTCTTAAATGTGTATATTTTAATGCTAGGAGCATTGTAAGAAAGGTGGATGAGCTTAGAGCCTGGATTGACACCTGGAAGTATGGTGTTGTGGCGATCAGTGAAACATGGTTGCAGGAGGGCTGTGATTGGCAAATAAATATTCCAGGATTTCGTTGCTTCAGGGGTGATAGAATTGGAGGGGCAAGAGGTGGGGGTGTTGCATTGCTTGTCAAGGAAGATATTACAGCAGTGCTTTGGCAGGATAGATTAGAGGGCTCGTCTAGGGAGGCTATTTGGGTGGAACTGAGAAATGGGAAAGGTGTAGCAACACTTATAGGGGTGTATTATAGACCGCCAAATGGGGAGCGAGAATTGGAAGAGCAAATATGTAAGGAGATAGCAGATATTAGTAGTAAGCACAAGGTAGTGATTGTGGGAGATTTCAATTTTCCACACATAGACTGGGAAACACATTCTGTAAAAGGGCTGGATGGTTTGGAGTTTGTAAAATGTGTGCAAGATAGTTTTTTGCAGCAATACATAGAGGTACCTACTAGAGAAGGGGCAGTGCTGGACCTCCTGTTAGGAAATGAGACAGGGCAAGTGGCGGAGGTATGCGTCAGGGAGCACTTCGGGTCCAGTGATCACAATACCATTAGTTTCAATATAATTATGGAGAGGGTCAGAACTGGACCTAGGGTTGAGATTTTTGTTTGGAGAAAGGCTAACTTTGAGGAGATGCGAAAGGATTTAAAAGGAGTGAATTGGGACATGTTGTTTTATGGGAAGGATGTAGAAGAAAAATGGAGGACATTTAAGGGTGAAATTTTAAGAGTACAGAATCTTTATGTCCCTGTTCGGTTGAAAGGAAATAGTAAAAAATGGAAAGAGCCATGGTTTTCAAGGGAAATTGGACACTTGGTTCGGAAAAAGAGAGAGATCTACAATAATTATAGGCAGCATGGAGTAAATGAGGTGCTTGAGGAGTATAAAGAATGTAAAAAGAATATTAAGAAAGAAATTAGAAAAGCTAAAAGAAGATATGAGGTTGCTTTGGCACGTAAGGTGAAAGTAAATCCAAAGGGTTTCTACAGCTATATTAATAGCAAAAGGATAACAAGGAATAAAATCGGTCCATTAGAGAGTCAGAGTGGACAGCTATCTGCAGAGCCAAAAGAGATGGGGGAGATATTGAACAATTTCTTTTCTTCGGTATTCACGAAGGAGAAGGATATGGAATTATGTGAGGTAAGGGAAACGAGCAGAGTAGCAATGGAAACTGTGAGATTCAAAGAAGAGGAGGTGCGGACACTTTTGAAAAATATGAAAACGGATAAGTCTCCAGGTCCTGACAGGATATTTCCTAGGACATTGAGGGAAGTTAGTGTAGAAATAGCAGGGGCTATGACAGAAATATTTCAAATGTCATTAGAAACGGGAATAGTGCCGGAGGATTGGCGTACTGCGCATGTTGTTCCGTTGTTTAAAAAGGGTTCGAAGAGTAAACCTAGCAATTATAGACCTGTTAGTTTGACGTCAGTGGTGGGCAAATTAATGGAAAGGATACTTAAAGATAATATATATAAGCATCTGGATAAGCAGGGTCTGATTAGGAACAGTCAACATGGATTTGTGCCTGGAAGGTCATGCTTGACTAATCTTGAATTTTTCGAAGAGGTTACTAGGGAAATTGATGAGGGTAAAGCAGTGGATGTTGTCTATATGGACTTCAGTAAGGCCTTTGACAAGGTTCCTCATGGAAGGTTGGTTAAGAAGATTCAATTGTTGGGTATTAATGGTGGAGTAGCAAGATGGATTCAACAGTGGCTGAATGGGAGATGCCAGAGAGTAATGGTGGATGGCTGTTTGTCAGGTTGGAGGCCGGTGACTAGTGGGGTGCCTCAGGGGGTCTGTGTTGGGTCCACTGTTGTTTGTCATGTACATCAATGATCTGGATGAAGGTGTGGAAAATTGGATTAGTAAGTATGCAGATGATACTAAGATAGGTGGTGTTGTGGATAATGAAGTAGATTTTCAAAGTCTACAGAGAGATTTAGGCCATTTGGAAGAGTGGGCTGAAAGATGGCAGATGGAGTTTAATGCTGACAAATGTGAGGTGCTACATCTCGGCAGGACAAATCAAAATAGGACGTACACGGTAAATGGTAGCGAATTGAGGAATGCAGTTGAACAGAGGGATCTAGGAATAACTGTGCATAGTTCCCTGAAGGTGGAATCTCATGTAGATAGGGTGGTAAAGAAAGCTTTTGGTGTGCTGGCCTTTATAAATCAGAGCATTGAATATAGAAGTTGGGATGTAATGTTAAAATTGTACAAGGCATTGGTGAGGCCAATTCTGGAGTATGGAGTACAATTTTGGTCGCCTAATTATAGGAAGGATGTCAACAAAATAGAGAGAGTACAGAGGAGATTTACTAGAATGTTGCCTGGGTTTCAGCAACTAAGTTACAGAGAAAGGTTGAACAAGTTAGGTCTTTATTCTTTGGAGCGCAGAAGGTTAAGAGGGGACTTGATAGAGGTCTTTAAAATTATGAGCGGGTTAGACAGAGTGGACGTGGATAAGCTTTTCCCATTGAGAGTAGGGAAGATTCAAACAAGGGGACATGACTTGAGAATTAAGGGACAGAAGTTTAGGGGGAACATTAGGGGGAACTTCTTTACTCAGAGAGTGGTAGCTGTGTGGAATGAGCTTCCAGTGGAAGTGGTGGAGGCAGGTTCGATGTTATCCTTTAAAAATAGATTGGATGGGTATATGGACGGGAAAGGAATGGAGGGTTATGGTCTGAGTGCAGGTAGATGGGACTAGGGGGAAGTATTTTATTTTTAATTAAAAAAAAAATTTAAAAAAAATTTAAATGTCCGGCACGGACTTGAAGGGCCGAGATGGCCTGTTTCCGTGCTGTTATGGTTATATGATGGGCAGATGGAGTAAAGTTGGTGTATGGGTGGTTGTGGGAGAACAAATGAACACCAGTGGTATGGATAAGCTGAAATGTGAAAACTTTATATTCATACCATCGGCTTGTAAGTTACCCAGGTGGATTATCAGATATTTTACTTAAAACTTTCTGTGCCCAAGGTTAACGACAGATGGGTCAGTGTGTGAGTGGGAAGGGGTATTAAAATACCATACAACAGATCTCAGGATGATCTTTACTTCAAAGGGATGTGCTGTACAAAATGGTTGACATCTAAGCTAGTTTCTCCACAGTGTGAGCAATGAATGCAGTATAGAATGTTGAAAGAGGTGCAAGTGAACCTCTGTCTCATTTGAACAGATTATTCTCCTGTTGTTCACCTCTTCCTCCTCCTCTCCTACCTGTTTCCATCTACCCATTATCCTCTCCCCACCTGGTTCTACGTTTGATCTACCAGCCTCTGTCCTATTCCTCCCTGATTGCTATATATTGGCAATCCATCCTCTTCCCTCACAGGCCTGGTGCAGGTTCTTGACCCTATTTGTGACATCAACCATTTGTCCCAATAATTTTGCTTGAGCCATTGAATGCTTTCAGTCTTCTGTTTTTAGTTGCAGATTCCATTAGCTACAGTCATTATTGGATAGAATATATGTTGTTTTAACACTGCATTTAGTCTGAGACACAGCACCAATAAATGTTGTTACATAACGCTTGGTTATTTGATGATGTCAAAAGTCTTGATTGTTTGTACTTTGTACATTTCTAATCTAATGCAAAGAATTTATCATCCATAAGAATATAAAATTATCCACGGTGACTGGTGGTACAGAGATCAAGTTCATTTTATGTGGCTCATTTGGTACAAGTTCTGCTCTTGAGATTTCACCTAATAATAGTTGCCTGTAGAATGTGCTTGATGAATAGATCATTGAGTATAAGATTTTGGGAAATAGATTGGCATGAAATCCAAGTAAACACATTGGATTGCACCCTGTTTTATAGTGGCTTCATGTTGCAAAGTAAAGGCAAGATATATGGAATGTGCAAGATATAATATGAAAGATACAATATGCAAGGTGCAAAATTAAATTGTTGTTAAGAAAATGTAAGGCCTCCATTTATTTGCAACAGCATCAATCACAGTTATCTTACGTCAAAGTTGATTTTGTATTTTTTAAAGAATGAATGGGAACAAAATGATCAAAAATGAATTGGCAGTCAAAGTAATACAAGGTTGTAGAGGAGACAAGTGTGTAGGAACAGGCCACTCTGCCGATCCTGCCAATACTGGCGAATATAGTCCACATGAGCCTCTTCCCACCTTATGCGATCTGCAACATGGTTGGCAAGTCTGTGCTGGATTCTCCAATGTAGAACCGACTGTTCTTTTCTCTTTTGTGTTTGCCCAGCCTTCCCCTAAATGCAATTCATTGATCTGGATCCTCATTCTCACCAGTATTGGGTGGGAGGGGAGGAGAGGGAGCATTCTCTGTAGAATTCCCTGCTGGATTTTATGGTGGAAATGTTTTCACAATAGTGATTCATTTAAAAGCTTTATGTATTTTAATATCACCCTTCAGCCACTTCTCAAAGGGGTGGAGGGCAGGGTGTGAACGACTTACCCAGGGACATTCGATGACCATGTTTTGTTTATTTTATCCAAACATTTTTTAATATAAATTAATATAGTATTATTTTTTTGTATCTTGGGTAAGCACATTGAAATAGCAATGGATGGCGTGTTCAGAAAATTATTTCTGATTTGTCCTCGCTTTGTGAACACCAAACCAATGTATGCATCTGTCTTATCTGCAAAAAGGCATTGGCAGCAGGGTCTAGGTTCCTTTTAAGCATCCCAGTTATCATGTTCTTCGATGCAGAGGAAATGTGGCCACGATAAATACAAAAATGTTGAAATGCAGAATATAAAAGTAATAGGAATTCAGGCATTTGAGCCTCAACTATTATTCCATGTGATCAATTGTGACCTAAAATTTATACCTTGATCCTTTTAATTCTCTGATCCTTTGACCATACAAATAACATATAACTCCTTGTATAAATTCAATGATCTGTGTTCAACTGCTTCCAGTGGTGTAACATTCCACACGTTCATCATTCTGTGCGAGAAGTAATCGCTCTTCATCTCAACTTGAAGCCTTATCATCAGATTGTGACCACTGGGTCCTGAACTGACCGGATTTCCCTCTTGAATATATGTATACGTACATATATACACATATATGTGTGTGTGTGTGTACCTGTGAGTATGTGTGTATATATATATATGTGCACACTGATTTTGTTTTTCTCTTTCTCGTTTTTCATATTGTTTACCATGTACTATGTTTACATATTCCATTGTGCTGCAGTGAGTAAGAATTTCATTGTACTATCTGGGACATATGACAATAAAACACTCTTGACTCTCTTGAATCTGTACAGACCCATAAGAATGTTGTAGTTGATTTTGAATGGTCCTAATCACAATGTAAAACTAATCGCCCAAATCGCCCTTCATACATTCGTCCTCCCATCCCTGAAATCTGATGAATCTTCACAGCACTCCCTCCATAACAAGAACATTCTTCCTAAGATCAGGAGACTTAAACTGCAGATGCCCTGGTATTGGCAAGCACATTTCTCAGAATAACATGATAATAATAATAATAATAGATTTTATTTATATAGCGCTTTTCAGGACTCAAAGTCGCTTTAGAAAGGGATAAGGAGGAATCCCTAGTCAGAGGATGGTGAATCACATATTAAGTTCTTGGAGCTCTGGAAAATTATGAATCTTTGATGGGAAGAATGGATAGGGAGGCTGATCACTTTGCTGGAGGGTTTGAGAGCGGACAAGGAATTCTATGCAACGTGCGTTTGGAATGTCAAGTGTATGGCATGTAGATGTTGTGTAATTGGCTCCATTATGCCCTTAGTGCATTGGAAAAGGTAAACGGGGTTTTCACCTAAGATTACATTTTCTGCTAACTGCACTTTATGGTAAGCAAGTAGGCTGGCTTTGGGAAACAATTAGATGATTGAGGGCTCACTTAGAATAATTGGGAAATTATGGAGCAGCCTACAAGGATATTTAGTGTAGCTAAAGGATAAGTTAAACCTTTCTTTTCTCCGAGACATGGAAGAATAGCTCGGTGCTTGATTTAATGCAGAATCTTTGAAGGACATTGGCTGGGCCCGCAAGATCTCCACACCAGCCATCATAAATAGGAGTGTCCAATGGGCAGAAGACTGTGAGACTTGATGGTATTTGCCATGGCTTCTATCATTTAACACATTGAGCTGAAAGCCATGAGATTTATTGCTTTTTTAATGCTTTATCTTGTAATTTGACATAATAAAGATAGTCATTTGTACCCTTGAAATTTTCTTTCTCCGTTCATTGATCCGAATCCTATTTATGTTTCATCACAAAGAGAAAATTGGATAAACTAATTGTGAGCAAAAACACGCAAAACTACAGTTTAAGGGATGGGGTTGAACAAGTGATTTTCTCCAGTAGAGAGGTGGCATTGGCCTGATAGGATGAATGGTCCCCATCAGCACATTTAAATGATCCATTGATTTGTATTCATCATCGTATATCAAATAAACTTAGCGATACGGAAGGAGAAATATTTTGGCCTGTTTATATGGTGCAAAATAACCCACCCCAGAACAATAAATAGTTGTGAATTTACACTTAATATTATCTGTCACTGAAGCAGAGTGCAGAGGTTCTCAAATTCATTTAAGAAATAGTATTAAGGCGACTGTTTAGAAAATGGTGGGTATTGGCTGCAAGATGGGAGTAGTATTGTAGAGTAGTGATGAGGTGTTTTGATGGCAGTGATCATAATTTAGCATGATTAAAGTAGCAATGTACACTAGGAATGCAGGTTCGCAGCTGAGGTGAAAACATTTCCAAGACTGCAACATAATTTAACAGAAATGTAATACAAAATGTAATAAAATAGGGCAATTAAATGGTGACAGTTAACAGATCTCTGGGGATACTAGAAACTGTAGATGTTGGTTCGTTGAGCAAAACTGTTGGAGGAACACAGTGGGTCAGGCAACATCTGTGGGATGGAATGAACCAACGACATTTCAGGCTGGAACTCTTGTTCAGACTGGTGACTTCAAAACGTTGTCAGTCGATTCCCACCACAGATGCTGCCTGACCCACTGAATTCTTCATGCACTTTGTTTTTAACATACCAGCTGGAAAGAGTCCAGAGAAGATTTACAAGGAGACTTGATAGTGGCATTTGAAGTCTTTAGAAAGGCATAGATATGCAGGGAAAGGAGGGATATGGAACACGTGTTGGTGGAGGAGATTAGTTCAACTTGGCATCACGTTTGGAACAGAAGGTGTGGCCCCAAGGGCCTGTTCCAATGCTGAACTGTTCTGCAAGTCACTGAGTCTATGTTCAGGGAGGGTGAGGTTGAGAAGGATCTGATTTCAATAGAAAATAGGTGCAGGAGTGGGCCATTCGATCCTTCGAGCCAGCACCGCCATTCAATGTGATCATGGCTGATCATCCCCAATCAGTATCCCGTTCCTGCCTTCTCCCCATATCCCCTGACTCCGCTATTTTTAAGAGCCCTATCTAGCTCTCTCTTGAAAGCATCCACTGCCCTCTGAGGCAGAGAATTTCACAGACTCACCACTCTCTGTGAGAAAAAGTGTTTCCTCGTCTCCGTTCTAAATGGCTTACTCCTTATTCTTAAACTGTGGTCCCTGGTTCTGGAAATGTGGCCCCTGGTTCTGGATTTCATTCCTTAGAGTGCAAAAGGATGGGGTGATCTGAAAGAGGTTTACAAAATTATGTGAGCAATCAATCAGGTAAATGCGCTTGAGTTTTTTGCCCACAATAGGGGACTCGAGAACCAGAGGATATAGATTTACGGTGAGAGGTGGGTGAGTGTGGAGATTTAATAGGAACCTGGGGATAACATTTTTACACAAAGAGTGGTGGGTATATGGAACGAGCTGCCAGAGGAGGAGGTTGAGACAGGTACTATCATAACAATAAATAGACAATTGGACAGGTACATGCATAGGATAGGTTGAGAGGGTTATGAGCCAAGCGTGGGGAGTTGGGACTAATGTAGATGGGGCATGCTGTGCCAAAAAGCCCGTTTCGACGCAGTTACTAGGGGCAATTTACAGGGGGCAATTAACCAATAAACCTGCACGAGTTTGGAATGTGGGTGGAGACCAGCGCCCGGAGAAAACCCACGTACGACGTTCACACAGACAGCGTCCGTAGTCAGGATCAAACCCGAGTCTCTGATGCTGCGAGGCATCCGTTCGACTGCTGCGAATTTTGTTTGTATTTTCTGATTTAAATCAAAGATGTTGGTATAGATATGAGTTCCATGTTTAGGAAATGTGTGAATGTCAGCAAAGTTGTTTGCAGGTGTAGTATTAGGCAAGATGTAAACTGCCTTGACATTCAATAACATTACCAAGCTAACTCCTCCGCCATCAATCTCTGTTCAAATAATAATTGAATCACCGTCTTTTTGACCAGACAGTAGGACTCGCGTGAATTTGGAAGCTGCAGGGAAAATGACTAATTTGGACTGGTGTTACTTTTGGCCACTGAATGGAAGATTATAATCATTTTCCTCTCGACGGTGGAATCAACACCCTTTCGCTTTCCAAGCGGGCAATTAGTGCTGTTCTCCCTTTGAAATCTACCGTGTAAAAATAGCACCTGCAGATCAAGATCCAAATTGACCGCCATTCTGATTTGGAAATATGTCCTGATCCTCAGTATTGCAAATGCCGAAACGCCCCACGCCGACAGAATATTGTACTGGCGCCAGGAGGTCTTCAGCGGTGGAAAAAAGGATGGCTCTTCACCACGTAGATGAAATGTGCATGTACCTTTAACATAGTGACCTCACCACTACTAACCACTCCCCACATCACTGGTATAATTACAACCTTCCCACCCAGTTCTCTCTCTCTCTGGTTCCAGTGACAGACCACGGACAGCTAGGGCAGCAATAAACAGTAGTAAAGATACAGTGCATTATGACCCATCTTTACATTCACCACGTAGTCAAAGGCAAAAAGGAAATGTTAATACAACCTTGCTACCTGCTTAAAATAAACACTGGGTGTTGCAATCGCTAGATACAACGTGTTGGTTTATCATTGACACGGGTAACTAGATACAGTGAAAACCCCTTTGTATGGTATTCAGCCAAATCATACTATGCATGAATACAATTAAGCCATACATAAGTGTGAGATGCAAAATCACAAACGCTTTTAGAGACAAAGTCGGCAAAGAAGCTTTTTATTTAAATCATATTCTGCAGAATAGGTGCCTCTCCTCTGATGTCCCCTAGAGGCACACCGAGGATCGGGATGTCTTCTATCTTTATACATTTCATGGGTATCATTGTCACACCCTCATCCATCCCCATTGAGCTTCTTCCAATCATAACATAAAGCCCACATTCGCACGAGAATGTCCTGGAACGTCCACCCGACGTCAAAGACACCTCCCATATCATGCATCGCATGTGCATTTAAATTAGGCATCTTGTCATAGTGGGTGTGTGTACATATTCATGTAAGTTCATTAGGCATGCACAGATTTGTTTGACCTTATGTACTTTCTCTCTTTCTACTTCTCAAATCTTCTGCTGAATTTGCTACTTTTTATCTAGAATTTCTCTCTGTTCTATATATCGTTATTTTCTATTTTACCAGCAGTCTGGCTTCTGCTGACACCCCAAGCCATTTTTCTATCCCTAGTGTAAATCAACTATGTCTGTTAACTCTTTCCTCACAATCCACCCTTTTCTTTTTTGCTACGCAACCTTTGATTTATACTATATCCTCCTTTTCTAATGCTAGCAGCAGATTCTTCGCCTCCCTATCCCCCTCTCGTTGGTTATACTGTGTTCTGAAGGCCATCATGGTGGCAGCGCTGTTCTTTGTCAGGGCTGTTTCTATCAATCGCTGAGCCAATCCCCGTACGCAGGGAATGATACAACATCCGAACAAACACAGTAACCCCACCATGACTACCACTGCTGTTAGAGCTGAGGTAAAGATGTGCTTCCATTTCCCAAACCAGGAGTCTAGAAACCCAGTCCAGGAGTTGTCTACTCCAGAGTTCTCAGCCAATTCGATAGACAGAGAGGTGAGACCTGCTAGGGCTCTTGACACTGACCCATCCGGAGCAGTGTTGTTGGGGATGAATCGCCCGTTCACACACGCGCGGGTGGAGGGCGTGCGTGTGTGTGGGCACACAATACTCCAGGTGTGGTCCCACCAGGGCCCTGTACAACTGCAGAAGGACCTCTTTGCTCCAATACTCAACTCCTCTTGTTATAAAGGCCAACAGGCCAAAACTGCACACAATACTCCAGGTGTGGTCTCACCGGGGCCCTGTACAACTGCAGAAGGACCTCTTTGCTCCTATACTCAACTTCTCTTGTTATAAAGGCCAACAGTCCAAAACTGCACATAATACTCCAGGTGTGGTCTCACCAGGGCCCTGTACAACTGCTGAAGGACCTCTTTGCTCCTATACTCAACTCCTCTTGTTATAAAGGCCAACACGCCAAAACTGCACACAATACTCCAGGTGTGGTCTCACCAGGGCCCTGTACAACTGCAGAGGACCTCTTTGCTCCTGTACTCAACTCCTCTTGTTATTCAGATTCAGATTCAGATTATTTAATGACCACACAGTCAAGCTGGTGGAATTCATGTTCAGTACAGGATGTTACACAATAGGCTGATTCCCATCAAACATAACATAAAACACAACAACATACAGTATACAGTACATGCACGAGGTGGCTATGTGATGTTGTCATAGAGTGTTCAGATTTCGAATTGCATATGGGTAGAAACTGTTTTTAAGTCGTGATGTTTTGGCGGGCAGTGAGCTGTAGCGCCTTCCTGACGGCAGCAGGTGGAAGATGTGGTGAGCTGGGTGGGAGGGATCAGAAATTATTTTCTTCACCCTTGACACAGACCGTTTGAGATTAAGTGATTCTATTGATGGGAGGGAAGTGCTGATGATTTTGGATGCTTTGTTGACAATGCGCTGTAGTTTATTACGGGAGCGAGTGTCTAAACTGCTGTACCAAACTGTTATTGATGAAGTGAGCATGCTTTGGATGATGGCTGTGTAAAATCGGATTAGGAGATGTTTCCTCACTCTGAACTTCTTGAGCTGACGGAGAAAGAAAAGTCTTTGGTTGGCTTTTTTATAAATGTGATCTGAATTGATTTTCCATTTGAGGTTATTGCTTATGTGAGTGCCAAGAAATTTGAATGAGTCAGTGGTGGATATGGGTTTGCCAGAGATGAGTAGGGGGGTCTTGGGTTGTGCCTTCCATCTGAGATCAATGATAAGTTCATGTGTTTTTGATGTGTTGAGTAGGAGGTTATTATCTGCTTTGTTTGTTTGAGTGCGGTATTCTGTTTCGTTGTTGTTAGAGATGAGACCTATGATGGTTGTGTCATCTGCGTATTTATATATTTTGACTGAACTATACTGGGATGTGAGTTGATTTGTGTAGAGTGAGAATAACCAGGGTGACAAGACGCAGCCCTGAGGGGCTCCTGTACTGAGGTGCAGAGGGTGAGATATGGTGTTATGTATCTTCACCCTCTGTTGTCTGTTCCAAAGGAAGCTATAGATCCAATGACAGACGCAGCGGTCAATGTTCATGTCCGTTAATTTATGGAAAAGTTTAACCGGGTTGATGGAGTTGAATGCCGAACTGAAGTCCATGAACAGGGTGCGGGCGTAAGTGTTGGCAGTTTCCAGGTGTTGCAGAGTGTGATGGATGGCCAGATTGACTGTGTCTTCTAATGACCTGTTTGCTCTATATGCGAATTGATGTGGGTCCATGTTGGATGAAGTGCTGGTTTTGAGGTGAGCGAGAATAATGCGCTCAAATGACTTCATGGCCACAGATGTAAGGGCAATCGGTCTGTAGTCATTGAGGCAGGATGTTGTGTTAGACTTGGGCACAGGAATGATGGTGGATTATGAAGGCGAACAGGCCAAAACTGCACACAATACTGCCGGTGTGGTCTCACCAGGGCCCTGTACAACTGCAGAAGGACATCATTGCTCCTATACTCAACTCTTTCTCTGTT
>JAXLNO010004394.1:0-31855 GCA_038087875.1 Malacoraja senta | reverse complement strand
CCTTTCCCATTTCTCAGTTCCACCCAAATAGCCTCCCTAGACGAGCCCTCTAATCTATCCTGCCAAAGCACTGCTGCAATATCTTCCTTGACAAGCAATGCAACACCCCCACCTCTTGCCCCTCCAATTCTATCACCCCTGAAGCAACGAAATCCTGGAATATTTATTTGCCAATCACAGCCCTCCTGCAACCATGTTTCACTGATCGCCACAACATCATACTTCCAGGTGTCAATCCAGGCTCTAAGCTCATCCACCTTTCTTACAATGCTCCTAGCATTAAAATATACACATTTAAGAAACCCACCACCACTTATTCTCTGTTTATTATCTTTTTCTTCTTTCTCCCCTACATTTTGGGTCCGAGTGCTTCCCTTCTCTGCCTCCTGCCTCCCACATTTTCCTCTAGCTTTCTCTATTTGAGTCCCTCCCCCCAACCGTTCTAGTTTAAAGTCTCCCCAGTAGCCTTTGCAAATCTCCCCGCCAGGATATTGGTCCCCCTCGGGTTCAAGTGCAACCCGTCCTTTCTGTACAGGTCACACCTTCACCAAAAGAGCTATCTACCTGCCAAAAACCCTCTTACCTGTAAAAGGTAATTCAAGAGCTCTCCCGAGTTTTAAAAAAATCAAACTCATGGTAAGTACGTAGAATGTACGTAGCGGCTACGTCGGAGCTCGGGGACGTCTCGTGGCGGCTCGTAATGCTAACGGCAGGCACTCGGGAAACGCGGAAACTCGTGAAATTTTTTTCAGCACTGTGAAAAATGTCCACGAGAGCCCCCGAGTACCTACGAACGGCTATGACTGTAATTCTCCGAGTTCAAATCAGGGGAAACTCGGGAGAACTCTTGAATTACCTCGTACAGTGGGACAGGCCCATAACCCAAAAAGGAGGTAAAGTACAATCAAAAAACAGAACCAATAGGCATATTGCTGATATTGGTGTTTTCTCTCAAGAGCATGTACAAAGGGGACGATGTGATGTTTCAATGCAAAGAACTTTAGTAACGTCTGTATGGAGGCACTTCAGATAGACACACAGATGCTGGAGTAATTCAGTGGGACAGGCAGCATCGCTGGAGAGAAGGAATGGGTGACGATTCGGGTCCAGACCCTCAAGGCATTTCATTCTGATTTGAGGCATGGTAGGATCACAGGAAGGATTTTTTTTTACAAATCTCTGCTTCGACCTTTTCTCATTGTAAATTGTTAATCTTTTTCCCATTCTAATATCCTGTGTCCATATTTTAGAATGGGAAAACTACCAATATAAAAGTCAGAATAAAATTAAACGGCCACTCCAGGGGCAGTACACCTCCAAATTGTCCCTCACAGCTTCTCATTGCATGCCCCCACCAAACTCCACTGCGGCAGTTCCCAGCATTGGAGTTATCACAACTACATTCAATGTTGCAAAGATAAAAAAGTCGGGTTGCAAAGATGTTATATTAGTTTTTTATTTCACTTATTCATTTGACAGGGCAACTGCTTTACTACCAGCAGCTAAAGTTTAATTTTATTTATTTACAGTATAAAATTGTAAGAAATTATTGATCACATGCTGCCTGCATATCAACTACATTATTTCTGTGTTGCTGAATATTTCCATACTTTAAATAGAATCATGCTAAAGAAATGTTTGAGAAATACTATTCTATTAAATGGGCATTCAAACACACAACTAATTTTTTTTCAGCGTTCTGCATTTGAAGGTTATTTTCCTTATGACTGACAAGTATTTGCTTCACTCAGGGGTTATGGGGAGAAGGCAGGAGAATGGGGTTAGGCGGGAGAGATAGATCAGCCGCGATTGAATGGCGGGGTAGACTTGATGGGCCAAATGGCCTAACTCTAGTCCCGCCTTTCTCTCAACCAAGTCTCTGTAATAGTTATAACATTGTAATTCCATGTACTAATCCAGGCCCTAAGTTCATCTGATGGGGTCTGATGAAGGGTCTCGACCCAAAACGTCACCTATTCCTTTTCTCCGGAGATGCTACCTGACCCGCCGAGTTACTCCAGCATTTTGTGTCTATCCCAAGTTCATCTGCCTGGCTTGTAATATTCATTGGATTGTAATGAATACACTTCAGCCTACCATGCACACTGTACCATGCACTACCGTAACCTGGCCCTGTCTGTTCTTCCTTTGAGACTTACTTGACCTAACCTCTACCTTTTCTCAATTCACCCACTTGCTGAGCTACTACTCTGAGATCCTTATCCCAGGATGCCCAATCTCTGAGTGACTTTCATAACCACAGTATGTTTTTTTTTTAATCAATAATGAGCCTGAGAGTATTGATAATGAGATTTAAGCAATAGTACAGCCATTGCCTGTCAAGGATACGTGAATAAATACTCTTTCGTTGAAGATGGCTTTGGTATGGCATTTTTGCAGCATAAATGCTGTTGAGACCGGTCATTGCGTGGCTTCTCTGTCTTGCTGAATGGGGTTCTTCATTTACTGAGGAGTTGTAAATGGAATTGAAGGTTGTGCAATCATTAGCAAACGTCCCCACCACTGACGGTGTGATGGAAGGAAGCACTAAAGATAATTAGGCCTGCTGTGATATGCTGGGGTTGGGACCATTAATCTTCAACAATCACAACCATTTTTCTTTGTGCAAAGTATGACTCCAACGATCAGAGTGTTTTCTCCTTGATGCCTTTTTACTTAACTTTTACCAGAGTACCTTCACAGCCAGATGTCAAGAGCAGTCACCTTATGTGAAACTCCATCTGTGGAATTCTTTGCCACAGAAGGCTGTGGAGGCCAAGTCAATGGATATTTGATAGATTGATTCTTGATTAGTACGGGTGTCGGGATTATGGGGAGAAAGCATGAGAATGGGGTTAGGAGAGAGAGATAGATCAGCCATGATTGAATGGCAGAGTAGACTTGTGAGCCGAATGGCCTAATTCTGCTACTATTACTTATGACCTTTTGACTTCAGCTCTTTGGTCCACATTTTTACCAAGCTTCTGCTGAGGTCCCTAACTGAATGGTCCTAATGAAACTCAATCTGGGACATCAGTGAGCAGGTTATCAATGAATAGGTGCCACTTGATAGTGTTCTTCTTCTTGCGTATGGCGTGCACAGCCTAAAGTTGTAGGACAACTTGTTCTATTTGATCTTATTTGATTGTGCACGCCTGGGAGCTTGCAACCGTGTGAAGGTTGCAATCTCCCACCCCTTGATAGCATTGTCAATGACAGATTCCATCGTTTCTATGATGACTGAGAGTCAATTGATTGGGAGGTAATTAGCTGGACTGGATTTGTACTTGTGTGAAGAGCATTTACGGTGGCAATTTTCCATTGTCAGGGGGAGGTCAGTATTGTAACTGAACTGGAGCAGCTTGATGAGAGGCATGGATGACAGCTCTTCGGATCTGTGGGTGGGAATGTTGTCTGGTCCTACAGCATTGTTATAAATGATCACTTTGCCACATCTGGCTGAACATGTTGCAAATGCTCCAGTCTCATCTTTAACACACACGGTGGTGCATTGGTAGAGTTGCTGCCTTGCAGCGCCAGAGACCCGGGTTCGTACCCATCTACGGGTGCTGTCTACGCGTGACCGCGTGGGTTTTCTCCAAGATCTTTAGTTTCCTCCCACACTCCAAAGACAAACAGATTTGTAGGTTAATTGGTTTGGTATGTGAAAAGATTGTCCCTATATTTAAGAGGGAGTTAGATGTGGCCCTTGTGGCTAAAGTGATCAGGGGGTATGGAGAGAAGGCAGGGATGGGATACTGAGTTGGATGATCAGCCATGATCATATCAAATGGCGGTGCAGGCTCTAAGGGCCGAATGGCCTACTCCTGCACCTATTTTCTATGTTTCTATGTTTCTAATGTGTGCGTAAGATAGTGTTAAGGCGCTGGGATCGCTGGTCGGTGCGGACTTGTTGACCAGAAAGGCCTGTTTCCGTGCTGTATTCTTGGAGCCATCTCCTCCCAGTAGCTTCTTAATCTACTTCCAATCACGACTAGATGTGATAGGACATGATAGGATAAATTTGATCTATTGATCGCTTGGCACTGTCAACTGCGTGCTGTTTAATTGTTCAGCATGTCTGTAATCCTAAATTGCAGCTTCACTAGGCAGGCACTGGTCGTTCTTTAAGTAGGAGATAAACCATAATCTATTTTAGCTTCTCTCAGCCAGAGCAAAGAAGCAAATTGTAAAGATATAGCAGAGTTTTGAGTGTGCATTCGTAATATTATATTATCAGTACTGGGAACTGGCTCCAGTTGCTTTGCATTTTTTGGTGATATAGTCTAATCTTTCCTGTTTTAAAATTGCATCACTTTTGCTCATGAACTTCAGTCAGCAAATTACAATTCTACTTGTACCTAACATTTGGCAATGGCAGCCCTACTCGTGAGAGATCATTATTCCCAGGAGCATCATTAGCATTTGTGGGCATAGTGTTTATAATAGCTCTACCTCGGTTAACTCATATCAGATCAGAGGTCAAATTTGGAACTTGATCTCCCGATGACTAAATTAGGTCATAGTCATACAGCGTGGAAACAGGCCCTTTGGCCCAACTTGCGCACACCAACCAACCTGTCCCATGTACACTAGTCCCACCTGCCTGCTATTGGCCCCAATCCTTCTAAATCTACCCTCTCCATGTACCTGTCTAAATGTATCTTAAACGTTGGGATAGTCCCTGCCTCAACTACCTCCTCCAGCAGCTTGTTCCATACACCCACCACCCTTTGTGTAAAAACATTACCCATTGGGTTCCATTAAATCTTCCTCCTCACCTTAAACTTATGTTCTCTGGTTCTCGATTCCCCTTCTCTGGGCAAGAGACTCTGTGGGTTTACTCGATCTATTCCTCTCATGATTTTGTACGCCTCTATAAGATCACCCCCTCATCCTCCTGTGCTCCAAGGAATAAAGCCCTATCCTGCTCAACCTCTCCCTATAGCTTAGTCCTTCGAGTCCTGGCAACATCCTGGTAAATCTTCTCTGAACCCTTTCAAGCTTGGCAACATCTTTCCTATAACATGATGCTCAAAACTGAAGACAATACTCTCATTGTGGCCTCACCAATGTCTAATACTGTAATGTCCTAACTTCTATACTCAATATTCTGACTGATGAAGGTCAATGTGCCAAAAGCTGTCTTGACCACCCTATCGACCTGTGATGCCACTTTCAAGGAACCATGCGCCTGCACTCCTAGATCCCTCTGCTCGTCAACACTCCCCAGACCCTTGCCATTCACTGTGTCTTGCCCATGTTAGACTTCCCAAAATGTAACACCACACATTACTATGGATTAAATTCCATTAACCATTCCTCAGCCCACCTGCCCAAGTGATCAAGATACTGCTGCAATCTTTGACAACCATCTTCACTATCTACAATACCACCCCTTTAGTGTCATTCGAAAACTTGCTGATCACGACATGTATGTTGTCATCCAGATCATTGATATGGATGACAAACAGCTATTAGCCCATCACCGAACCCTGAGGCACACCACTTGTCACAGGCCTCCAGTCTGAAAAACATCCTTCCACCATCCCCCTCTGCTTCCTTCCATGAAGTCAATTTATAATCGATTCAGCTGTCTCTCCTTGGATCCCATGTGATCTAACCTTCCAGAGCAGCCTCCCATATCAAATGCCTTGCTGAAATCCATATATGCAACATCTACAGCTCTGTCCTCATCAATCTTTATGGTCACATCTTCAAAAAAATTGATTTTGTGAGACATGACCTCCCAAGTACAAAACCATGCTGACTGTCCCTAATCAGCCCTTGTCCATCTAAATGCCTGTATATCTTATCCCATAGAATACCCTCTAGTAACTTTCCGACCACAGATGTTAGACTCACTGGCCTGTAGTTTGCCTGGCTTTTCCCTGATGCCTTTCTTGAATAGAGGCACGACAGTTGCCACCCTCCGGTCTTCTGGCACCTCACCTGTATTTAATGACAACTCGTAAATCTCAACCAGGTCTCCGGCAAGCTCCTCTCTTGCTTCCCACAGTGTCCTCGGATATGTCTGATCAGGGTAATATTTAAGGAAGGTTCCAGTCTTGGTCCATAGCAGATGTCAAGCATTTACTCAAAAGGAAAATATTGCGGAGGCTGGAAATCTGATGGTTTTTTTAAAAACAGCATTCAAGGTGAGAGAAATAGAGTTAATTACCTTTTTTACCAGAAAGAAAAGAACTTTCTCTTTTAAAATTTGTTTTACCTCTTAACCTTGAATGTGGAGGAGCATTGATTCGTGGGCTGAAGGCATATACTAGGGTAATCGGGAGTAGTTCCTTTGCCAATCTGAGGCCATGAGATTTTGTGGGGTCTATAGTCAAAGTTGAGTGCCACAGCAGCACTGCTTGCTGATTACACACTATGCTGTCAGCTCTGGTGGGTCTGTCCTGCCACAGTGGGGCATGATGTGCCTAAAGACTGAGATGAATGAACCTGGCATGATGTCTGATGCTCTAGACACCAATCTTCAGATTTTTTATGAAAAATAATTTGAAAGATTGATCAGACTGGGAGCAATTCCGTGGTCTAGATTGATGTCAGTTCTTTCATCCAGTTTCACTCCTATTTTAGTGGTTTTGAGACAATTGAATGACTTGTTGAGGCCATTAAATGCTAATCACATTGCTGGGTCTGTAGTCGCAGATAAGCTATACTAGGTATGGAAACAGGGTTTCCTTTCCTGAGGAGAATCCATTAAGCAGAGCTGTTTTTTGCAACCATCTGTAACCATTATTAAGATTAACTTTTACCTCAAAATTCTAGATTAGTTTTAACTGAATTTAAATTAAACTGTTCCCATAAGTGACATTTGAACTCTCACCTCTGAGGTTTTGGTTCAGGATACTCCATTACTAGTTTATAACTAGACCAATGTACCGCCACAGCAGCCTGGCACCGTGGCCACACTCACAGATTCAGGCCCACACAGTCCACTGTACCATCCATGCTCACAGAATTAAAAATGCAGGCTTGTCTAGATCTCCAATTTCATTCAAGACAAAGCAACTTTTGAGTTATAAGATTTTCTTTGGAACCTGTTCAATAACACGGAATAAAACATTAGACAGCTGGTGTCTTGTTTATATTTCTTCAGCACAATGGAATTTTTCATGTAATCAACTTTATTTTTGAGGTTGTACCTTCTGTAGTGGAATGAATAAAATGTCCTCATCAAATTGTGTTGGTTTAGCATTAAGATGAAAGGCTTTCTCTAATGTAGGCTTCTTCGTGACCCCAGGCTGCAGCTGATGGTTCACATTGTGAAGCCTAGTCATTGCTGTGATGTAATATAATCCAGCTACCATTTAGTGAATGTACTTAGAAGTAGGAACAGAACCATTCAACTCTGCAAACTAAAGTAATATCGACTAAGTACGTCCTTGAATTGGACATAAAGCGCACTTTTGTTTCTCTAAGATAGTTAATTCCTTCTAGCCCCAAGTTCCCACACTGGTTTCAGCCAACGTGGGAACCAAGTGTTCACAGTTATTTCAGACAGGAATTATCATCTTGAAGTATATTTGTCAAAAACCTTTTACATTATATGGAAATACGTCTGATAATCATTTTTTCCCAGTAAAGGATGATTATATAAATACTGACAGATTTGTATAAACTACATTGGATTGGCAAAGGAACTTTTCTGTGATGAATTTGTTCAGCTGTTTAGTTGCACTATCTCCAAAATTTGATGATCAATTGTAAGTAAATACGTAACATGCCAGCACCTTAGATATTGATCTGAGCATTTACAAGCCTTGTAAACTGAGCTGTGATGTCCAGTACATTTATTATTTTCCAGTTTGAGTAAATACATAAATAACTGCTAATGATACCAGTTGACAAAAGCAAATAAAGAGCAAAGGCAAAATTATATCAAAATTAAATGTTTGAATTAGCAGAAATGTTGCTGATTTAAGCAATGCTGCCAAAATAATCCTATTGCATTCTTCAGTAATGCAAAAAAAATGGTTTGCTGAGAGAACAATTAAAAAAAAAACATACCTATTTCTTGCAATATTTATAACATCTTAAAAAATATCACATTCATATATCGGGTGTGTTGCAGTCTACAATTACGTCGAGACCTGTAGACAGCTGTGCATTCTAGGCTTCGCCCTTTGCATACTGCAGCCCTGGAGTGCAGGCAACAAGACAGGTCAGCTGGCAGCACATTCATCTTCCATCTCTGTCTGGGACTCAACGCTGATCCAGCAGTAGTCCCATCAAGTACTGAGAACCTAGTGACTGGCTTCTCAACTTCATGCCAACCCAGTTGGCACATCCAGCATAACTCTGACATTCATCAATGACACTATCAGTGGATTATATTTAGTGTATTTTAATTAATATTCCTGTTTTATAAATTAATAGATATAAGTTGAATGTCAGTTTATGTGAGCCTTCTCTCTCATTACCCCATGCTTCACCCCACCTGTAACTTCTTTACCATCCACCCATACCCCCCACCTCTGATGCTGAGCAGGCTGTCCTCTGCAGAGCCTTCAACTCAATGGTTTATGGGCCTGACAGGCTGGTAAACTCTTCCTCCGTCGCCTCCATCACAGTACCTATTTCTTTGGAAAGAAGTCCTCAGTCTTTGGCCGATGACCCCTCCTTATGTCTCCAGTACTATTCTTCACCACCCCTTGAACTACGCCCTTCTGGTCTTTCACTCTCGCTTTACCGTATAATTTCCAAATGATGATATGACATCAACTGCCTTGGCTTCTCCACTGCCCTCACCCACTCCAACCTCAACCCCTCTGAATATGTAGCTCTCCGCTCACATATATTTCGGTGTGGCGGCGCCTTGTGGCAGCGGCTCGACTGCAGTCCGTCCGTCTTTTCTTTCTTTTTGTCCCGTTAGGTGCATGTTTTTGGTTTTATTTTTTTAGATGTGTATATGTGGGAGGGGGGGTGGGGTGGGGAAAACCTTTTAAACTTTTTAATCTCTTCCCTGTATGGGGACACGACCTTTTCCCTGTCGGGTCTCCGTTGTCGTTGGGCCTAACATCGTGGAGCCGGCGGCCTCCAACCGGAACCAACCTGAGGGCTCCAGTCGTGGAGCCTGCGGACTCACCATCGCGGAACTGGCCGACTTCGGAACGTGGAGAGCAGTGGTGGCGCGCGGCTGCAACCCGACTTCGGAGCTTCTGAGGCTCCGGCTGCAGGCCCGGTGGATGGTAACATTGGGAACTCGCGGGTCTCTGGTGGGAGACCGCTTTTCGGAGTTCCCCCAACGGCAACTTCTCCCCCCCGAATCGCGGGGTCAAAACGACCCGGAGCAGGGCCTTACATCGCCCGGCGCGGCTTTAACGGCCGCGGGACTTACCATCGCCCGTCGGGGACTCTAACATCAAGACTCGGAGCAGGGCCTTACATCGCCCGGCGCGGCCTTGACGGCAGCAGGACTTACCATCGCCCGCCGGGGGCTTTAACATCGGGAGCTCCTGTCGCCTTGACGCAACAGTTGGACTGCTAGACCGTGGGAGAAGAATAAAGAACAGGGAAGAGACAAGAGAGACAAGACTTTTGCCTTCCCTCACAGTGAGGTGTTTGGAGATTCACTGTGATGGATGTTTATGTAAATTGTGTTAATTATGTGTCTTGGTTTTTTTTTAATGTTATGACTGCAGGAACGAAATTTCGTTCGAACCATGTCTGTTTGAATGACAATAAATGGCATTCTATTCTGTTCTACTTCGCATTAATCCCTACCTTGTCATCAAACCTGCAGACAAAGGCATAGCCATTGTGGAATGGCAGACTCAAATCCTTGCAGAGGCCATTTAGAAGTTCTCGGACACCTTCTCAGACCGCCCCGTGGGCCAACACTCCACCCACGAACACCAGGCTACTGTCTCCTACATTGTCACAGCAGATTTCCACAGCCTCCACGATGGTGCCCCAAACTCCACAATGCTTACCTCTATCTCTTACCCAAGGCATAGAAACATGACACAAACAGGACTGCCCTGGTAGACTCATCGTTTCAGGCCTGTCAATCTTTCCTGAAAATTAGCATATTCTAAAACTCTTCCAGTGCTTCTTTATTCTTTTGTGTAACGCACAGATTAAAATAATGCAGAGCACCCAGTATGATCTCACCTAAGTTTAAAATAATTCATATGATTTTTAATTCTGTTCCTTTGGAAATGAATTCCAATGTTCCATTTATTTACTACTCCTGTCACTACTTTCATTGTAGGTAGGAACAGCAGATGCTGGTTTAAACCAAAAATAGGCAAAAAATGCTGGAGTAACTCTAGTCTGAAGAAGGCAAATCTGGCAAGAAGGGTCTCGACCCAAAACGTCACCCATTCCTTCTCTCCAGAGTTGCAGTCTGTCCCGCTGAGTTACTCCAGCATTTTGTGTCTAACACGACTTTCAGTGATTTCTGAACTCTAATCTATTCCATTTAGACTCTTATTTCTGACCAAAATATAAAACCTCATTCTGATCTTCAGTAACTAAAACTATTTGCTGAGAAATTGCGAAATAATAAAATGCAATGCTTTTAAAAGATAGTGTCATTTCAGGCAAAGTAACCTTGTCTTTACATGGAATTAATACTGGCCTTGCGAATAATACTCAGATCCATAAAACGAATAAATAAAATAAATCGGCTTTCTTCCAGTTTAAAGCAAAGAAACATGTATTTACCAAACACATTAGAAACATTTCAAAAGGTTTTGAGTTATGAATTTGTTTTTAACGTGCTGTAGGGTAATAAATAAACAGAAACAAGAAGATGACAAGAATATATTCCACCAAATATATATCAGTCAGAGTATTGAGTATAGAAGTTGGGAGGTCATGTTGCAGTTATACAAGATGTCGGTGAGGTCGCATTTACAGTATTGTGTTCAGTTCTGAGCATCATGTTATATGAAAGATGATGTCAAGCTGGAAAGGGTGTAGAAGAGATTTAAGAGGATGTTGCCAGGACTCGAGGCCCTGAGCTATAGGGAGAAGTTGAGCAGGCTGGGACTCTGTTCCTTGGAGCGCAGGAGGATGAGTGGTGATCTTATAGAGGTGTATAAAATCATGAAAGGAATGGATTGAGTAGATGCACAGAGTCACTTGCCCGGAGTAGAGGACTCGAGAACCAGAGGACATAGGTTTAAGGTGAGGGGGGAAAGGTTTAATAGGAACCTGAAGGGTAGGATTTTCACACAGTTTGCTTTAGCAGTAGCAAGAGTCCTGAAGCTGCATTTCAAAATCTGACAAGTGTGTATTTATTAGGCCGGATACCAGTAAAACAATTGATTGAAATTTCCAATTTCTTTATTTGGCAGGTGAAGAAACTACAGAAAATTGCCCGCAAAAGGCAACAAGCCCACGGTGAAAGTAGAGCCATCTGATTCCTGTGCACCCTCAGGCAGTTGACCAAGAAAAAGGATTCCATTATCCATATTAGCCATTCGGAAAGTATTTCTCCAGGGCAGCTGGAGCTAACCCACTTGAAAAAGTGGGGGTGCTTTTGTGCCAATGTTGTGAATAATAGCTGCGTGGAAAATCAACCGAGCCTTCAACAGTTAATAGACACAAAAAGCTGGAGTAACTCAGCGGGACAGGCAGCATCTCTGGAGAGAAGGACTGGGTGACGTTTCGGGTCGAGACCCTTCTTCAGCCTGAAGAAGGGTTGAGACCCGAAACATCATCCATTCCTTCTCTCTAGAAATGCTGCCTGCCCTGCTGAGCTACTCCAGCTTTTTGTGTCTATCTTCGGTTCAAACCGGCATCTGCACTTCCTTCCTACATATTTAATGATGTATCGACCTTATCAATTTTGAATTCCTGCACCAATATCTTATATTTATAAAAATATAGAAGGAATGGACATTTATTTAAAATAGGAAATATAACAGATTCAGATGGTGCAAATAAGACTGTAGACTTTTTCAATTAACTTTTTAACGTGATTGAACCCATTTATGTTAAATCCATCATCACCTTTTCCGGTGAACTGTCTGATCCTTCGGATAAAATGCTGAAGTCCTGGAGTCGGATATTTCTGCATACATCAGATAACTGATCATGGAACCATCAACGGGCCATTTTTCTGAAATGCCAACGACACTGGATATCAATGTAATGTGACACAGAAAATGTCCTTGTCTTTGGATAGAATTGCATCAGTTGCCCAAAGATGATCAGAACATAAAACCATCAGGCATCAAAGAAGAAAACCTTCCTATTCTCTGGATTTCTGGATCAAATTATGCCTGTGCATGTATCCACTGAAGGACATTGATAACAGAAAAAGGACTTTTTGGAAACTGCTGAAGCTGTAAAATGTGGATTCGAGGTGTGAAGACTTTGGGTCGAAAGGGAATCTGCAAAAGTCATCTGATGCATTATTGCACATCTATGATACGAATTGCACAGGATATCATATTGATCAGAGCGAAGATATACACAAAATGCTGGAGTAATTCAGTGGGACAGGCAGCATCTCTGGAGAGAAGGTATGGGTGACGTTTCGGGTCGAGACCCTTCTTCAGACATTGTTCTTCAGATTTTGATTCTTCAGATATTGATTAGAGCATTGGCAAACATGCAGCCAATGGACACTGGAAGTAGAAAGACAGATTATAATACCAATCAGCAAGCAATATTGAACTGACAGCAACACCGCCATTTTGGATCCTGACATTCAACTTAATGCCAACTCTTAATCAGACATGGCAGCATGTTGAACCCGCTCATAAGTACTATTGAAGTGAATGATGTTTGTCTCTGTTAGATTATTTTCTGGCTCCTACTGGGGTTCTACAAATGTGTTCTGTTTTTAAATTATTAAAAAGTATGGATAGTAGCATTGTAAGGGCCGAGAGATTGTGCCTTCTGCCACCTGAACTTGGGGAAGGAACATTGTGATATCTCGTTGCTTCACTAAAGATGTCTTCATAAATTTGTTACCTGATGCAGTCACAAGCTGGCTTTCGGGAAGGCTGGTAATATACATCACCGTCTGTGATGTTACTTTCCCCTGATGCTACTCTGAAGGGTCTTGACCCGAAACGTCATCCATTCCTTCTCTCCAGAGATGCTGCCAGGGATGTTGACCCGAAACGTCATCCATTCCTTCTCTCCAGAGTTACTCCAGCATTTTGTGTCTATCTTGGCTCTAATTGGTGGTAGCCTCTCACAACCTTGAGCCCGCTACTGAGGTGAAGGAGCCATTAAACAGTGCACTTACCCTGGCTGTGTTGTATCAGTTAGTATTCACCTTGGTGTTGGAAGGTGCCTACATCAAAAGTATGGGCACAACCTGGTCCCTTCATCATAATTCCCCTCACTTGTTTTCATGGCTATTCAAGTTTTTCTCATTGTTCTTGAAGTAATTATTCAAAAAACATTTCTGAACTGTTCCCCAAATATGAATGCAAAACACACTCAGGCCCTTGCTCAATAATGTGAATCACATTTCCACCAATAGAGTTATTATATTATTAAAATTCTCGTATAGCATTTACATTTCTTGTCTGATACTTGCTCTAATTGTGATTTTTGCCACGGTTCTCAGATACTGGACATCAGAGCAAATTGCCATGTCCTTCTCTCCAGTGATGCTGCCTGTCTTGCTGAATTACTCCAGCATTTTGTGTCTTTCTCCCTTTAAACGTACCAAGTTCATTGGAAATGTGCAATGTGTAGGAAGGAACTGCAGATGCTGGTTTAAACCGAAGATAGACACAACAAGCTGGAGTAACTCAGCGGGACAGACAGCATCTCTGGAAAGAAGGACATTTCTCTTGGGCAGCTTACAATCCAGTGGTATGAACATTGATTTCTCCAACTTCAAGTAACCCCTGCACTCTCTCTCCATTCCCTTCGCCTTCCCAGTTCTCCCACTAGTCTTACTGTCTCCGACTACATTCTATCTGTCCCGCCCACTCCCCTGACATCAGCCTGAAGAAAGGTCTTGACCTGAAACGTCACCATTCCTTCTCTCCAGAGATGCTGCCTGTCCCGCTGAGTTACTCCAACATTTTGTGTCTATCCCTAATTTCCCTCGTTAGCCACGGTTGAGCCGCCTTCCCTGTTTTATTTTGATGCCAGACAGGGATGAACAATTGTTGTAATTCATCCATCCGATCTTTAAATCTTTGCCGTTGCTTATCCACCGTCAACTCTTTCAGTATCATTTGCCAGTCTATCCTAGCCAATTCCCGTCTCATACCATCAAAGTTACCTTTCTTTAAGTTCAGGACCCTTGTCTCTGAATTAACCGTGTCACTCCCCATCCTAATGCAGAATTCCACCATATTATGGTCACTGTTGCCCAAGGGGCCTTGCACAACAAGATTGCTAACTAATCCTTCCTCATTACACAATACCCATTCTAGGATGGCCTGCTCTCTAGTCGGTTCCTCTGCATATTGGCTTAGAAACCCATCCTGTATACATTCCAGAAAATCCTCCTCCTCAGTGTTGTTACCAATTTGGTTGGCCCAATCTATATGCAGATTAAAGTCACCCACGATAACTGCTGTACCTTTGCTACACGCATCCCTAATTTCCTGTTTGATGCTATCCACAACCTCCCTACTGCTGTTTGGTGGTCTGTGCACAACTCCAACAAGCATTTTCTGCCATTGGCTATTTCCCTGTTCTACCCATACAAATTTTTACAGATTCCAAGCTAATGTCTCTCCTTACTATTGTATTAATCTCCTCTTTAACCAGCAATGCCACCCCACTTCCTCTTCCTTTCTGTCTTCCTTCCTGAATTTGGAATACCCCTGCATATTGAGCTCCCAGCCTTGGTCACCCTGGAGCCAGGTCTCCTTAATCTAAACTATATAATATCCGTTAACAACTAACTGCGCATTCAATTCATCCACCTTATTATGAATGCTCCTCGCATTAAGGCACAAAGCTTTCAGGTTTGTTTTTCTTTTCGCCCTTCCACCTTTTTTTCCTTCTCCCATTAACCTCTGACACCTGTACTAATCAAGAAGCTACCTGTCTCTGCCTTAAAAATGTCCACTGACTTGGCCTCTACAGCCCTCTGTGGCAAAGAATTCCACAGATTCACCACCCTCTGACAAACTAAATTTCTCCTCATCTCTTTCCTATAAGAACGTCCTTTAATTGTGAGATGAGACTATGAGCTCTAATCCTACAATCTCCCACTAGTGGAAACATCCTCTCCACATCCACTCTATCCAAACATTTCACTATTCCGTATGTTTCAATGAGGTCCCCCCTCATTCTTCTAAACTCCAGTGAGTACAGGCCCAGTGCCGACAAATGCTCATCATAGGTTAACCTACTCATTCCTGGGATCATTCTTGTAAACCTCCTCTGGACCCTCTTCAGAACCAGCATATCCTTCCTCAGATACGGTGCCCAAAATTGCTCACAATATTCCAAATTCGGCCTGACCAGTGCCTTATGAACATTACATCACTGTTTCTTGTATACAAACCCTCTTGAAATAAATGCTCGCATTGAGTTTGGTTTCTTTACTACTGATTCAACTTGCAGGTTAACTTTTTGGGAATCCTGCACCAGCACTCCCAAGTCCCTTTGCACCTCCGATTTCTGGATTCTCTCCCCATTTAGAAAATAGTCTCCGGCTTTATTCCTACTCCCAAAATGCATGACTCCACACTTTGCTACACTGTACTCCATCTGCCACTTCTCTGCCCACTCTCCCAAACTGTCCAAGTCCTTCTGCAGAGTCCCTGCTTTCTCTACACTACCTGCCCCTCCGCCTATTTTCGTATCATCTGCAAACTTTGCCACAAAGCCTTCAATCCCCTCGTCCAAATTATTAATATATAACGTGAAAATTTGCAGAACTCCACTAGTCACTGGCTGCCAACAAGAAAAAGCCCCCTTTATTGCCACTCTTTGTCTTCTGCCATCCAGCCTATCTGCTATCCATGCTAGTATCTACCTTTTGATACCGTGGGCTCTCATCTTCCTAAGCAGCCTAACGTGTGGCACTTTATCAAAGGCTTTCAGAAAATCTAAGTAAACAACATCTACTGACTCTCCTTTGACTGTCCTGCAATTTACTTTGGTGCTCCATTGGTGTCCTGGATCACCAACTACCTGACTGGACGACCACAATATGTCAGGCTACAAAACTGTGTCTCGGACATGGTGGTGAGCAACACAGGGGCCCCACAGGGGACAGTCCTCTCTCCCTTCATGTTCACCTCGGACTTCAGATATAACTCGGACTCCTGCCACCTGCAGAAGTGTTCAGATGACTCTGCAATTGTGGGCTGCATCAGTGAGGGGAGGGAAGCTGAATACAGACTTTGTCAATGACTTTGTTGAGTGATGTGGGCTGAATCACCTGCAGCTCAACACTAACAAGACTAAGGAGTTAGGGGTGGACTTCAGGAGGAGAGGAACACCTCTGTCCCCTGTCTCCATCAATGGTGTGGATGTGTAGTTTACCAGGGAGTACAAATACCTTGGAGTGTATCTGGACAGTAAACTGGACTGGTCCAGGAACGCTGAGGCCCTGTACAAGAAGGGACAGAGCCGGCTGTGCTTTTTGAGACGGCTCCGCTCCTTCAAAGTCTGCAGCAAGATAGGATCAACAAACTCATCAGGAAGGCTGGCTCCGTCCTGGGGGCGGAGTTGGATTCATGGGAGGTGGTCTTGGAGGGGAGGATGCTCCTCAAACTGCGGAGCATCCTGGACAATACAGCTCACCCCCTCCATGACACACTGGTCAACCTGAGGAGCACCTTCAGCAACAGACTGGTTCCACCAAGATACAATACAGAATGCCACAGGTGATCCTTCTTCCCTGTGGCTATCAAACTGTACAACTCCTCCCCCATCTGTCGTGGGGTAGACTGAGACCTGACCCCCCCACTCCCCACAATCTTTGCACATCCCCCAATCCTTTCCACTTGGCACTTTAAATTCATGTTTCATGTATTTTGTGTTTTTATGACTGTTGGCAGATCAATTTCCCTCCTGGGATAAATAAAGTTCTATTGTATCGTATCGTAGCTTCTTCAAAGAATTACAGCAAGTTTGTCCAGCAAGACCTCCCCTTCACAAAGCCATGCTGACTTTGGCCTAATTTATCGTGAACTTCTAAGTACTCCGTAACCTCATACTTAATAATGGACTCTAACCGGCCTATAGTTCCCACTATTCTGCTTGCTCCTTTTATGTGCAGCGGAGCAATATTGGCAATATTCCAATCATCTGGGATCACTCCTGACTCTAGTGATTCCTGAAATATCACTATCAATGCCTCCACAATCTCTAAAGCCACCTCTTTCAGAACCCTAGGGTGCAGTCCATCTAGTCCAGGTGACATCCACCTTCAACCCTTTCAGCTTCCCAAGCCCCTTCTCCTTAGTAATAGCCACTCCACTAACTTCCATCCCCTGACTCTCTTGAATTTCAGGCACGTTGCTGGTGTCTTCCACTGTGAAGACTGATGCAAAAAAGATTATTCAACTCTTCTGCCATTTCTTTATTCCCCATTATCACTTCTCCTGCATCAACTCCAGTATTTTGTCTCTATCTTAAGTTCATTTGAAAATTCATTATGCAAATGCACTATGTTGCATATAAAAAAGCAAATTAATTGTGTGTTGGAGTATTAACTGGAGTAACATACAGTGGTTTGGAAAATCTGCTCCTTCATCATCAGCAGATGAATGGAGTTTTCTGTATTTGGTTTTGTTGTCAACTATCAAGCTGCAATGGCTGGCCCTGATCACCTGGTGACTCTGCAGAGCAAGTTTTACTGCAACGTACTGTTACCTTGTGTCCTTGATAGGGCAGTCATTTCCTGACTGCAAACCTTATAATTAATGATCATGAATTGGGGTGGCATGGTAGCGCAGCGGTAGAGTTGCTGCCTTACGGCGCTTGCAGCATCGGAGACTACGGGTGCTGTCTGTACAGAGTTTTTTCCTTCTCCCCGAGAACGCGTGGGTTTTCTCCGAGATCTTCGGTTTCCTCCCACACTCCAAAGACGTACCGGTTTGTAGGTTAATTGGTTTGGGTATCAATGTAAAATTGTCCCTCGTGTGTGTAGGATGCTGTCAGTGCAGATTCGTTCGGCCGAAGGGCCTGTTTCCACGCTGTAACTCTAAACGAAACAAAAAAATGAACAGAAACTGCTGGAAAAGATCAACAGTTTGAGCAGCATCTGCGGAAATAAAAACAGTCAGCTTTCGAGACTTTGACTCTCTTGTTCTCAGCATTTTTTGTTGTTATTGTTTCAAAATACCCAGCATCTGTAGTTTATTTGATTTTCGGTTTAATTTTTAGTAATAGCTTTGATCAAAACAGCATACATTATAAATTGAAATCGCAGATTTGGGTTGCTGTCTGATTTTCCTATCAATTAAAACATAATAGTAGCAGGCTGTGGCCACAATGTAACCCTATGCATTGAGTCTGTGAGTTATCCCAAGTCAAGGCCATAAAGACACAAGAAAATCAGAGCAGTAGGCCACACAGCCTGTCAAACCTGCCTTGCTTTTCAATATGATGATGGCCTCAACTCCTCTTCTGTGTCACTAAAGGGCCTGTCCCACTTGGAGATTTTCTCGGCGACTGCTGGCGTCATATCAGTGTCGCCAAAAGATTTTGAACATTACAAAATCCAGCGGCGACAAAAAAAATGTTGCGACACTTGAAAAAACCCAGCACCCGTCAATACGTCATCAGGCCGTGTCACGCTGTGTAACCGCCGCGTCACGCCACATCACGCCGCAAATGTTTCGGTGACCTGATGCGTCAGTCAATGATGCCGGCAGTGGGACAAGCCCTTTACCCATAATCTTTAATTCCGTGGATAGACACAAAAAGCTGGAGTAACTCAGTGGGACAGGCAGCATCTCTGGAGAGAAGGAATGGATGACGTTTTGGGTTGAGATCCTTCTATTCCTTCTCTCCATAGATGCCTGTCCCACTGAGTTACTCCAGTTTTTTGTATCTATCCGGTTAAAACAAGCATCTGCAGTTCCTTTAATTCCTTGATCTTTCAATGACATTTGCCTCCACCTTAGATATATCTATAACGATCTGGCTTCCAGCACCCTCAGTAGCAGAGAGTTCCATAAATTCACAATCCTATGAAAGAGAGAAAATGTCTGCGGAACTCAGTTTTAAATGAATGGCCCCCTACTTTGTAGGCGGTTAAAAAAAAAGAGCCACTCATCAGGACATCAACAAGATAGATAGATAGATAGATAGATAGATAAATACTTTATTAATCCCCTCAGGGAAATTCAGATGTCCAGTAGCCAACACAGTTAGAACATAAAGCAGACAATACATAAAATACAGACAATACATAAAAGCAATAAATACTTAAAAGGAACCCAATAAATAACTATTAACACCTGCAACAGTTTACAAAACAGAAGTACGTTTTAGATTGGATTTTAATTATTAATTTAAAAGACTGCAAACAGCACAAAATGATTATGTGGCCTGAATTTCTGCACTAAAAACAGGTTGAGAATTTTCAATTATTTTCAAATGTCACGAATTGAAGGATGACATCTCTGTTGTGTTCGTGTTGTGACTTCAGTTTTATTTCTAAAGGGTGCACTTTCCAGTATCTACTTTAGAAAATAAGATTAACAAGTATTAACTTCCCAGAAATGCCTTCAACAATGTAATTGTGGAGGCAGGTTGATGGGCAAATCCATTGATTGTGATACCAAGCAATCAATTTAGTGGAGGTGAGGTGAACTTCCATTTCTGGTAAGGTATCTATTTCATGCATGTTTGCCGATACTGGGAAGAGAATCTCTGGCAACACCATCCTTTGTTATGGCCCTGACCCACGGTACGAGTTCATTCCAAGAGCTCTCCCGAGTTTAAAAAAAATCAAACTCTTGGTAAGCACGGAGAATGAACGTAGCGGGTACGGAGCTCAGGGACGTCTATTAGCGGCTCGTAACGCTAACGGCAGGTACTCGGGAAGACTCGCTAACGGCAGGTAAGCTTGGGAAGACTCGTGAAGATTTTTCAACATGTTGAAAAATGTCCACGAGAGCCCCGAGTACCGACGAGCGGCCATTACCGTAAATCTCCGAGTTCAAATCAGGGCAAACTTGGGAGAGCACTTGGAATGAACTCGTATCGTGCGACAGGGCCATTAGATTGCATACATCATGTTTACTTATTGCCACATTATGCATTTTCACAAAGGTAATATATGGCGCAGCGGTGGAGTTGCTGCCTTACAGCGCTTACAGTGCCAGGGACCCGGATTCGATCCCGACCACGGGTGCTGTCTGTACGGAGTTTGTACGTTCTTCCCGTGGCCGAGGAGATCTTCGGTTGACTCCCACATTGCAACGATGCGCAGGTTTGTAGGTTAATTGGCTTGGTATAAGTGTAAATTCCCCCCAGAGTGTGTAGGGTAGTGTTTATGTGCAGGGATCGCTGGTCGCTGCGGACACGGTGGGCCGAAGGGCCTGTTTCTGCACTGTATCTCTAAACTAAACTAATATAAAGTAGTTGGGTAGAATACAATCTGAAGAAGGACCCAAAACGTCATCCATTCCTTCTCTCCACAGATGCTGCCTGCCCTGCTGACTTACTCCAGAATGTTTCATCTATCTAAGGTATATTACAGGTCAGATTTGAGCATGTGTACATTATTTTGTAATTTTAGTGATACAGCTGTGAAACAGGCCCACCAACTCCATGCTGACCATCAATTCCCTGTCACACGTTCCATATTGTCCCACTTTCTCCTCCACTGCCTACACTTTAGGGGCAATTTTACAGAGGCCAATTAATCCACAAAACATGCATGTCCTTGACATGCGAAAGGTCAGAAATGAACCCGGGTCTCTGCGCTGTGAGGCTGGGGGTTCACCAGCCTCAGCAATGGGGGCAGATGCCTGACAGAATTCAGAGTGCAATTAATTCTCACGGATGATTTTTATTACAAAAGAGACTGCCTTTTCAGTGGAGGCAGTCTCTGTAATGAGTGAATGCCTACTTAGTCAGTTAATGGTGAGTTTAATTTTAATTACAAACTAATTGTCAGGTAATGCACATTTGAAGTGGAGTCTGGGCTTATTACCATTATCAGGTAATGAGCCTATTCTCAACTACATATGTGCATTTGAAATCTGCTTCACAAGGCCTCAAAGTTCTCCATGCAATCTTGAATATCCCTCGACTGTGTAATATTTGCAGCATTTTAAGATTAGTACGATTTTCTCATCTTATCTTACATTTGATTAGGGACGGCACGGTGGCACAGCGGTAGAGTTGCTGTCTTGCAGCACCGGAGATCTGGGTTCGATCCTGACTACGGGTGTTGTCAGTACGGAGTTTGTACGTTCTCCCTGTGGCCGCGTGGGTTTTCTCCAGGTGCTCTGGTTTCTTCCCACACTCCAAAGACGTACAGGTTTGTCGGTTAATCGACTTTGGTAAAATTGTAAATTGTCCCTAGTGTGTAGAATAGCGTTGGTGTACTATACGGGATGGTTGCTGGTCAGCATGGACTCGTTGGGCCGAAGGGCCTGTTTCCACGCTGTATCTCTAAAGTCTAAAGTAAAGACTATATGGTAAACCGGTTAACATCAGATATCCTCGTGGCTAAATACTTCACTACTACCAGAATTAGTTTCAGCTTTATATTTGGTATTGCTTTGAAAAAATGTTTTGATGGATTAACAGATCTCAGCTCGAGCAGCAGGTGGACGGACAGCTCTGCTGAGTGGAACAATAAAACTCTAGATGCTCATTCACTGCTAGTACAAAGTGTCGGGAAGTAGACCGTGGGTGAGAAAGGGCTTGGCCATGACTTCTTCACAGTCAAGTGATTGCTGACAATTGCTGCTTCATGCAAGAAAAACAGCCATTTCAGTGAGGAACTGGAAGTTAGCCGAGACCCTTAGAAATGTGCCCTAATAAATGTATTCAACATTAACAGACTTATTAGTAAGTGCCTGCACCTTCATGCGAGGGGTTCAGCATAAGTCTATTTGATTAACCTAATTGATTCTTAATGTTTATGATCATAAATCCAGAATGCTCAGTCAGCAAGGCATCCGGCTGGTGCGGCACAACAGAGGCCTTTGTTTCCAGTGGGGGAATTGCCAGTATATGAGGTCAGATGTCAGGGGTAGACCCGTGAATCACTGAGTAAGGTCCTGCTGAACATGGTTGCACACAAGAGTGCAGGAGGGGTGGAATGTATCCTGAATAAGGATTGTGTTATAGTTATTTGAAAATTTAACGTCTCAGATAATTTGGTAATTTTGTATTATGGTGGTGGGTGCATTACCACAGTTTTCATTCATAAATATTATTTTGTCTCGTAATAGAATCATTAAAAAAAAAAAAATTTTTAAAAGAGAGCAGGAGTAAAACTAACAGCCAAGAGTTTTTCACTAGATCGATGAAAAGGTGAACGTGCTGTTATAGTATAAGTGTATATCACTCTGCTAATGCAGAAATGGTGGAGCAATTTCATCAATCAGATCAGTTTAGTTTAATTTAGTTTAGAGATACAGCGCGGAAACAGGCCCTTCAGCCCACCGAGTCCATGCCGACCAGCGATCGCCGCACACTAACACTATCCTACACACACTAGGGACAATTTATACTTACACCAAACCAGTTAACCTACAAACCTGTACGTCTTTGGAGTGTGGAAGGAAAGTGAAGATCTCGGAGAAAACCCACACGGTCATGGGGAGAACGTACAAACCCCGTACAGACAGCACCCGTAGTCAGGATCGAACCAGGGGTCTCTGGCACTGCAAGCGCTGTAAGGCAGCAACTCTACCGTTGAGCCACCGGTATGAATAATCTCATAGAATAATCTCACTGTTCACAATCTATAGTACAATCAATATAGGGTACATTCAAAAAATGTGATCCCCATTTTATAAATATAAATTTCAACATAAAGCACTAAAGTATTTTGTACAGGTTTTGTTCTTCCTCAAGTTTAGGAGCAATTATTTATATTAGATGAGTCCTGACCCAAAATGCCACCTTTTCATGTTCTCCAGCAATGCTGCTTGAGTTACTCCAGCACTCTGTGTCTTATTTTGCAAACCAGCAACTTGTGCCTCTATTTGTATTAGTTGTTTGTTTATCAGCTTATTTCACATTAAGGATAAGGTAGTGATAGGGAATTTTGGTTTTGGGCTTTAGCCCAATTGAATTGGATGAGAACCTGTTATACAGCTCTCCTAATGTCCAGCTTGGTAGGGTTCAATTGAATAAAATAGCAGCAATCTCACATGTCCTTCAATGTCCAAATTATCTCAGTCATATAAGCCAACAAAGAGATGTTGACTGAGAAAGGCAATATTTATGATTTTAATATGAAATTAACAGATTATTTAAATGAATTCTACAAGACGTTGCTCACAATATAATTTAATCTCAGGCAATTTTAAGGAGTTCATTAAAAGCCATGTTTGTACTACAACTAAATAAGATGAAGTCTATTTATCCTGAATTCATTTAATACTGTTAATATTCATTTAATGCTAAGTTAAAATTGATTTAATATTAAGTCTTGAGAGAGGTTATTAATTAATGTGCACACTTCCTGAGAACTTGCATTTCCGATCTGTGTCTGCTGTGGAGCATGGAACTCAATAGACAATAGACAATAGGTGCAGGAGTAGGCCATTCGGCCCTTCGAACCAGCACCACCATTCACTGTGATCATGGCTGATCATCCACAATCAGTACCCCGTTTCTGCCTTCTCCCCATATCCCCTGACTCCGCTATCTTTAAGGGCGCTATCTAACTCTCTCTCGAAAGTATCCAGAGAATTGGCCTCCAACCCCTTCTGAGGCAGAGAATTCCACAGACTCACAACCCTCTGTGTGAAAAAAAGTGTTTCCTCATCTCCATTCTAAATGGCCTTATGCCGCTGTCCCACTTAGGAAACCTGAACGGAAACCTCTGGTGACTTTGCGCCCCACCCAAGGTTTCCATGAGTCGCCAGAGGTTTTGGTCACTTGCCTGAAAGCCTCGACCGAAGCGTGAGCTGCATCTACTGACCAAAGATCCTACAGGATCTTTGCTACCGACCGCACACACACACACACACACACACACACAAACACATCGTGAAGGTGGGGGCCAGGGACAGCGGAGGAGCGCTGTCTGCGCGATGAAGAGGAAGGTAAACGGCTGCCACAGAGCACGGTAAGTCCTTTAGAGAGCGCGGGGGGGGGGGGGGAGAGAAGGGGAGAGAAGGAGAGAGAAGGGGAAGAGAAGGGGAGAGAAGGAGAGAGAGAAGGGGGAGAGAAGGGGAGAGAGAAGGGGAGAGATAAGGGGATGGGAGAAGGAATGGAGACAGTTTTAAGAAGTTTAATAAAGTTAGCAGGCATTTTACCTTCCGAGGGTTCTTCTAGGTCCTGAAAACCAAAGATCCTACAGGATCTTTGCTGAAAACTCCAATGAGCCAATCAAAATGGCCAGTCAGCGAAGGAGATTGCCTTCGACTGCCTGTAAGTAAATAGCATCCCCACTCCACTGGCTTCGACCAAACGGCAACCTATTTTTAGTCAAGGCCGGTTTTGATTTTGTTGAAATAATTGAAGGAACATAGAAGAAGCCTCAACCACGTGGAAACCACTTTCGACCATTAGGGAGAGTGATCAAAACCTCCGGGAACCTCATGGAAACCTTGGGTGGGGCGCAAGGTCACCAGAGGTTTCCGTTCAGGTTTCCTAAATGGGACAGGGGCATAACTCTTCTACTGTGGCCCCTGGTTCTGGACTCCCCCAACATCGGGAACATGTTTCCTGCCTCTAGCGTGTCCAATCCCTTAATAATCTTATATATTTCAATAAGATCCTCTCTCGTCCTAAATTCCAGAGTGCACAAGCCCAGCCGCTGCATTCTATCAACATATGACAGTCCCGTCATCCCGGGAATTAACCTCCTCTTTATTGATGTAAAGGATGTAGGCCCTGTCTCAAGTTCTGGGAATGGAGCCCTATAAGCTAAATGGTGGCAAAGAGCAATATTGTTATCATTTTTCCTCTGGAATGGTAACACAATTCAAACAGATAGCATGGATTTTGAAATTCTAAAAATGGTGTAGGAAGGAACTGCGGATGCTGGTTTAAATGGAAAATAGACACAAAAAGCTGGAGTAACTCAGCGGGACAGGCAGCATCTCTGGAGAGAAGGAATGGGTGACGTTTTGGGCCGAGTCCCTTCCCAAGTCTGAAGAAGGGTCCTGTCACGGCTGAGTTACTCATGCTTTTCATTCTACAAATGGTGATCGCAGCCATGCATTGTGAAAGGTCTTTGAGCCCAGTCGCCACATCCCCACAGAAGAGATAGTTAGGCGTTAGTGAACCCACCTTGTGAGTGCCTCATGCAGTGGTATACGTTCCCTGCTCTCCCAGGCAATGAAACATACTACATTAGCTTTTTAGTTTAGTACAGTTTAGTGATAAAGGCCCACCAGGTCCGCACCGACCAGCGATCCCTGCACAGTAACACTCCCCAACATACACTAAGCCAATTTTTTTATATTTGCACCTAGCCAATGAACCAACAAACCTGTATGTCTTTGGAGTGTGGGAGGAAACCCCCGCAGGTCATGGGGGGAACGTACAAACATTGTACAGAATGCACCCGTAGTCAGGATCGAACCCGGGTCTCTGGCACTGTAAGGCAGTAGCTCTACTTCTGCGCCACCGTGCCGTATTATCCACAACCTTTGTTTCACGCTTACATAATGTGTTGTTACACATCCCTAACCATTTCCCAACACAGCTGTGGCAAAATTAACAAGCATTTAATTCCATTTCAGATTCTCCTAAACAGCTATATTCCTATTTCAGGCAATTTCTGTAAGGCGCCAGTCAATCAATCAATCAATCAATCAAAGACTTTATTGTCAATCAAAAATACACCAACAAATGCAAGTCTGAACGGAATTTCGTTGCATCTGGCTCACTGTGCAACATAAAATAACAATAGATAAAAAAGGATAAAATAGATAAAAAGATAAAATAGATAAAAAAGATAAGATTAGGTCATTAGATTAGCTGAGAGTGCAGGAATAAAACAGTCGTGGGTACTAACACTTATGACCTTCGGACTATCCTTGATTGGACTTTGCTGGCTTTACCTTGCACTAAACGTTATTCTCTAAGTGTACTGTAAGTACTGTAAGTGGATCGATTGTAATCATGTATTGTCTTTCTGCTGCCTGGTTAGTACGCAACAAAAGCTTTTCACTGAACCTCAGTACGTGACAATAAACTAAACTGAAAGATTTTTGGCAAGATGAAAGCCGACCGTGGTGCCGTGCGTATCCCTCGGCAACAGGCCTGGCTCGTCTGCCGTGGAGCCGGGAAAACTGTCCACGAGAGACAAGCCGCTGAGAGGAGGGTGCGGAGATTCAAGGTGGCGGCGGAGGCGGATGCAAGTAACAAAGGGCCAGGTAAGCAGAACAGCTGCAGGAGGCAGCGCAGTGCTCTTCTACGGTGCAGTGGGCCATTGGAGGCCCTACAGCAGCCTGGGGCTCGGCTGGATTGGGCGCCGCTTCAAGAAACCGAGCGCGCGGTCTAGACGCAAACTGCAGTGGCATGGAGCGGTGGAGCCAACAAGAAGTGTCTCTACCCGAAATGTTACCCATTCCTTCTCTCCAGATCAAAGATCAGTGCAAGGGTTATTCATCATATGCGCTGGTTTAAAAGTAACACAGGTGGTTTGTAAACCTGTTGTCATATGTGATCTCTTGGTTAGCTTTGGACCTTGCATTGTGTTAAGATTATCCGTAACCTCACCTGATGTTGCCCTGCTTCAGCCCATCTGCCCATGATGCCCTCCTGTCTGTGTGTGCTTCCTGCAAGCTTCAATATTCTAACACATTCCTATCCAGCCACTCTCAGTCTGAAAAAGGGTCTCGACCCAAAACGTCACTCATTCCTTCTCTCCAGAGATGCTGCCTGTCCCGCTGAGTTACTCCAGCACTTTGTGTCTATCTTCGATGTAAACCAGCACCTGCAGTTCTTTCCTCCACACCAACAGCCATGCTTGACCAGGTCCACTCTGCAATACAGCAGAAGAATGGGCCTTTGTGGCCACGATAAGAACTCAGCGCTTATAACAACTTGGACTTGAAAATGGTGCCAAACCTGCTGACTCATACACTAGCTCATTTTACTATTTCAAAACACTTGTGCTGAATCTTAAATGTACTTTTATATAGAAATACTTTAATGAACTGTGTGCAAAAAGGAATCTCACTGTACCTCAGTACAAATGATAATAAAGTACCATTGAATTATTAAGATCCCAGAAAATTATAGAGAATTAGTTTGAACACAAGAATACAGGAAGATAAATGGCAGGCAGTGACTAGTGGGGTACCGCAAGGCTCAGTGCTGGGACCCCAGCTATTTACAATATATATTAATGATCTGGATGAGGGAATTGAAGGCAATATCTCCAAGTTTGCGGATGACACTAAGCTGGGGGGCAGTGTTAGCTGTGAGGAGGATGCTAGGAGACTGCAAGGTGACTTGGATAGGCTGGGTGAGTGGGCAAATGTTTGGCAGATGCAGTATAATGTGGATAAATGTGAGGTTATCCATTTTGGTGGCAAAAACAGGAAAGCAGACTATTATCTAAATGGTGGCCGACTAGGAAAAGGGGAGATGCAGCGAGACCTGGGTGTCATGGTACACCAGTCATTGAAAGTAGGCATGCAGGTGCAGCAGGCAGTGAAGAAAGCGAATGGTATGTTAGCTTTCATAGCAAAAGGATTTGAGTATAGGAGCAGGGAGGTTCTACTGCAGTTGTACAGGGTCTTGGTGAGACCACACCTGGAGTATTGCGTACAGTTTTGGTCTCCAAATCTGAGGAAGGACATTATTGCCATAGAGGGAGTGCAGAGAAGGTTCACCAGACTGATTCCTGGGATGTCAGGACTGTCTTATGAAGAAAGACTGGATAGACTTGGTTTATACTCTCTAGAATTTAGGAGATTGAGAGGGGATCTTATAGAAACTTACAAAATTCTTAAGGGGTTGGACAGGCTAGATGCAGGAAGATTGCTCCCGATGTTGGGGAAGTCCAGGACAAGGGGTCACAGCTTAAGGATAAGGGGGAAATCCTTTTAAACCGAGATGAGAAGAACTTTTTTCACACAGAGAGTGGTGAATCTCTGGAACTCTCTGCCACAGAGGGTAGTCGAGGCCAGTTCATTGGCTATATTTAAGAGGGAGTTAGATGTGGCCCTTGTGGCTAAAGGGATCAGGGGGTATGGAGAGAAGGCAGGTATGGGATACTGAGTTGGATGATCAGCCATGATCATATTGAATGGCGGTGCAGGCTCGAAGGGCCGAATGGCCTACTCCTGCATCTAATTTCTATGTTTCTATGTTTCTATAAAGTAGGTGTGAGCCACTAGGCCCCTTGCCACTGCCCCATGTCTTATGTCTTCTACTGCCCAGTTCCATGTTGCAAGGAAATAAATCGCAGAGTCAAATTGGTCTAAAAGCTAGTCTAGACTTGATGGCCCCCATCTTTGCTGAAAGAAAACGCAACAATACCTCAGCAGAATTTAAGAATTTCCTCTTATGATCTGAAGCTAGTAAAATAGTTACATGGTCATATTTAGTTTTAAAGGCCAAAAATCCTAAAACATGCAGTAGAATTCTATCCAGATTTCATAAAGCAAGCACATTTTCAAGTTACATTTCCAGTTAACTGAAGAAATACAATTCAAGAGTGAAAATCTTGCAACGTGTAAAGAGGCGACTCCATTTTAAAGTGACACATTTACTTTAGCTCAAAACAACAGTGCTATTAACTAAAGCAATGCAACATTTTTTAACATTAAAGAAACAGTCCAAGCTTTTGTGGAAATGAGTTGAACAAGTTAAATTCTGTCCTGCTTTTAGTTCCTCTTGTCTGTCTGTGAAACTTATTTGCAAATGCACTTCCCTTACACAACCTTGCTCTTGAAAATGTTTAAGAAAGGGATGATACTCCTTAGATAAACATTGTTGAGTAAACATCCTTGTGCCTGTCAGTGAAGAATGATGTATCGAAGATAGTACTCACAAAAATGCTGGAGTAACTCAGCGGGACAAGCATCATCTCTGGGGAGAAGGATTGGGTGACGTTTCGGGTCAAGACCCCGAAGAAGGGTCTCGACCCAAAACGTCACCCATTCCTTCTCTCCAGAAATGATGCTTGTCCCGCTGAGTTACTCCAGCATTTTGTGTCTATCTTTGGGGATATCTGAATGTTGACTAGATACAGTTTTATGGAGCCGCACAGTGCAAAAACAGACCACTCAGCCCATTTCGGCCGTGCTGATCTTTTTGCCCATCTACACAAATCCCATTTGCCACAATAGGCCAATATACTTCTATTCAAATGTTTCATTAAGCTTTCTTTTGCATTCTATGAATTCTGAAAACGGAGATGTGTGTACAAAAAGATACAAAGAACATAGAAACATAGAAAATAGGTGCAGGAGTAGGCTCTTCGAGTCCTAGTGATTTGGCCCTTCGACACAGCACCGCCATTCAATGTGATCATGGCTGATCATCTAAAATCAGTACCCGTTCTGGCTTTTCCCCCATATCTCAAAGAGCTAAATTTAACTCTCTCTTGAAAACATCCAGTGATTGGCCTCCACTGCCTTCTGTGGCAGAGAATTCCACAGATTCACAACTCTCTGGGTGAAAAAGTTTTCCCCCATCTCAGTCCCAAAAGCCTACCGCTTATTCTTAAACTGTGTGACCCCCTAATTCTGGACAAATTATGGAATCTTGGGCAAAGCACAAAGTGCTGGAGGAACTGAGCTGGTCAGGCAGCATCTGTGGAGGGAATGGACAGGTGACCTTTCAGGTCAGACCCTTCTTCAGGCTGATTAGAATAGGAAGGGGAAAGCTGGAAAAGATGTGGGATGGGAACAAAGCCTGGCAAGTGATAGGTGGATACAGGAGGGTTTGATCGGCAGCTGAGTGGAGTAAGTGACATAGGTTAGAGGTGAAAAAGGAGAGAAAAGAGTGTCAGCTAAAAGCCCTGTCCCACTGTACAAGTTCATTCAAGAGTTCTCCCGGGTTTGCCCTGATTCGAACTCGGAGATTTACGGTAATGGCCGCTCGTAAGTACTCGGGGTTCTCGTGGACATTTTTCAACGTGTTGAAAGATCTTCACGAGTCTTCCCGAGCTTACCTGCCGTTAGCGAGTCTTCCCGAGTACCTGCCGTTAGCGTTACGAGCCGCTAAGAGATGTCCCCGAGCTCCGACGTACCCGCTACATTCATTCTACGTGCTTACCACGAGTTTGATTTTTTTAAAACTCGGGAGAGCTTTTGGAATGAACTCGTACCGTGGGACAGGGCCATAAGGAGAGGAGGAGGATATAGGTGGAAGGAACAGAGAATTGTAGAACGGGAACAGGCGGGAAGGAAAAGAAGAGGTATAAAAGGGGAAATGAGGGAGTCTTGGCTTGGGGATGGGAGATGAGTATTTGAAGGAGGGGAAAAGAACAGGTTGTTTAAGGCAGGAGAAATGGGTGTGGGCACCAGAGTGGCAGGGTGGGGAGAGGGCCACAGGAAAGAGAAGTATTAAACAATACATGGGGTGGGTTTTGATATTGTGTGAAAACGCAAAACACCAATATCAATTTGGCAACCAGTTTCTGTGACACAAAGATAAAATGATGGAAACACTCAGACAATAGACAATAGGTGCAGGAGTAGGCCATTCGCCCATTCAATGTGATCATGGCTGATCATCCCCAATCAGTACCCCGTTCCTGCCTTCTCCCCATATCCCGACTCCGCTATCTTTAAGACCCCTATCTAGCTCAGCAGGTTAGTTAGTTCAGTTTAGTATATTGTCACGTGTACCGAGGTACAGTGAAAAGCTTGTGTTGCGTGCTAACCCGTCAGCAGAAAGACAATACATGATTACTATCAATCCATTTACAGTGTATAGATACATGATAAAGGGAATAACACAAATAACATTAACTGCAAGATAAAGCAGTAACGGCCAATCAAAGATGGTCTGAGGGTCTCCAATGAGGTAGATGGTAGTTCTGCACTGCTCTCTAGTTGTGGTAGGATGGTTCAGTTGCCTGAAAATAGCTGAAAAGAAACTGTCCCTGAATCTGGAGGTGTGCGTTTTCACACTTCTATACCTTTTGCCAGATGGGAGAGGGGAGAAGAGGGAGTGGCCAGGGTGTGACTCATCCTTGATTATGCTGCTGGCCTTGCCGAGGCAGCGTGAGGTATAACTGGAGTCAATGGAAGGGAGGTTGGTTTGTGTGATGGTCTGTGCTGCATCCACAATTCTCTGCAATTTCTTGTGGTCTTGGATGGAGCAGGTCAGGCTACAGCTGTGGAACAGTGTATCCAGCCTTTCTGCTTTTATTTCAGATTTGCAGCATCTGCAGTTTCAGAAATTTTCAGCCTGTTGCTCAATTTTTATATCGTCTCTGAAGAGAATGAAGAAATTAAGCTTTGGCAGGAGTGGCAGAGGAGTTTGGAGATGAAAAGAACTAACAGTTCTCTTTTCACACAGAAAGGGAACAATCCATTCAATACTCTGTGTTCAGAATTCACCTGTTGGATGGAAACAATGCAAATTAATTTAAAAGGATTCAGATTTAATCCCCTGGACATTTTTCGATGAGCAATTCCAGCCTAGCCAACACTTTACAGCTGACTACTCCACTAAAAACGCACACCTCCAGATTCAGGGACAGCTTCTTCCCAGCTGTTATCAGGCAACTGAACCAATCTACCACAACCAGAGAGCAGTGCTGAACTACTATCTACCACTTTGGTGACCCTCGGACTAGCCTTGATCCTTGATTGGA
>JAXLNO010004393.1:0-61888 GCA_038087875.1 Malacoraja senta | reverse complement strand
TAAACAGTTGCGGGCCCCAACAGAGAGCCTTGCGGCACTCCACTCGCCACTGCCTGCCATTCTGAAAAGGATCCATACACTCCTACTCTTTGCTTCCTGTCTGCCAAACAATTTTCTATCCATGTCAACACCCTACCCCCAATACCATGTGCTCTAATTTTAAGTCACCAGTCTCCCGTGCGGGACCTCATCAAAGGCTTTCTGAAAGTCTAGATACACTACATCCACTGGCGTAGTGAAGACAGATCCGAAGTACCTATTCAACTCTTCTGCCATTTCATTGTTCCCCATAATAATTTCTCCCGTAGGTAGACGTCTGAAGAAGGGTTTCAGCCTGAAACATTGCCTATTTCCTTCGCTCCATAGATGCAGCCGCACCCGCTGAGTTTCTCCAGCATTTTTGTCTACCTTCGATTTTGCAGCATCTGCAGTTCCTTCTTGAACATAATTTCACCCGTGTCTGCCTTCAAAGAACCCACATTTGACTTTGCTATTCTTTTTCCCTTAACATATTAAAGAAGCTTTTACTGTCCTTCTTTCATACCTGGCCAGCTTCCCCTCGTACTTCATCTTTTCAGCCCGAATTTTTCCTTCTGTTGTCCTATGGAAGTTTCCCAATCCTCTGGCTTCCGGCTACTATTTGCTGTATTATACATCTTTTCTTTTAGTTTTATTCTATCCCTAACTTCTCTTGTCAGCCACGGTTGCCTCCTACTCCCCTTAGAATCTTTCTTCCTGTTTGGAATGAAATGATCCCGCGTCTTCCAGATTATGCCCAGAAATTCCTGCCATTGTTGTTCCACCGTCATTCCTTGCTAGGATCCCTTTCCAGTGCTACCTTGGCCAGCTCCTCTCTCATGGCTTCATAGTCCCTTTGTTCAAATGCATCACTGACACTTCCGATTTAACCTACGCTTCTCAAATTGCAGATTAAACTAATCATATTATGATCACTATCTCCAAGCGGTTCCTTTACCTCTACTTCTCTTTTCAAATCTGGTTCATTGGGACAACACTAAATCCAGAATTGCCTTTTCTCTGGTCAGCTCCATTAGAAGCTGCTCTAAGAATCCATCTCGGAGGCACTCTACAAACTATCTTTCTTGAGGTCCCTGAACCAACCTGATTTTCCCAGTCTACCTGCATATTGAAATCCCCCATCACCACAGTGGCATTACCTTTGTTACATGCCAGTTTTAACTCCTGCTGCAACTTACACCCTACATCCGGGCTACTATTTGGGGGTCTGCAGATAACACCAATTAGTCTCTTCTTGCCTTTGCAATTCCTCAATTCAATCCACAGTGACTCTACCTCTTCAGTCCCAATGTCTTCCCTCGCAAGGACTGAATTCCATCCCTCACCAGCAGCCACCCCCCTCCTCTGCCCACCTGCCTGTCCTTTCTATGGGATGTATAACCCTGAATATTAAGTTCCCAGGCCCGATCCTCCTGCAGCCACGTCTCAGTAATCCCCACAATGTCATATCTACCAACCTCTAACTGAGCCTCAAGCTCATCTACTTTACTTTTTATACTTCGCGCATACATATACAAAATTATTAATTCCTTATGCATCTCACCTTTCACATCGATCCCTATTACAGTTGGCCATACACTCCTATCCCTTTGTGAGCTTTCTTTCCCGTAATTCTGGGGTCATTAACTATTGCTTTACTCCCTTTCCCTTTAACTCTGTCCCTGACTATCCATTTGACACCCCCACCCCCCCCCCTTATTGTCCCAGACTGCATCATCTGTTGGCCGTGGTATGGTGAGGATTGGAGAGTCAGAGAACACAGTGTAGTGAGGAATGGACGGTCACAGTGTGGGGGTCACAAGTATCTCTGTCGTTGGTCATCATACCTTGAAAACGGTGACGAAGGTACTGTAGACGAAACTGATAATGAACAGGATGGCGAAGGCAGCAACTGTGAGCACATTGTCATCTCCATCCAGAGTCCCCCGGCTCCTCCTTCCCTTCCTCTCCTGTCAAGTCTGTGCCGGCTTCAGGACAAATGAGAAGGTGAGACAGTTAGTTTGCCGTGGATGTTTTGTGAAGATCAACAACGTGTGAATAAAATGAAGACACAACAGGAGGACAGGAAGACAGGAGGCTCGTGTCAGTTCCACCATTCAATGATATGTGGAGATCTATCACCAGCTCCACTGAGCTGACTTTCCCCCACATCCATTAACATCTCGTATAGTCAAACTCTGCAATCTCAGATTTAAAATCACCTTCAGACCTGGAATCAAATGCCAACTGTGGAAGGCAATTCCAAACTTCCATGAGCCTCTGATAGACACAAAAAGCTGGAGTAACTCAGTGGGACAGACAGTACCTCTGGAGAGAGAGGAATGGGTGAGGTTTTGTGTCGAGACCCTTCTTCAGGACACCATGACCCTCTTCCATGCAGCATGGCTGCCTCTAACTTTTAGACCCTGGTCTTTGTAAAAAGTTGGATTTCCATAAATCAGGGAGATCATTTGTAACCCAGGGAGCACTGTACTCAACTAAAAATAATTCCTCCTCATCTAGTTAGTTTAGTTTATTGTTACGTGTACCGAGGTACAGTGAAAAGCTTTGTTGCGTGCTAACCAGTCAGCGGAAAGACAAAACATGATTACAAATGAGTCATTCACAGTGTATACATACACGATAAGGGATTAACGTTTAGTGCAAGGTAAAACCAGTAAAGTCCGATCAAAGATAGTCCGAGGGTCTCCAGTGAGGGAGATAGTAGTTCAGGACCGCCTCTGGATGTGGTAGGATGATTCAGTTGCCTGAGAACATCTGGGAAGAAACTGTCCCTGAATGTGGAGGTGTGTAAATAGATCATCTCAGGATAATCTATTCAGCTTGCTCCCATTAACTTTGTGAATACATCAAACAAATCTTCCTTTAGCCTTCTTATTCAGCACCATGAAAGTAAGCATGCAGGCAGGTACAGCAGGCAGTGAAGAAAGCGAATGGCATGTTGGCCTTCATAACAAGGGTGTGTTGAGGAGGAGCAAAGAGGTCCTTCTGCAGTTGTACGGGGCCCTAGTGAGACCACACCTGGAGTATTGTGTGCAGTTTTGGTCCCTAATTTGAGGAAGGACATTCTTGCTATTGAGGGAGTGCCACGTAGGTTACAAGGTAAATTCCCGAGGATGATGGGACTGTCATATGCTGAGAGAATGGAGCGGTTGGGCTTGTATACTCTGGAGTTTAGAAGGATGAGAGGTGATCTTATTGAAACATATAAGATTATTAAGGGTTTGGACACGCTAGAGCAGGAAAACATGTTCCGATGTTGGGTGAGTCCAGAACAAGGGGCCACAGTTTAAGAATAATTGGTAAGCCATTTAGAATGGAGACGAGGAAACACTTTTTCACACCGAAAGTTGTGAGTCTGTGGAATTCTCTGCCTTCAGAGGGCGGTGGAGGCTGGTTCACTGAATACTTTCAAGAGAGAGCTAGAAAGGGCTCTTAAAGATAGCGGAGTCATGGGATATGGGGAGAGCAGGAATGGGGTACTGATTGTGGATGATCAGCCATGATCACATTGATCGCTGGTTCGAATGGCCAAATGGCCTACTCCTGCACCTATTGTCTATTGTTTATTTGGGTGTGGTCCACACACATTTAAAGAGCTGGTTCTTGCCACAGATTTGCCCATTCACTTCATGTATCCTTATCTCAGCAAGGACACCATCTAGATGCTCTGTTGACACTTCTGCTTGCCTTGTGTGAGCAGCAAACTTGATCGTGTGGCTTTCTATCCGACATCTCAACTTTCAATAAATATAGTGAATAGCTTCAGCCCTGAACACATTTCCAAAGGCAAAGCTCATCACTGGCCCTTCCTTCTGTAACTTTCCTCTTTCTGAATGAGTTTATCAAATGCATTCACATAGATGATCAAAACTCCTTTCCCTCTTCATTAGCTTTGAACATTTCAAAGACCAGAAAGGTTCATCAGAAATGTGTGGGAAGGAACTGCAGATGCTGGTTTACACCGAAGATAGACACAAAATGCTGGAGTAACTCTGTAGGACATGCAGCATCTCTGGATAGAAGGAATGGGTGACGTTTCGGGTCGAAACCCTCCTTCAGAATGTTCTATTCTTTGGACGGAGGAGACTTATACATGTATATTTACATAATCTGTAGAAATGTATAGAGTGAAAGACAAATTTGCAATCTTAGATCCAGGTCACCTGTTCCCCACCAACTTGGCAACACCTCCCAAAACGCACCAACAGGGAACACCAACACCAACACTACATGTATATTCTTTATTGAACATTGATAGGTTACATTGACACAAACACACATGTAGCCTCTCGTGGGGTCTCTGCAGGTTTCAAGCAGGCTTGCTTGCTGCAGCACAACAGAATATGTAAACATAATACAGAACAGGAGATAAAAGTTCAGTGTGTCTATAGACCATAGACCATATATATATATATATATACAATAAATAAACAGATAAAGTGCAATAGGCGGTTATTGTTCAGAGTTTGTTTGATGGCCTGATGGCTGTGGGAAATGCCTATTCCTGAACTTGGATGTTCCAGATTTCAAGCTCCTGTATCTTCTTCCCGATGGCAACAGAGAGATGAGTGTGTGGCCAGGATGGTGTGGGGTCTTTGATGATGTTGGCATCCTTTTTGATGCAACGACTGCGATAGATCCCATCGATGGTGCGGAGGTCAGAGCCGATGATGGACTGGGCAGTGGTCACAACTTTCTGCATTCTTTTCCGCTGCTGGACGTTCAAGTTGCCGAACCAAGCCATGATGCAACCAGTTATGTTTAACCAAAAAGTTATGTTTGATATGGATTTGGTCTGGAATCCATTTTCATTCTCAGTTGACGTTCTCTCCCTGGCTGAGTAATGTGCACCGATGTGAACCCTGGAACACCAGTCTGTACGAGACACTGAATAGCAGAGACTTTCTGGAGAGACATTCCCTTTCCTCAAGAGTAGCAACTGCTCAACTAACCACAACATGGTCTTGTTACTATCGGCACAATATCACAAGAGGAGATAACCACATTTGACAGAGTGCAGGAGATGGTTAGACACACAGATGTACAACCAGGCTCCTTTACCCAGAGTAGGGCAATCAAGAACCAGAGGACATGGGTTTAAGGTGAGGGAGGGACAGATTTAATGGGAATCTGAGGGGCAACTTTTTCACACAGAGGGCACTGGGTACATGGAATGTGCTGCGGGAAGAGGTAGTTGATGCAGAGACTATAACAATGTTTAAAAGTTATTTGGACAGGTACATGGACAGGACGAATAGTGAAAGGCCTGGATAGAGCGGATGTAAAGAGGATGATTCCACTGGTGGGAGAGTCGAGGACCATAGCCTCAGAATTAAAGGAGGTTCCTCTGGGAAGATGAGGAGGAATTTGTTTAGTCACAGGGTAGTGAATCTGAGGAATTCATTGCCACAGAAGGCTGTGGAGGCCCACTCAATGGGTATTTATAAAGCAGAGATAGATCGATTCTTGATTAGTATTGGTGTCAAGGGGAAAGGGCAGGAGAATGGGGTTAGGAAGGAGAGATAGATCAGCCATGATTGAATGGCAGAGTAGACTTGATGGGCTGAATGGCCTAATTCTGCTCCTATCACATGAACATGAGATGATCAGTGATTTGGGCCAAACATGGGGAGACGGGACTAGTGTAGATCGGGCACCTTTGTTGGCAAAGGCAAGCTGAACCGAAGGGCCTGTTAACATCCTGTATAAATCTATGACTCCATGATCACTCCAATGACAACATGCTTGTACCCAGCTCCATCCACACAATGGACTTTCTGATGGACCTCTTTTCCAGTGTCGACAAACAATTGTACAAGTGCAAATACTCGACCCCACTCTTCAAATTAGCAGCAAGACAATTAGTCTGAGATGCCACACACAGAGGGCCGACAACAATGAGTGGACTGACCCTGTGACACTAATTTTGAAGAACAGCAGGCTTGGTCTTCTCAGTGTCCTGGCTACTGAAGAGTTTTGGAATAAACTGAAGTTGTGAAAGCACAGAAATATTTAGCATTGTGCCCTGGTCCTGGTTGCATTGTGGCCTGGTTCAGCAACTTGAACGTCCAGGAGCGAAAAAGACTACAAAAAGTTGTGACCACTGCCCAGTTCATCGCTGGCTTTGACCTCCCCACCGGCGAAGGGATCTATCATAGACGCTGCCTCAAAAAGGAAGCCAAAATCATCAAGGACCCACACCATACTGGCCGCACACTCATCTCACCATTGCCATCAGGAAGAAGTTACAGGAGCCTGAAAACTGTAACGTCCAGGTACAGGAACAGCTTCTTCCCTACAGCCATCAGGCTATTAAACACAACAAATAAGCTCTGAGCTCTGAACCGCTAAATATTATAATATTGTTTGTTATTTGCACTATTTGTTATTTATTGAACTTTTTCTTTTTTCTCTTCCCCCGTTATGCACTATGTTTACATATTCACATATTATGTTGTCCTGCAGCAAGTAAGAAATTCATTGTCCCGTCTGGGACATATGACAATAAAACACTCTTGACTCTTCTTGACTCTAGTCTAGGCCTCTTGGTTATCACTCCCTCACTCACACACTACAACACCTGTCCTTCAGTGCTAAACTTGCCTGGCCCTATTTTGTGACGGGGTAAAAGATGTGATGATTAGAGTGAATCCCAGCACCGTACCTTGAAAGCTTTTCACTTCCCGGCTGATACTGGTGTTCGAGGGGGGATGAGACACTGTACAGCCGAAGACTGAGCCTTTCTTCCAATCCTCCGAACTCACAGTCAGGAAGTGGCTGGCACTGAAAGTCCCCCCCCTGCTCCAGAGCAGTCGGTGTAGCGCTGGTGGTTGAGGAGATCGGGGCTCCATCTTTCTCCCAAGTGACGTTTGTGAGGTCCGGGTAGAAACCAGAGAGCACACACTCGAGAGTGGCTGTGTGGCTACGCTTGGTCTCTTGGTGAGCTGGAGGCAGCAGTCTGACCTTGGGTCTTTTTGTTTCAACTGGAACAGAGGAGCAAAGTAGACGTGAGTCCCTCTTCCTCAAGGGCCTGTCCCACATACGCAACTTTTTCGGCGACTGCCGGCACCCATCATATGTCGTTACAGGTTGGCGAAAATTTTCAACATGTTGAAAAATCAGCGGCAACCAGAACAATGTACGACTCTTTGGGCGACTACTCACGACCATACAGGCTTCACCCCATGACATGTCACCAAGGTGTCGCCTGTATGGTCGTGAGTCTCCTCAGTCGCATAAAGAATCGTAGCGTCTCTCTGGTCGCCGCTGAATTTTCAACATGTTGAAAATTTTCGCCGACCTACAACGACCTATGACGGGTGCCGGCAGTCACCAAAAAAGTCGCGTAAGTGGGACAGGCCCTTGATGGTAACTAATGTTGGCCGTATCATTGCCGATCTCTCGCCCACCTTTGGCACTTTCTGTCCGTGCTGACACTGGTGAGGATGATGGAGATCGTTGGGCAGAGCACACAACCACCACCCCACTGGTCCATTCCTCCACACTGCTCCGGAGTTTACTGCTCACTCTGTCTTGGGTCTTTTCCCCTCTTGGTTGGTGGGTCACAGCCCCTGTAGTTCTCTCCCTTCCGCTCACTTGCCAGTAGATTTGGACCTGGCTCAGATCAGCACCCATTACCACGCACACCACAGTAGCGGTCTTGTTGATCCAAATCTCTTCAGTGGAGGGGTTTTGGATAAAGACAGACAATTCTGCAGATGAGAACTAGGAAGCTTACAAACCGGACAAGGTCTGGTGTTGTCGTCACCGATCAACTGGACTCTGACAACTTGCATTCATTTTCCAGACTCACTTTATTGACGTGTGCACAAAGAGAGCAGCACAGTCCCAGTTACCTGCTGCTCTGAAATTCCACTCAGCATTTATACAGAGTTTGACCCTTGAAATTATGCGCACTCTCTAATTTCTAATAATCGAACACAATACATTCTCCACAACACTTATACAAATACAATAACACTAATACCCTGTCTCACGGTGCGAGTCCACCCACGAGTGATCCCGAGTGAAAGAAAAAATCTAACTCGTGGTTGTCTACGAGATTCCAAGTTTATGTTCACGAGTTTAAACGAGTTCCCACGTGTATGTCTAAGTTTGCCGTTTACTTCTCATTTCTGCGATGTACCAAGTTCCTCTCCCGAGTTACCAAGCTCCTCTCCCGAGTTACTCTTGAGCCAACAACAACTACCGACGTGTGGAAAAATCATCACATGGTAAAAATGATGTCATGCAGTTTTCTTTCACTATAAATAGACACAGCCTGAAGAACGATCTCGACCGGAAACTTCACCTATTTCTTTTCTCCAGAGATGCTGCCTGACCAGCTGAGTTAGTCCATCATTTTGTGTCTATTCTTGGTTTAAACTAGTATCTGCAATTCCTTCCTTCAAACTTTTAGAGCAGTTTGTTTCAAGAAACAATCCTTCCTAAATTGCATTCCAAAGTCCATTTGAACAGCATTTGTTCAAGGTCTGGCATCAATCATTGAAAGGCATAGGCTGTTTTGTGTCGGGAGGAACTGCAAATGCTGGTTTACACCAAAGATAGACACAAAATGCTGGAGTAACTCAGCGGGACATGCAGCATTTCTGGAGAGAAGGAATGGGTGACGTTTCTGGTCGAGTCCCTTCTTCAGACAGAAAAAAACGTTTCGACCCTTCTCTCCAGAGATGCTGCCGGCTTGGCTGAGTCACTCCAGCTTTTTGTGTCTAGTAAGATTGTTTTATTCCCTTAATTTATCTCTCATCAAAACATTGGTAAACTTCTAACAAAAAGATTAGGTAAATTGAACATTAAGGTTATTTTTTCCCCCAACAGCAAGGTCCGTAGACCAGAGGGATAGCAGTGTGTGTCTCTCTACTCACCCAGTATGTCCATCAGAGCAGCCGTCCCATCGTCGCGACTTAAACTGTATAAAAAGCAGCGGCTCAAAACATTGCTGATTGGGCAAATCTGCCCAGAAACCACCCCTTTCACACTCACCCCAGCCCTGGGAAACAGTTTTCAGAGCCCAACAGTCAACCCAGCCCGCCCGCGAACCTTTGAATGAAAGTCAAAGCTCAGATGTTCTCTTCAGCAGTGGTGTCCCAGAGTTTCCCAGCGCCTGGCCCAAGTTTCAATTTAAACTCAGGTAAACATAGTTTTTATTAAAAACCCGAATACAATTGTCCCTTAATTGTAAATATGAGAATGTTTTCCTATATTGTACGATAGACTATCCATCATCCGGTGTAGATACCATAATTTATTGGAAAAATAAGAATACACGAACACAGGAGTTAGTTAAAAATTGGAGTCATATCCCATCTACATCTCACACTCTCTCGCTGTGTTTCTAAGAAATGTCATTAAGGACTTATGTTATGTGGTTTTGCTGGACTGAAACCAACCCATTTACAATGTAAAGTTGTGGGTAACTTTTTAGGAGAATACTTGTGATGTAAAGAACCTGAAATTAATTTATTTTTCATAACACACAAAAATAACTCTGGTCTTAATTACCAATGCAGCTTGTGAACTTATTTGCGGGTGCGGCAGCATCTATGGAATGAAGGAAATAGGCAACATTTCGGGCCGAAACCCTTCTTCAGTCTGAAGAAGGGTTTCAGCCCGAAACGTTGCCTATTTCCTTCGCTCCATAGATGCTGCCGCACCCGCTGAGTTTCTCCACCACTTTTGTCTACCTTCGATTTTCCAGCATCTGCAGTTCCTTCTTGAACTTGTGAACTTATTTTGTGAACTTCCCCACTGAACGCCTCCTATCTTTGGCAAGCATATTGCACGGGTTAGTACAAATACACTTAAAACTCTGAATAGCAACACGCCAGGAAGGAGCTTCCAACGATTCATTTATCAAGTAGCTTGATTAACTCAGCGGGACAGACGGCATCTCTGGAGAGAAGGAATAGGTGACGTTTCGGGTCGAGACCCTTCTTCGGATTAAACCTGCATCTGCAGTTCCTTCCCATTTATAATTTATAACATTTATAAAATTCCCATTTATAAAATTATAAAATAAAACGTCCCATTTACAACATTGTTTTGACCAATTGCTCTCTAACGCGGACAGACTGGGTGGAAAGTGATGCCTGAGAAAATCCCCTGTATAAACGCATCAGCCTTCAATAACCGATGTTAATTTGTCAGATATAAATCCTGAGACGGGACACCTATCCCATATATCTGCTTCTCCATAAAAAGTGCATTAACCTAACAAGGATTCATGGCACCGTTTCAATGTGAAAAGTTAAAGTTCAGAAGGGAACTAATTAACTCTCGCAATGCGGCTTTCCCAACACTGCATGGTTCATTCTTTTTGCCACTGTTTTTCAGATCCCGGGTGAGTGCTTTTTGCTCCTTAACAGTGAATTGTTAGATCACTGTAAAATTTTCCATTAAGATCTGACTAATCTTCAACATTTCACTTCTGGCACTCAGGCCAAACCCACGAGTCACTACGGTAAACTCACTGGCTACTACGGTATTACAACGAGTTTAAAAGTTTCACATTTTTCCTTCAAGAGTAAATTTGACTCGTGGAAATCTTTCAACATGTTGAAAAATTTTCACGAGTTAACAAGTTTCCCGAGTACCTGCCGTTAGTGTTACGAGTCGCTAAGTTACATCCACGAGTTCACGCTACGTTAATTCTACGTGATTACCACGAGTTTGATTTGTTTTTAACTCGGGATCACTCGTGGGTGGACTCGCACCGTGAGACAGGGGTTTAACACAAATAAAACTACATGCTGTTCAATTCTTTATTGGTATTTAATTTTAGTGCACCATAGAATGCATTTTATCAGGATGCATCACGGCATGGTTTGGGAACAGCTCCATCCAAGAAATGACAGCAAATTGTGGTTGCAGCCCAGATCATCACACAAACTAACCTCCCTTCCACTGACTCCATTTACATCTCACGCTGCCTCGGCAAGGCCAGCAGCATTATCAAGGACAAGTCGCACCCTGGCCACTCTCTCTTCTCCCCTCTCCCATCAGGCAAAAGGTATAGGTGTGAAAATGCACACCTCCAGATTCAGGGACAGTTTCTTTCCAGCTGTTATCAAGCAACTGAACCATCCCCTTGCCAACTAGAGCGCAGTCCTGAGCTATCACCTACCTCACTGGAGACCCTCGCACTATGTATAATCGGACATTACCTAGCACAAAACATTATTCCCTGGTGGAATGACTGGTTAGCATGCAACAAAAAGCATTTTCACTGTACCTCGGTCTACGTGACAATAAACTAAACTAAACAACCCTCGGCCTACACAATGGGCATTGCAACCCCCACCCTAGACCATTACTCCTTCCACCATCGACACTTCACGCTGCCTCAGGAAAGCAGCCAACATCATCGAGGAACCCTCACATCCCAGTCATTGGCTCTACTCCCCTCTCCAGAAGATACAAGAAGCTTGAAAGCACGTAGCAGCAGATTCAAGAACTGATTTACTTTAAGCACCGACAGGCAGATGTTTAATTGTAACATTGGAATAGAAGAGTTACCAATGATGAGTTGTCTCTTTTATTCAACATCATCCGTGCACACCCACTGAGGACAGAGACTCCTCAAACAACCATCCCCCTTGTTAGACACAGATGTCATGTGTGGCTCAGTGGTGAGCAATGTCACCTCATGAAAGCTGCTGTCTTTGGGATGAGGCTTTAAGGAGGTGCTTCTCAGGTAGATGTCAGCAATGCCACGACATGACCACGAGAGTTCTGCTCAGAGTCCTGAGCTAATATTTATCCTGAAACCAAACAGCTAAACACAGGTGGGCTGTGGGAGAGCTGGGAAGGGGAGGGGAAAGAGGGAGAAAGCAAAGACTACCTGACGCAGGCGATCTGGCCAGATTTGGTTTGCCGTGTGGGAGCTTGCATCAGGTACATTGTCACAGCTGGGCTAGGAAAGACCATGGTCCAATCAGATCACCTTGTGTCACCCTGACGGTCACATGGCACAGTGATAATGGAGTTAACGACCAACGACCACAATCAATCTCTGTCTTCAACTGGTCCAGGCGTGGGTGTGAGAACACCCAATGGTGGAAGGTTTTGGACACGTTGATCCAACAACACCTATTTCTCCCAGAATGTGCTTCTCCTAGAATGTGCACACCTCACATCCCAAGCTACCCATGTACTCCCACCCAAAACACACCAGTCAAGGACACGCACACAAAACCTTTTTCACATCACATTTATTGATCTTGTATTGGTACATTGACACATACATAGATTTAATACATCGTGTGATCCCATACATGGTTGAAATCTGTTCAAGCATGGCAGAAAAAGTTCTGTAAATGTATCCAGAAGCTCAGACATTTCTGGTGAATCATGGCTGTGGCTTAATTTGTATCTCGTGCGGAATTTTGTTTTTAATGATTTACAAAGTTTCACATTTTGATGATGTATTAGGGAACTAACCCATCATCCTCTGGGTCAGTTAACAAATCCAGACATGAACAAAACAAATGTTTGAGAAATGAATCATGTTACACACAAGATTTAAAGCTGTCAGCCAGAACAAGTGAGACATTGACCAGGGTGGGTTTGTTGTGAGATTTATTGATGCTTCTAAATAGGCTGGTTGTGATGGACCCGTGTCCCACAACACAGGAGAAGGTGGTGCCACTGTTCCACTCCTCTGGAGAAACCTTCAACTGACTGGTCATGGTGTTCCACCCATTCCTGGTGTCTTTGGTCACGGGCTGGTTCACGATCCCTGTCTTCAGAAGGGTGTCGTTGGCCATCCAGGCCACATAGATGTCTGCAGGAGAGAATCTGGTGACCAGGCACGTCAAGGTGGCCGTCTCATCCATCTCCACCTCATCCCATGAAGGGGGGAGGAGGTAGACTTGAGGACGACTCTCAACTCCATCTGGGAACAGAGAGAACCTGAGTTAGACTGAATCTGTCAGTAATTCTGTACTTACCCAATACATTCCAATCTTATACTGACATGGACACCGTTTACATCCTGAGGGACCTCAGTTCACCTGAAACTAAAGGCTGTTCCTTTCTGCTCATTGTAGGGATATGTGGAAGAGAAATCATGCCTCTGGTGCATTTTACAGGGCGGCATGGTGGCACAGCGGTAGAATTGCTGCCTCCAATGCCAGAGTCATGGGTTTGATCCCAACTATGGGTGGTGTCTGTATGGAGTTTGTATGTGACCGCGTGGGTTTTCTCCAGGTGCTCAGGTTTCCTCCCACACTCCAAAAACGTACATGTTCTCTGTAAGGCGGGACTGTCATATGCTGAGAGAATGGAGCGGCTGGGCTTCTATACACTGGAATTTAGAAGGATGAGAGGGAATCTGAATGAAACATAAGATTATTAAGGGTTTGGAAACGTTAGAGGCAGGAAACATGTTCCCGATGTTCGGGGAGTCCAGAACCAGGGGCCACAGTTTAAGAATTAGGGATAAGCCATTTTGAACAGAGATGAAACCACTTTTTCACACAGAGAGTTGTGTGGAATTCTCTCCCTCAGAGGGCTGCGGAGGCCGATTCTCTGGATACTTTCAAGAGAGAGCTAGATAGGGCTCTTAAAGATAGCAGAGTCAGAGGATATGGGGAGAAGGCGGGATCGGGGTACTGATTGGCGATGATCAGCCACAATCACATTGAATGGCGGTGCTGGCTCGAAGGGCCGAATGGCCTACTCCTGCACCTATTGTCTATTGTCTATTGTTTGTAGGCTAATTGTTTTGGTTTAATTGTAAATTGTCCTTGGTATGTGCAGGGTAGTGTTAGTGTGTGGGGATCGCTGGTCGGCCCGGACTTGATGGGCCGAAGGGCACTGTATCTCTAAACTAAACTGAACTATAGCTTCCAGTGAGTTTAAATTGCTAAGTTAATCAACAGGAACCACTGAATACTGAGACTCTACAGAAAGTGGAACTCAGTCCTTGGACCAGCCTGGTCCTGCGCTGTCTGTGTCATCTCCCCTTCTGCTTAAATGATCTGCTGGACTTTGCCTCAAGCTCCCTGCCCTTCCAGTCCTGACTCAGTCTGTATCTCAGCTTGTGAAAGCTGCAAATCCCTCTCCCTCGACTCTGTCTAAGCAGCTCACACTGTGGGAACAAGTGTGGTTTTGGGCGAGGCTGTCGTGGTGACTTGGGATTTTAATGATGTGGTTAATCAGCTGAGTTTAATCTTCTTTTGCTCCCTCACACTCTCTGACCATCTGTAAGTCCACCCAATATCCATTAGATATCAACTGGAGTTCAGAAAAATCCAAAGGAATTTGAGAGAAACTATTAAATTCTTAACCGGATTGATGAAGGGGAGCCAGTGGATGTAGTGTGTCTAGACTTTCAGAAAGCCTTTGATAAGGTCCCGCACGGGAGACTGGTGACTAAAATTAGAGCACATGGTATTGGGTAGGGTGTTGACGTGGATAGAAAATTGGTTGGCAGACAGGAAGCAAAGAGTAGGAGTGAACAGGTCCATTTCAGAATGGCAGGCAGTGGCGAGTGGAGTGCCGCAAGGCTCGGTGTTGGGGCCGCAACTGTTTACATTATATGTTAATGATTTGGAAGAGGGAATTAGGAGCAATATTAGCAAGTTTGCAGATGACACAAAGCTGGGTGGCAGTGTGAACTGTGAAGAGGATGCTAGGAGGTTGCAAGGTGTCCGGGATAGGTTGAGTGAGTGGGCAGATGCGTGGCAAGTGCAGTATAATATAGATAAATGTGAGGTTATCCACTTTGGTGGCAAAAACAAGGGGGCAGATTATTATCTCAATGGGGTTAGGTTAGGTAAGAGGGAAGTACAGCGAGACCTGGGTGTCCTTGTACACTGGTCACTGAAAGTTAGCGTGCAGATACAGCAGGCAGTGAAGAAAGCTAATGGCCTTCATAACAAGAGGATTTCAGTATAGGAATAGAGAGGTTCTTTTGTAGTTGTATAGGGCTCTGGTAAGACCACATCTGGAGTATTGCATACAGTTTTGGTCTCCTAATTTGTGGAAGGACATCCTTGTCATTGAAGCAGTGCATCGTAGGTTTACGAGATTGATCCCTGGGATGGCGGGACTGTCATATGAGGAAAGATTTAAAAGACTAGGCTTGTATTCACTGGAGTTTAGAAGGATGAGGGGGGTAATCTTATGGAAACATATAAAATTATAAAAGGACTGGACAAGCTAGATGCAGGAAAAATGGTCCCAATGTTGGGCGAGTCCAGAACCAGGGGGTCAGTCTTAGAATAAAGGGGAGGCCATTTAAGACTGTGGTGAGAAAAAACGTTTTCATCCAGAGAGTTGTGAACTTGTGTAATTCCCTGCCACAGAGGGAAGTGGAGGCCAAATCACTGGATGGATTTAAGAGAGAGTTAGATAGAGCTCTAGGGGCTAGTGGAATCAAGGGCTATGGGGAGAAGGCAGGCACGGGTTATTGATTGGGGACGATCAGCCATGATCACAATGAATGGCGGTGCGGGCTCGAAGGGCTGAATGGCCTCCTCCTGCACCTATTTTCTGATGTTTCTATGAACAAGTGAGGCAGAGGAAGAATGTTTCAGATATTGGAGAATCCAGGCCAGGAGATGACAGTCTGAGGTGAAGGTGTGAGAGGGGGAGAAATGTCTTCACCCAGGCTGGATGTGATAAATCTGTCCATTTGCTCAGATCAGACTCACACCAACCTCTGTCCACACGTACCTGTCGGCTTCTCCAAGGATCTGCTCTCCGGTGTTGGCAAACTCTTGTCCTCCACCACACAGGTGTACAGAGCCCCACTCTCCCACTCTGCAGCGGGGGCCGTCAGTCCGCTGGTGATGGTGTGTGCACCTCCGATCCTCTCTGCACCACGAGTTGTCACCCCGTCTTCTCTCTTCATTCCATTCACTTTCCAGGTTACCCTGAATCCCTCTAAATCACTGTGAACCACCTTACACAGAATGGTGGCTGTCTTGTTGATCCAGATCTCTTCGAAGGAAGGTTTGCTTAAAGTGACCGAGAGGCGGGTATCTGAACAGTCATCTGGGAGAAATCACAATTATTATGTCATCGTTCCCTGATGGAGCAGCTTGCCACTGAAGTATTTTGTGTTCATCTCCACCGAATGATATGCCGGTCCCATCAACATCAGGGAGATTTATCTACATTGGTGTAGGAATGAAGATTCCTATTGATCCCACAAGGAAACCTTGCTAAACAATGTGAATTAACAAGTTGACTTTTACATTATTTGACAGTTTTGTGATCATTGAACCTGTTACCAGCTATTTACTGAATCAAATGTATGAAATTCCCTCTGAGGAGAGGCAAATCAAGCTAATGTTTGAGGTCAAAATGTTCAGTTCAGTTTAGTTTATTGTCACGTGTACCGAGGTACAGTGAAAAGCTTGTGTTGCGTACTAACCAGTCAGCGGAAAGTTCTTCACTTTATATTATAAATTAGAAGCAGCGGCATTATGTTATTTAGTCGTGAGTGGTCCGGAGTAGGATGATGAAAGGTCTCGACCCTAAACCTCACCTCCCCATGTCCTCCAGGGATGTTGCCTGACCTGCTGAGTTACTCCAGCACTTTGTGTCCTTTCATTTAGTCACAACTGTTTAAATGCAGTTTGTATCCATGAGGTGTAACTAAACTCTCCTGCTGCTTTGTCAGAATGTTGTGTGTTGCAGCCGGCCTGTCCCAGAGGCTGCTACACATTGCCCAGACTGACTGTTGCCACGCTGGGGCAGGGAGAGATCTGCTCTGCTGGACACTCTGTCACAGCCGAGGCACCCGCTCACATTAAGTACAAAGGCAGAGGGAAAGACCGTTTTGAAGAAGAGTATCGTGGATCTCCACCGTGTCTGGCCTGTCGACTGGCTTGGATTGCCCTCAAGTTACTAAAGTAATATCAAAGATACAATTATTTCTGTGGCCAGACTCACTTACAAGCCCATAACAGGACTGCACCGTGTTACAGTGTTGCCCATGTGTGGTACAGTTTACAATGTGGAGAATGGAGTGAATCCCAGGAGCCTACCTTGGATGTTCTTCACATACTTCGTGATGATGGTGTTGGAGGCGCGATGATGCACTGTACACTTGAAGTGTGAGCCTGACTCCCAATCCTCTGTACTCGTGGTCAGGAAGTGGCTGGCACTGAAAGTTCCCCCCTGCTCCAGAGCAGTTGGTGCAGCACTGGTGTTGTTGGAGATCAGGGCACCATCTTTACTCCAAGTGACGTTGATGAGGTCCGGGTAGAATCCAGAGACAACACACTCGAGGGTGACCTTGTGGCTACGCTTGGTCTCTTCGTGTGCTGGAAGCAGCAGTCTGACTTCAGGTTTTTTGGGCACAACTGGAACAGAGGAAAATAAATGTTAAACTCTCTCATAGAGTCATAGAGTGATACAGTGTGGACACAGGCCCTTCAGCCCAACTTGCCCACCCTGGCCAACATGTCCCAGTTACATTAGTCTCATCTGCCGTGTTTGGTCCCCATCCCTCCAAACCTGTCCCTGTCTGTTTTTTTTATGTTAGGATAGTCCCTGCCTCAACTACCTGCTCTGGCAGCTTGTTTCATACATCCTCCAACCTTTGCGTGAAAAAGTTACCCCTCGGATTCCTATTAAATCTTTCCCCCTTCACCTTAAACCTATGTCCTCTGGTACTCAATTCACCTACTCTGGGCAAGAGACTCTGTGCATCTATCCAATCTATTTCTCTCATGATTTTATACACCTCAATAAGATATTCCCTCATCCTCCTACGCTCCAAGGAATAGGGTCCCAGCCCACTCAACCTCTCCCTATAGCTCTCTAGCCCTGGCAACATCCTTGTAAATCCCCTCTGTACCCTCTCTCTCTCTCTGTCACGGCCATTTAATCACTGATCTGTTGCCCACCTTTGTTATGGTTGGTCCGCGCTGACACTGGTGAGGATGATGAAGATTGTTGGGCGAAGCACACAAACTCCACCCCGCTGGTCCACTCCTCCACGCTGGTCCGGAGTTCACTGATCACTGGGTTTCGGGTGCCTTCATGGCTTGGTGTACGGGACACAACTCCTTTACTTCTCTCCTTTCCTCCCACCTTCCAGGTGAGATGGACCTGGCTCGGATCACTACAGATCACTGAACATACCAGCGTAGCGGTCTTGTTGATCCAAATCTCTTTCATGCCAGGATTTTGAATGAAGACGGACAATACTGTGGATCAGAAATGGAAAAGTTCAGAATTTTAGTTGAGACTCATCTGTTACTAAAGGGCCCGTCCCACTTACGTGACTTTTTCGGCGACTGCTGGCACCCGTCATAGGTCGTTGCAGGTCACCGAAAATGTTCAACATGTTGAAAATCCAACGGCGACCAGAACAAGGTACGACTCATTGGGCGACTACTCACGACCATACAGGCTTCACTCTGCGACATGTTGTCAGGGTGTGGCCTGTATGGTCGTGAGTAATCTCCTCAGTCGCCCAAAGAGTCGTAGCATCTTTCTGGTCGCCGCTGAATTTTCAACATGTTAAACATTTTCAGCGACCTGCTGCGACTATGACAGGTGCTGGCAGTCGCTGAAAAAAATTGCGTAAGTGGCTCAGGCTCTTTATGGAAAGCCAGGGCAGAAATCCAAACAGGTGTCTTATAAAAGAACTTTAAGATGTTTATGTCATCACATAAAAGACTGATCAATGGCAGATCAAACTATACACTGGCTAGATTATTGCAAACAGAATAGCAGAAAAATTTGTGTGAAATAACAGGTTGGGTATTTTGACTGAAAAAAACAGTACAAAGGAGCCGTCAACTGGGATTTGACTCTCTTTCCCATCAACATTATCAGCTGGTACATTACAGGGGCACAATTTGACATGTGCTTTGCTTGGAACCTCTGCAGCATCGATTAGTAATACTGAGCAACATGAATGAGAAAAGCAACTTTTCTCCCTGTGGGCCAAGCCTGGGATTCCCTCAGTTTAAGAATGTCACATGCTGATATCGCAGCCTTACTCTGACCATGTATCTCACCATCTCTGAAACCTTCACCACAAACACAACCTTCAGTAAAGGTGTCATTCTTCCAACTCTGGGCACTCGTAAGCCTGCACTCCTTTCACCTTTGTACCACTTGCTGTGTCACGTTGCAATGTTGCCCACAAGCACCAAAACTCACTCAGCAGATCCCATCTCTCCTCCTTGAAATGAGGAATGATGGTAAATGTGAATCCAGGAGTTGTCGATCTGGTGACATGAGCTCCAAATTCCAACCCGTGATCTGGGAATTTCAATTCTATTAATAAATGCATTCTGATGTAAAACGCTTCCGTTGGTGGTGACGCATGTTGATAGTTCACTGCTGCACTTCATGGAAGGGAATGTGTCATCATATATGTTCTGGCCAGTACGCAACTCCACACCTGTAACAAAATGGCTACAGACTAGTGTCAGTTTAGTGTGACTGTGCTCCAGTGAAGACTTTGAGGCGTTTCAGTAATTGATAAAAACTATCTGAAATAAATTAGTGGCTGACTCTCTAGCGACAGCAGAGCAAATCATAAATGGTTAGAAGTATCAAGGTCCCCCTCCTGCTGCTGCAAATTGGGATGAAATTCTGCATTAGATGTATTTTCCCATTTCAGAATCATTGGGCGAGGAAGAGAATGATTTATTCATTCATTGCCCATGACTGACCTGCACTGCCACTTGTCTTCTGAAGCAGCAATATGAGTCTAGTTGCACTCAGCTCACTCTCGTGTGGGCACTGTTTACACACTCAGTCACTTGGACCACATGAGCTGTTTTTGCTCTCAAGCACTTATTGTGGAGGGTGATTACGTTTGTGTCAGAATTGAAACTTTCAGTGAGCCTGGAGATTAAAGCCTTCAGCTGCGTAGAATGCAGAGGTCATACACAATGTCTGTCTGACAGGAGACATAACATTTGTCAATGTAAGATGTTGTCTATTTCACAACCCCTCATTCTTTAAGCAAAATGGCGAGCAAATTCCTTTCAAAAATAGTTGTGCGTGATATTAGTGTGGATGACAGTTGTTGCAGTGTCATCAGAAATTTGTAAGCCTAGTTTAACCGTGTACAATGTTCTTGCTTTGTGAATCTTGTTTTAATCAGCAATGTGATATTGTTTAACATGTGTGTTTGCAAGATGCAAATCCCGTCCCATATCAGTGACAGTCGTGTAGTTCCACCATCGCGGTGTCGGGGGGATATCGCCTCATATGAAACCTGGCAGAGTATGGATACTCTCCATGCTGTAAAATTTTAGTATCTTCCACAAGAGACATTTTGTCTTGCTTATCCTTGGATGATTATAACCAAACAGTCCATTCCTTGCATTCCCTGAGTTTCTCCTTTGGACTCAGGTCTGTGTCCGGGAGGTGGGTTAATAAATCTGTGGCAATTTGTGCTAACCACAGTTTTCACCCAAAGCCAGTATAGGACAGGAGAGCGGTTAGAGCCCTGGATCTTGCCTCACCAGTTTGCCTTTATTATAGGGTCACCCAATTTTTTACTGAGCCACTTTGACATTTCACACCGTTCACCTTAAACATCTCCTGCCTTGCGATCTCTGGGTGGTCCTTGCTGACTAGAGTCTGAGCATGAAGAAATCTGGCCAGTGGCACTGGGATGTGAAGCAGCAATGTCTGCAAATGAATGAACATACAGGCAACGTGGAGGGGAGAGGGAGGCAGCTTGAATTGGGTATTCCCCCCACTCTGGTACACTTTGATCCCAATGGATACCAGGGGTTGGATTTGAATCTTATAAATGGGTTGTAATAATAGAATGACAAATTCCATACGCAGCCAATTACTTTATTTCACACTTTCCTGCCCAACAATGATACTGCCGGGTAGAACCATCTGAGAATGTCACATTGAGATTACTCTGGTAGAAGAACTTTGGCAGACACTTCGAACAGCCGGGACATTCTCCACCTGGAAATGGAAGATTCATTGATTTCTGTTAAGAGATTTTCACCTCCTGTGTTGAGGAAACAGGAGATCCACATATTCCCAGTCTGTGTCCTCAGTATTTATCAGCATGAGATTATGCCGACCACAATAAACTGCTTCACTTTGTCCAGGATCAGACAACACTTTAAAGAGGGTGGAGATGAGTTCAAAAATAATCCAGGGCACTGACATTTCAATGAAAGGGCAATCTACAGGTGACTTGGACAGGTTGGGTGAGTGGGCAGATGCATGGCAGATGCAATTTAATGTGGATAAATGTGAGGTTATCCACTTTGGTAGCAAAAATAGGAAGGCAGATTACTATCTAAATTGGGTCGTTGGGAAATGGGGAAGTACAATGGGATCTCGGGGTCCTTATTCATCAGTCAATGAAAGTAAGCATGAAGGTACAGCAGGGAGTGAAGAAAGCGAATGGCATGATGGCCTTTATAACAAGAGGAGTTGAGTATAGGAGCAAAGAGGTCCTTCTGTAGTTGTACAAGGCCCTAGTGAGACCACACCTGGAGTATTGTGTGCAGTTTTGGTCCCCTAATGCGAGGAAGGACATTCTTGCTATTGAGGGAGTGCAGCGTAGGTTCATCAAGTTAATTCCTGGAATGGCGGGACTATCATATGTTGAGAGAATGGAGTAGCTGGGCTTGTATACCCTGGAGTTTAGAAGGATGAGAGGGTATCTTATTGAAACATATAAGATTATTAAGGGTTTCGACACGCTAGAGGCAAGAAACATGTTCCTGATGTAGGGGGAGTCCAGATCCAGGGGCCATATTTTAAGAATAAGGGGTAAGCCATTTAAAACGGAGATGAGGAAACACTTTTTCTCCCAGTTGTGAGTCTGTGGAATTCTCTTCCTCAGAGGGTGGTGGAGGCCGGTTCTCTGGATACTTTCAAGAGAGAGCAAGATAGGGCTCTTAAAGACAGCGGAGTCAGGGGATATGGGGAGAGGCAAGAAAGGGGTACTGATTGGGGATGATCAACCATGATCATATTGAATGGCGGTGCTGGCTCGAAGGCCTAATCCTGCACCTATTGTCTACACAGAACACTCAGGAAACAGTGGAAAAAGATGAATTTGGACAAACTAACACAAAGAAGACAGTGAGAAGGGAAGAGAGATCTTCTCCAGATATCGAATGGGACCGGTGGTTTATTCACTGTCCCATTTTTCTTACCACTGCACACAAAGGCAACCAGAGGAGTGAGAGTAAACACACTGGTGACCTTCCTCTCTACATGTCCTGTAGAACGAGTTAGAATTACTGATGGAAAGCATTGGCTTAAATTACAAAAAGCCAAATCTGAACATAATACATCGCAACAGGACTGATCTCAGGGACAGGAATTTGGTGGAAATGTCAGTAAGATTGTTTAATACTGTAAGTAAATTAACAGAGACCACTCACCCTCTTGATATCTCATGTTGATCCTGTCACTGAAGCCGGAAGGCGCGTGCGTCACTTCACAAGTATATTCCTGTTTGTTGGTCCATTCCTCAACACGCAACGGCAGGTAAGCAACTGTTTCAAATCCACCGTTAGTTCCCGCAGTGGACGGGAGAATTACACCCGCTTGATTAAGTCCAGCTTTTTTCCAGGAAACTTTAATATTGTCAGGAGAGAATCCGGATATCATGCAGCCTAGGACAGCAATTGTTTGATTGTGGAGAACCTCCGGAGATGGAACAAGGGGGGTGAGCTGTGGAGCTCTAGAAGCTGCAACATATAAAATATCTGATATAACATGATTCCTTCAGCCACAGTGTAGGATTCCACTCTCCCAGCATCTGGGACAAATGCCCCAGTACCAGCCCTCCCCACAATGCTGGTGATATGCCGGTGATGTGTTGATACGGTGGGTCCCACAGTGAGGTGCTGGTCAGGGCTGTGATTGGGAGGCTGGGTTAGAACACAGGCCTCCCCAGCATTATGGGCCACTCTGCAGTGGTAAGGGTGGAGGTGAGTAAGTGGCGTACAGACCATCTGTGATCTCAGTGTGTGCTGGAGCAGGCAGAGGAATAGATGAGACAACTGTTTCTACTGGCAGGAGGTTTGGGAATCACAACTTTGTTGTCTTCACCTCTACTTTGTCTGTAACTCATTTTCACCTAGCCCACAGCTATCAATGGCCTGTTTCCTTTATCAGCATTACTTTTTTGCATATCTTTCGTTCATTAGTTCTATATCTCTCTATATCACCGTATATATCTCTCTTTTCCCTTTCACTGACTCTCAGTCTGAAGAAGGGTCTCATCCCAAAACGTCACCAACTCCTTTTCTCCAGAGATGCTGTCTGACCCGCTGAGTTACTCCAGCTGTCTATCTTCACTTTAAACCAGCATCTGCAGTTCCTTATGACACAACTTTAAGTTTAATGGGAAAGGAGGTCAGATGGACGAGAAACTTATTTTGTTATGACAGCAATGATTTGATCAGAACTGGAAGGCAGTGGTTAAAAGTGAGAGTGGAAGCAGATTCATGTCATTTCCCCAAGGAGACAGGATTTCACTTGGTGAGGGGTCGGCTGCAGGGTTGAGGGGAAAGTGCAGGAAGAGTGAGGAAGATTTAAATCACCACACTGTGCACAATAGGTGTGGCTCTGTGCACAGCAGCTGATCTGCAGGGAGGTGTTTGGGGTGGGAGAGAGCTGCAGGAATTAGACAAAGCAGTGGATAGAATGGAGGCAGATCAAGACGAGATGCTTCCTCCATGAATCACCCCCCCCCCCCCCCCCACCAACCATTATCTCCTTCCACATAAATTCTCACTGTCTTTTTCCTTGTGCAGCAGCACTCTGGCTGATAGGAGGAGAATGAATGAGCAAAATAAGTAATTTGCTTCCTACATTGTTCGACAAAGGCTTCCACTTCAGTTCAATCATCAGCTTTAAATGGACAACAAAATCTCACACTAACCTTGAGGCTTCTGGATCTCCATTCTCACCATGTTGTCCTGCTTGAATCCTGCCTTGCAGTAGTAGACGTTATTCCTGTTCCAATCTGCCACAGGGACTCTCAGCAAGCTGCTCATTGTGTACGTGTTGTTTTGTCCCAACACTGGTGGGTACTTTGTGCTTCCATTGGTGATGTCCCCACTGCTGGTGGACCATGTCTGACTGATGATCTCAGGCTGGTAGTCCTTGACCAGACAGAGGAGGCTGACCTCTTGGTCAGAGTCTGTGTTGCAGGAAGAGGTGATGTGGACTGAAGGCAAGGTCGCACCCTCTGAAATGTAAATAAATTAACAGTTGGTTCTGTAGTAAATGGATTATTACCAGCGCGTGCAACAGGTTCATGCTGATTGCTGAGTAAATGCAGGTGATTCAGGCTGGGAGAAGGCCAGGCAGAGCAGAGAAATGGTTCCTTTCCCAATCCCTTTCACACCGTGCATGACCAAGCAGTGAAATGCTGATCTCACACTGGCCACTGGGGAGGCAACTTCTGCCAACCAGAGGGACAAACTGGCCTGTGCTGTGGGTGATGTGTCCCAGGTCAGGAAGCACATGGTACGGTGCCAGATGGACCATATCCACAACCACTGGTCCAAATGGTGCTAGATCTGTCCTGTTGTGGACCTTCCTCAACGCTGGGCCCCGGGGAGTGTTGTACAACTAAGGGATCTTTGAGTACAGGTACACAGATCCCAGGAAGCGTTGTCACAGGTAAATAGGTTGTTAAAAAAAGCTCTTCATGAGTCAGGGAATTGATATACAGTAATCCCTCGTTTTAACAGACCCGTTTATAACAGATTTTGGATATAGCGGACGGACCTGCTGATAGCACCCTTGCACGCATGGCTCTTGACCGCTTAGAGCCCCAGCTTCCAACTCCACCCCTGACTCGCAAGTGAGCCCTTATTCACCCACCACCATATGGTCCGTGATGCTGCTGTTGTTGTGGCTCACGGAGCCCCCGAGATGAGCGCGTTCTTCAAGCTGCTGTCCTCGACAGGACGTGCTTGGTCACCATGAGGCTCCCTCCCCTCCCACATGCTGCTGCTTCAAAGTGTCGGCTCTTCACTCTGTCCACTCCCTGCTCGACCGCCATCTGCCCCTCGTCCTCCCCTCGCTCTGTCCACTCAGCCTCTTCCCCCTCCCCCCTCCACCGCCATCTCCCCCTCCTTCTCCCTGGAGTCACCAACATACTGCACCTTGGAAGCAGCAGCTACTGAGAGGAGAGGGTGCCCCATGGTGAGCGTGCACCCTGTCAGTGGCAGCGGCCTGAAGAAAGCACTGCCAGCCAGAGGCTACAATGTGAGCCACAACCACAGCCGTGTCACTGGACAGTGCGGTGGATGAAGAAGGACTCGCTGGTGCAGAGCAGAGGCAATGGCGCCTGGTATTAAGGTGAAACAACACAATGTGTTTGAGTAACCCAGCTGACTGAATCAGTCTGAGTCCCCACCTCACCTATCGATGTTCTCCAGAGATGCTCCCTGACCAGTTGAGTTACTCCAGCACTTTGTGTCTTTTTGTGTATTAACCAGCATCTGCATTCTTTGTTTCAACTACATACATGGATAAAACCTTACTCGTTTAAAGCGGACATTCTGCAATAACGGATACTATCCCCCCACACCATGGTCCGTTAAAATGAGGGTTTACTGTTCAGAAGTTGGATGTTATACTAGAGTGTTACAAGAAATCGGTGAAGCTGAATTTGGAATACAATGTTGAGTTTTCATCAAGCTACTCTGGGAAAGATATCATTAGGCTAGAAGAGTGCTGAGAAGATTTACAAGAATGTTGCCAGGACTCAAGGGCCTGAGCTGGAGGGAAAAGTAGGGCAGGCTCGGACTTTACTCCTTTATACCTCTAGAAGGCAGAAGAGTGATCCTATAAAGGTGTATAAAATCATGAGGGGAATAGATAGGGTGAATGCACAGTCTTTTACACAGGATAGGGGAATCACGATAAAGGTGTAAGATGAGAGGAACGAGATTTAATGGGAATGTGTGGGGAACTTTCTCATACACAGGGTGGTTGGTATATGGAACAGGCTGCCAGAGGAAACAGTTGAGGCAGGTACGATAACAGCATTTAAAAGACACTAGGACAGATTCATGGATAGGAAAGGATTGGAGGACATGAGGTAAACATGGGCAAGTGGGACTAGCATACATGGGGCATCAGGCTGCCTTGCACGAGCTGAGCTGAAGGGCCTGTTTCCGTGCTGTATGACTATGTCTCTGAGTTATTAATGGGCTGGGAATGCTTTGAGATGTCCTGGGGTTGTGGAAACCTTCAACAAAATAAAAAAACATCAAATAAAAGTGGAAATAGCGTGGTTGTCAGAAACTATTCTGAAAGTTTGATGAAAGAGCACTGAAGTGAAAGGGTGATTCTGCTTCTCTCCCCACAGATGCTGCCTGAGCTGCCGAGTGTTTCGTGCAGGAGGCTCAATAATGTCAGGCGGAGAGATTTGCAGCTCACAGTGTTTTCCATCCCGGGATCAGCAGGTGATGGATGCAGTTTAATTTGGATCAATGTTCCTAATATGGTCAGGAGGTGGGTCAGGGACTGGAAAACATATCATACTGGCAACTGGGTGCTGGGGTGAGGAGCTGGGTGCTGGGGTGAGCAGCTGGGTGCTGGGGTGGAGCAGCAGGGTGCTGGGGTGAGGAGCTTGGTCCTGGGGTGAGGAGCTGGGTGCTGGGGTGAGGAGCTGGGTGCTGGGGTGAGGAGCTGGGTGCTGGGGTGAGGAGCAGCAGGGTGCTGGGGTGAGCAACACGGTGCTGGGGTGAGGAGCTGGGGTGAGGAGCAGGATGCTGGGGGGCACAATAGTGTGCTAGGATGAGGAGGGGCAATAAACTGCCCGTCTGAGTTGCCATCCTGGGGGCATTTAGTGCCAATTGCATTGCTGGGTCAGAAATAGGCTTGACTGGGTAAGGACAATAGATCTCCTTCACTGAGGGACAGCAGGGAAACTGAGAGGTCATCATTACTGTGGATTAGTGCACAAAATCCAGGTTATTAACAAAAGAAAATCTGACACAGGTCCAATCTGTCCCAGATTATGAACAGAGTTTAAATTCCACAGTTGTTGCGGAATTAAACTGGGGTCTGATTGCAGCCTGATGCCTGTCCATTGGATCACTGTATCTGTGGTGTCTCGGACAACATTTCACCCTCACCAGCGGTTTGCCGATTCTGCTGTGTGCAGAGTGGATCCACAGTCCCTCCTTTACAACACAGCTCTATTGTGAACATGCCTCACTGCCTGTGAAGCGTTCGGGGACACCATGAAAGGTGCTCTGTGAATGACCACTGAGATTCACTGAGACACCAGCAGCCCTGGTTAATGGAGCAAAGCACCTGTTGGACAAACCCAGTCGGCTGATGGAGGAGGGCAGGAAATTGGAGCCAATTCCTCCATCTGTGAACTGGGAAAAAGCAGTTCTTTTGTGCAGCAAAACTCACGTCAAAAACACCAAGCAACTTGACTCAGAATCTAAACTACGCGCGTCAGTGAATTCACAATGAAGAATAAAAGGTATTGACTTACTAAGGATCTCTAAATGTTGAAATTCAATACAAGACGCAAAGAAAACCAGGTGTACTAAAACCCACATCTAGAACCATGTACAACATTCTCTCATTATGTTCAAATCATTCATTATTGTGAACCTTTGTTTTTGAACCAGCATCAATTTGTTTTACAATCTAGAGAATGTTCTGTGTTCTGAAGCATTTACACAAGGATTGTTTGACAGAGCAATGTAGAGGGAGCTTGACTCTGTGTCAAACACTCTGTCCCTGCACTGGGAGTATGTAACAGTGTAGAGGGAACTTCACTCAGTGTCTAACCTGTAACCTGGGAGTGTGTGGAGACAGTGTAGAGGGAACGTCACTCAGTGACTAACCCATACCCTGGGTGTGTGTGGAGACAGTGTAGAGGGAACTTCACTCAGTGACTAACCTGTAATCTGGGTGTGTGTGGGGACAGGTTGGAGGGAGCCTCACTCCTTGTCTAACCTGTGCTGTCCCTTCCCTGGGAGCATTGGGACAGGACAGATGGAACTTTGTATCTAATCTGTAGCTGACAGCACAGTGACACGGGGAGATTTATTCTGCATTTGACTCATGCTCTGTCTGCCCTGGATGTGTTTGATGGGATCGCTTTGTGAGAGCAGGTACTGGAGTCATAGCGTCATAGATTAATAGTATGGAAACAGGCACATTAATCTCCAAAAGACTGGAGGGTGGCTGATACTGAAGTGTAATTGAAGAAGGACATTAGGGCCAAGCCAAGGATCTACACCAGTGAGCCAAACATCATTGATGGCAATGTCCTTAGGGACAGGAACTACCAGTATTTGGATAGGCACAGACTGATTAGGGATAGTCCTAAGTTTACAAGATCTAGATCACTTGGGAGGGTGGGCCAAGGATTAGGGACAGCATTGCTTGTGTTGGGGAAATTGTGCCTCATGAACCTGATAAGGTTCAACAAGGTCTGGCATGGTGGGCTGGCGTGGAAGGTTAGATCACATGAAACCCACATGAGCTAAATTAGCTTGGAGGAAGTGGACTGCTGCAGGGGTCAGTGCTGAGACCACTGTTGTTGGTTATCTACATTAACAGTTTGCCATACAATATCGTGGACATTGATAGTAAGTTTGCAGATTACACCAAAATCAGTGCATGAGTGGACAGTGAGAAGGATAAGTTTACAAGAAGATCTACATCAGTTGGGAAGGGGAGCCAAGGAATACCAAATGGAATTTAACTCTGACAAGTGAGGGGGGGTTGAACTTTGGTCGATCAAACCAGGGCTGGACTTACACAGTAAATGGTGGAGCCTGGAGAGTGTTGTAGAACAGACAGATGGGGAAATGCAGGGGCATGGTTCGCTGAGAGTGGCGAGTTAGGTGGACAGGGAGCTGGGGTGGCTTTTGGCAGACCGCCTTCAATGGGAAGGGTACTGAGTATAAAAGTTGGGACATGATGATGCAGCTGTACAAGTCATTGGTGAGACCACACTTGGAGTAAGTACTGTGTGCAGTTCTGGTCACCCAGCTACAGGAAGGGTGTCATTATATTGGGAAGGACTTCGAAAAGATTCACCAAGATATTATACAATCAATACAATACAATCAGTTTTATTCGTCACTTGCACATAAAGTGCAAGTGAAATGAATTTGCCAGCAGCGGTACAATGAAAAAGAACACACAAAATACGATAAAAACTTAACACAAACATCCACCACAGCATTCATCACTGTGGTGGAAGGCACAACATTTGGCCAGTCCTCCTCCACATGTCTGGACATGCGGGGTTCTGTTTTAGGGAGAGGGAGGAGAAGGTGGGGTTTCTTTCTTTGGAACAAAGGACACTAGGCGGCAACCTTATTGAGGTGAACAAGATCATGAGGGGCATGGATAAGGTGCACGCTCACAGGCTTTTTCCCAGGATAGAGGTTTCTAAAACAAGAGGGCACAGGCGTAAGGTGCGTGGGGAGAGATTTAAAAGGGGACTTCAGGGGCATTTTTATTCACATTGGGTCGGCAGTATCTGGAATGAGTTGCCAGAGGGAACTATAAAAGCAGATAGAATTACGATTATCAAAAAAATCCGGTATATGGATGAGAAGGATATGTGGCCAATGGGACGAGCCCAGAAAGCCGGCTTGGTCGGCATGCACAAGATGGACTGAAGGCAAATGATGGCGAGACTCAGGGAAAGAACAGCCTGTGGGGCAGTTCAACGTGCTGGGAAATGTACTGTTGCTGGGTAGATTCTAACTCTGGAGAACCCCGCCTGTGTCCGGGAAATCCGTGCAATTGTTCCAAATATCTCACCGAGTTCAAGTCAATTACAGAATTCGCAAAGACCATAAATTAATAAAACACAACTGGGTAAAATGGAATTGAGGAATTGGTCTTACCTGAAGTCACTGTCAGCGAGGTTCCTGCACCCCAGTAGTCAAGATAGTAGTCACACTGCTTCATCTTCCCACTCAGTCAGTACAATAACTCCACTCGCCCTCCACATCCAATAATCTCAGCAAAGTGTCAACGTGAACTCTGCCCGGACCAGGAGCAGCCGCTTCCTGCATTTCCATCCCAATCTCCATCCTTGTTCAACCTCTGGTGTGAATAAAAGAGGCATTTTTGCCGTCTGCTGCCACCGGCTCTGGCCGTCCCTCACAAACACAATCGCCTCCTTTCGGGCTTTTAACCGGCCAGAAATGGACATTTCTTCCCTGCAGTGCGAGCCAGACTTCATGGATTTGACTCTGGCAAGCAGCAATGTACAATGGGTGGAGACAGACTGCGCTGCGGACGCTCATTTGTCGGGGGTAGTTTTTGTTCAGCTCTCCGCCGCCGTGGGCCAGTGTCACGGTGATTCACCGCCGCTCACAAACTGTGCTACCACATCCAGCCCGAAATCCAACGGGCCAGAGTGGGCAGCGGCTTAATTAAAGCCCCATCCATCTGTGTCCGTGTCCCCCACACAACAGCGTCCAGTCTCGGCCATTGCAGCCCTGTAGTGGACATGAGAGAACCCACCGGGACTGTCACCGTGCCTCGACCCACAGCGGCTCCTCGCTGCTTGTGTTCCCACATCTCCAGTGGAACTTGTTCCCTGTGCCAGATAATACACTCGGGATCTGCTTTATATCCACGGGTCCCGGGGAAAGGCGGCGGCTGCAGCGCCCAGAGACGTGATTTAAAGCGTTTAGTTGCGGCAGGTTTTTGTATGGAGGAAGTCCCATCTCTCACACTGTGCCACCCGTGTAGTCACTGTGATTCACCGCCGTACAATAACCCCCATCCTCTCACACTGTCTCCGAGCCCAGTCACTCCGCACGTCCGACTGTCAACTTGGAGCCCAAGATCTCTCTGTTCATCGATGTTCCTTCTCGCCCAACCATTGACCGTGTCTCAGAGACGGACACTGGGCCTGATCGCCCCGTGACTCCAGTTCCACCCACGGCGCTTGGCTCCTTGCTGAGGGCAGGCTCTCTCTCCCCTGGATTGTTGTACCGGCCCGGCCCCGCTTCCTCTCACTGTGGATCTCGCACAGTAATAGGTGGCCGTGTCGTCCAGTGTCAGGCGGTTCATTTGGAGATAGACTTTGCTGCTGTCCGCGGAAATCTCGAATCGGCCGCTGAAGGCAGGCGCGTATGTTTTGCTATCATCATACCCCACTACCCCCACCCACTCCAGCCCTTTCCCGGAGACCTGTTTCACCCAGCTCACGCTGTAGCTGGTGAGCCTGAACCCACTGGTTACACAGGTCAGTTTGTGGGACTCTCCGGGCTTTGCCAGCGCGGTCGGGGTCTGATTCAGCACGATCGTGGATCGAACGCCTGCCAATAAAAGAGAAACAAAGTTGAATAAACAGTTGAAGAGGCAGAGGGTGAAAGAGTGTCCGAGAAGCAGCCCGGCCCCGAGTGGGGGTGACGCCGCGGGGGGACACCCACCTGGCAGACAGGACAGAAGGAGACAGAGATAAGCAGCGACCCCCATCACTCTGAGCACTGACACACACTTGGACACTCGAGGAATGGGCGGCTTCAACTCAGGCCGGCTTTGTCGGGAGCAGCAGTCAGCGCTGTTTAAATAGGCAAGTGAGCTGTGAGTGAGAGAGAGAGAGAGAGAGGGAGCCGCGGCTTGAACAGGTTCACACCCACTGAAACCAGAGGCGCGGCTTCCTGTCCCTGCCCCCAGCACCCAGTTCAATTCCCCAAAAGATGTTTGTCTCCACAACAGGCGGCGGGTGGAGGGGCAATGATGAGATCCGGATTAAAGATTGATCCCACTCTGCTCCATCCACTCATTACAATGCTGAACACTTTGTGGAGCAAGAGGACACTCAGATACCACAGTGAGGGGCTGAGTTAAAAGTCGGTGTACAGATATCCCCCTGAGAGAGAGGGACACCTGTCAATGTAGATATCCCCTTGGGAGAGAGGGGCTAAGGTTCACTGGTCAGTGTACAGATATCCCCCTGAGAGAGACCGGTCAGTGTACAGATATCCCCCTGAGAGAGAGGACTGAGAGAGACCGGTCAGTGTACAGATACCCCCTTGGGAGAGAGGGGCTAAGGTTCACCGGTCAGTGTACAGATATCCCCCTGAGAGAGAGGACTGAGAGACACCGGTCAGTGTACAGATATCCTGGTGAGACAGAGGGACTGAGAGACACCAGTTAGTGCAGATATCCATATCAATGAGAGGACTGAGTTGAGTTTGAGTTGAGTTTGAGTTGAGTTTATTGTCACATGTACCGAGGTACAGTGAAAAGCTTTAGTTGTGTGTTAACCAGACAACAGACGGACAATACATGATTACAATCGAGCACAGTGAACAGAAACATGATGAAGGGAATAACATGAATAAAGTTCAGTGCAAGATAAAACCAGTAAATTCCGATCAAAGATAGTCCGAGGGTCTCCAATGAGGTAGATAGAGCACAGAAGTCAAGCTACAACAGCCAGTCGTGATGCTATGAATGAAGTCCATCTACTCCTATATCGGCGACAATCTACGACAATGTACGACCATACCGACGACAAGCTACGACCATACCGGCAACATGCTACGACAGCTGGTGACCATCGGCAACAGTTGACCCGACTAGCTACACCAGGCTACGACAGTGGCTCCTCCGTGGGTCTCCTTTTTCTCCAGGAGAGGGCCCACCCAGTGTCTTCATCTCCTGAAACAGCTCAAGGGGGAAGCCTGGTGAAGTTTCTGAAGGCAGCCTCATCTTCTTGCTGGAGCTCAGTCATCGGGTTATCATACTGGCCCAACCTGGGTCTCTACAGGGACAAGGGCTTCAACCACACACACCTCTTCTTGGGCTTCCTCTTCCCCATTCTTCTTGTCCTTCTGTCTTGCTGATCTTTAAGCATGAGGGCTGCTGCAAGCAGCAGGGCTTCTTCTAATGAGAGCAATGCCCTCAGATGTTGGAAACAATACAGCCCCTTTAATAACTGGGTGATTCCATTGTTTTGGAGGCCAAAATGACATGAATTGTCTTCAGTTGTCTCCGACAGTCGTAACTTGCCGTGGCCTGTCGCGGGTGGACGTAGGTTGACTTCGGTTGTCTCCTGTGTGGTCGTAGATTGTCGTATGTGTCGTCGTAGGTTGTCGTAGGTGGACGTCCCAAGTCGTGACGATTGGGTCACCGGTTGTCGGTAGCTTGCCTTAGCTTGACGTCGACTAGGTGGTAGGTTGTTGTAGCTTGTCGTAGACATTGTTGTAGGGGGTCCAGTCACCGGTTTTTCGGCGACCTGCTACGACTATGACAGTCGCAGGCAGTCGCCTAGTGGGACAGGCCCTTAAATGGCTTAATTGTAATCATGCATTGTCCTTCTGCTGACAGATTATCACACAACATAAGCTTTTCACAGTGCCTCGGTGCACATGAGAATAAACTAAACTGAACTGAACTGAAGTCAATGATGCTGTTGCAGAGGTGAGTACTGACTCCAAGTCCCTCGAGTTTGGTGATGAGCTTGGCTGCTATAATGGTATCAGACTGTAGATATCCCATGAAAGAGTGTACAGCTATACCCTTGACAGGGGATAGGGAGGGAGGGGGGGGAGAGGGAGAGAGAGCGCTAGCTGTCAGTGTACAAATATGCCAAGAGAGAGGCACTGAGAGACAATGGTCAGTGTACAGATATCCCCATGAGAGAGAGACATTGGTCAGTGTAGAACAGAAACATAGAAAAATAGGTACTGGAGCAGGCCATTTGGCCCTTCTGATCATGGCTGATCATCTAAAATCAGTACCCCGTTCCTGCTTTTTCCCCATATTCCTTGATTCATTTAGCACTAAGAGCTAAATCTTACTCTCATGAAAACATCCAGTGAATTGGCCTCCACTGCCGTCTGTGGCAGAGAATTCCACAGATTCACAACTCAGTGTACAGATATCAAGCTGAGAGAGAGGGAGTAAGGTTCACCGGTCAGTAAACAGATAACCCTCTGAGAGAGAGAGAGAGATAGAAAGAGAGAGAGAGAGACTTAAAGCTGCAGATAAACTGTGAGCAGTGTAAAGTTATCCCCCTGAGCGAGATTGACTGGGAGAACCCATGCAATGAGATAAAGGGACTGAATTGATAAAACTAATTTGCAGAATCTTCTGCCTCCACTAACCTTGGAAGAATCAATGTGAACCAGAATTACTTGGGTGGAAGGAGGATTATATATTGATGAGGAATTTTCCCTCCCAGAGATTAAAACTACTGGACTACTGGACAGGTGTCCCCTCGCTACTGATAGAAAACCCTTTGATCTGTGTCAGCCATGGGTCTTTTGATGCAAGTTTTCAAGAACAGGAAGTGCAACACTAAGAGAAGCAGTTGTACTGAGAAACAGGAGGCTGCCCAGTCAAGGGGGCAGCCAAGTGCTGCTGGACGGGTCAATGGCAGGAAATCCCAGGGAGAGACGTTCTGTGGAGCATCTGTTCCTTCTTCAGAATGGTCTCACAACAGTTCTAAATCATGCACCTCCAACAGACATAGAGCAACAAACACAGCTCAATCCAACTCCCATGGCAGATAAACAGATGTCCTGTTACTCTTTCAACCTCACTTTGACCATTGCCATTTGTCCTTTTACAGGAACTTGGGACAGTTAATGGAGATGTCTTGAGGATATGCGTATTATGGACATGGAGGTGCTCGATGTCCTCAGGTGTATGACAGTAGATAAGACCTATGAAGATTGTACAAAACATTGATGTCTGGGATGCATTACCAGGGGACGTTGTGGAAGTAGATAAAACACAATGATTAAAAGGCATTTAGAGAGATTAGACATTCAGTATTTTCTTTCTCCTGGGGTATGAATGTTTTGGTTCCACTTGTATTCCAAAGTATGCTTTGCCTCACATCAGTGGTAGGGATACAATTGGAGACGATTCTTTGGGATAGGATTTACTACCATTTGGAAGAGAATGGGCTAGTTAGGAACCATCAGCATGGCTTTGTACGCCACAGATCATGTCTTACTAACTTGAATGATTTTTTTGAAGAGGTGAAAAAAGGTGATCGATGAAGGTAGGGCAGTGGATGTTGTCTATATGGACCTTAGTAAGGCATTTGAGAAAGTTCTCCATGGTTGGTTGTCCAAGAAGGTCAAAATGCACGGCATTCATAGTGATTTCCTGGTCCGAGAACACTGATGCAATTATTAAGAAAGCACATCAGCGCCTCTACTTCCTGAGAAGATTACGGAGAGTCGGTTTGTCAAGGAGGACTCTCTCTAACTTCTACAGGTGCACAGTAGAGAGCATGCTGATCGGTTGCATAGTGGCTTGGTTCGGCAACTTGAGCGCCCTGGAGAGGAAAAGACTACAAAAAATAGTGAACACTGCCCAGTCCATCATTGACTCTGACCTCCCTTCCATCGAGGGGATCTATCGCAGTCGCTGCCTCAAAAGGGCTGGCAGTATCATCAAGGACCCACACTATCCTGGCAACACACTCATCTCCCTGCTACCTTCAGGTAGAAGGTACAGGAGCCTGAAGACTGCAATGACCAGGTTCAGGAATAGCTACTTCCCCACAGCCATCAGACTATTAAACTTGGCTCGGACAAAACGCTGAACATTAATAGCCCATTATCTGTTTATTTGCACTTTATCAGTTTATTTATTCATGTGTGTATATATTTATATAATGGTATATGGACACACTGATCTGTTTTGTAGTCAATGCCTACTATGTTCAGTTGTGCTGAAACAAAGCAAGAATTTCATTGTCCTATCAGGGACACATGACAATAAACTCACGAACTTGAACTTGAACTTGATTTTGTCGTCTGGGTCAATACAGGTTTACTGATAGAAGACAGAGGGTTGTGATAAAGGGCATTATTCAGACTGGAAGTCTGTGACCAGCTGAGTTCTGCAGGGATCTGCGGACAGTGAGCAAGGATGTTAAAGTATAGATCTGCGAGGAGGATGCTATGAGGCTGCAGGGTGACTTGGATAGGTTGGGTAAGTGGGCAGATGCACTCTAAAGTATAGAGGGTATAGATCAGCTCAGAAATGGGCAAAGAAATGGAAAATGAGGTTTAATCTGACCAAATGCTGAGTTGTTTTTCTAAAAATGACCGATATTCTCCTCGTGTGCATGAAGCACATCTCTTCATTGTCCTCTGTCTTCAGAGTCAGTCCTATTGGTCGGTTATCTTTTCAGTAATGTAAGAATTGTTTATAGGTGTTGGTCCTTAAGTCAGGAACATATTTCCATATGTCAAGCAGCCTGCTTGTTCTTTTTAGCAAGTCTGTTCCCTGTGGGAGGCCCCCCTGTTCAGATTAAGACAAGCTGCCATCTCCAACAGGAAATCTGAGGTGAAGGAAATAGTGCCCACATCACTGTCCAGTTTCACACACCCGTCAACAGTCAAAATATGAAACGTGTTTCTGGTAAATCAACAGCTGCACGCAGAGATTGTGTTCAAATTTGTCCCATGCATAGAGGATCAGTAAAAAGGTTCTTCAGCCCTCCAGCCCGTCCCCACTCTCTGCTGATCTGTGCTTGAACTCCATTTATCCACCTTGGTTCTATGTCCTAGATACATAGATACATAGAAAATAGGTGCAGGAGTAGGCCATTCGGCCCTTCGAGCCTGCACCGCCATTCAATATGATCATGGCTGATCATCCAACTCAGTATCCCGTACCTGCCTTCTCCCCATACCCCCTGATCCCTTTAGCCACAAGGGCCACATCTAACTCCCTCTTAAATATAGCCAATGAACTGGCGTCAACTACCCTCTGTGGCAGAGAGTTCCAGAGATTCACCACTCTCTGTGTGAAAAAGTTTTTCCTCATCTCGGTCTTAAAGGATTTCCCCCTTATCCTTAAGCTGTGACCCCTTGTCCTGGACTTCCCCAACATCGGGAACAATCTTCCTGCATCTAGCCTGTCCAACCCCATAAGAATTTTGTACGTTTCTATAAGATCCCCTCTCAATCTCCTAAATTCTAGCGAGTATAAGCCAAGTCTATCCAGTCTTTCTTCATGTGAAAGTCCTGACATCCCAGGAATCAGTCTGGTGAACCTTCTCTGCACTCCCTCTATGGCTATAATGTCCTTCCTCAGATTGGGAGACCAAAACTGTACGCAATACTCCAGGTGTGGTCTCACCAAGACCCTGTACAACTGCAGTAGAACCTCCCTGCTCCTATACTCAAATCCTCTTGCTATGAAGGCCAACATACCATTCGCTTTCTTCACTGCCTGCTGCACCTGCATGCCTACTTTCAATGACTGGTGTACCATGACACCCAGGTCTCGCTGCACCTCCCCATTTCCTAATCGGCCACCATTTAGATAATAGTCTGCCTTCCCGTTTTTGCCACCAAAGTGGATAACCTCACATTTATCCACATTATACTGCATCTGCCAAACATTTGCTCACTCACCCAGCCTATCCAAGTCACCTTGCAGTCTCCTAGCATCCTCCTCACAGCTAACACTGCCCCCCAGCTTAGTGTCATCCGCAAACTTGGAGATGTTGCTTTCAATTCCCTCGTCCAGATCATTAATATAAATTGTAAATAGCTGGGGTCCCAGCACTGAGCCTTGCGGTACCCCACTAGTCACTGCCTGCCATTGTGAAAAGGACCCGTTTACTCCTACTGTTTGCTTCCTGTTTGCCAGCCAGTTCTCTATCCACATCAATACTGAACCCCCAATACCGTGTGATTTAAGTTTGTATCCTAATCTCTTATGTGGTACCTTGTCGAAAGCCTTCTGAAAGTCCAGATACAACACATCCACTGGTTCTCCCCTATCCACTCTACTAGTTACATCCTCGAAAAATTCTATAAGATTCGTCAGACACGATTTACCTTTCGTAAATCCATGCTGACTTTGTCCAATGATTTCACCACTTTCCAAATGTGCTGCTATCCCATCTTTAATAACTGACTCTAGCAGTTTCCCCACCACCGATGTTAGACTAACTGGTCTGTAATTCCCCGTTTTCTCTCTCCCTCCCTTCTTAAAAAGTGGGGTTACGTTTGCTACCCTCCAATCCTCAGGAACTACTCCAGAATCTAAAGAATTTTGAAAAATTATCACTAATGCATCCACTATTTCTGGAGCTACTTCCTTAAGTACTCTGGGATGCAGCCTATCTGGCCCTGGTGATTTATCGGCCTTTAATCCATTCAATTTACCCAACACCACTTCCCGACTAACCTGGATTTCACTCAGTTCCTCCATCTCCTTTGACCCGCGGCCCCCTGCTATTTCCGGCAGATTATTTATGTCTTCCTGAGTGAAGACGGAACCAAAGTAGTTATTCAATTGGTCCGCCATATCCTTGTTCCCCATGATCAATTCATCTGTTTCTGACTGCAAGGGACCCACATTTGTTTTAACTAATCTCTTTCTCTTCACATATCTATAAAAACGTTTGCAGTCAGTTTATTTATTCACCAAAGAAGGTGGCTCAACCGTGGCTGACGAGGAAAATTAGGGATAGTGTTAAATCCAATGAAGAGGCGTATAAATTTGATGGAGGAAGCAGCAAACCAGAGGACTGGGGGAAATTTAGAATTCAACAGAGGATGACAAAAGGGGTTAATTAAGGGGGAAAAATAGTATGAAAGAAAGCTTGTGGGGAATATAAAAACTGACAGTAACAACATTTTTTGATACTGTACTGTATGTGAAGAGGAAAATATTAGTGAAGACAAATGTAGGTCCCTCACAGTCAGAAACAGATTAATTTATAATGGGAAACAAGGAAACGGTAGACCAGTTAAACAAGTACTTTGGTTCTGTCTTCACTAAGGAAGACACAAACAATCTCTCAGAAATACTAGGGGACTGAGGATCTGGCGTGATGGAGGAACTGAAGGAAATTGACATTAGTCATGAAATGGTGTTGGGAAACTGTTGGGACTGAAGGCCGATGAATCCCCAGGGCCTGATGGTCTGAATCCCAGAGTACACAAGGAGGTGGCCATAGATATCGTGGATGCATTCGTGATCATTTTCCAATGTTCTATAGGCTCTGGATCAGTTCCTGTGGACTGGAGGGTAGCTAATATAACCCCACTTTTTAAGAAAGGAGGGAGAGAGAAAACAGGGAATTATAGACCAGTTAGCCTTCCATTGATAGTGGGGAAGATGCTTGAGTCGATTATTTAATATGTAATAGCAGCGCATTTGAAAAGCAGTGACAGGATCGGTCAGTCAGCATGGATTTATGAAGGGGAAATCATCCTTGACTAATCTTCTGGAAATTTTTGAGGATGTAACAAGTAGAATGGATAAGGGAGAGCCAGTGGATGTAGTTTTATCTGGACGTTCAAAAAGCCTTTGACAAGATCCCACACAAGAGATTCGTATTTAAAATGAGAGCACATAGTATTGGGGGTAGGGTACTGACATGGATAGAAAACTGGTTGGCAGACAGGAAGCAAATAGTAGGAATTAACATGTCCTTTGCAGAATGGCAGGCAATGACGAGTGGGGTGTCGCAAGGCTTGATACTGGGACCCCAATTATTTACAATTTAGTCAAGGGAATCAAATGTAACATCTCCACGTTGCGGATGACATAAAGCTGGGTGGCAGTGTGAGCTGCGATGAGGATGCTATGAGGCTGTAGGGTGACTTGGATAGGTTGGGTGAGTGGGCAGTTGCATTGCAGATGCAGTATAATGTGGACAAATGTGAGGTTATCTACTTTGGTGGCAAGAACAAGAAGGCAGATAATTATCTGAATGGTGTCAGATGAGGAAAAGAGGAAGTGCAGCGAGACCTGGGTTTCCCTGTACATCAATCACTGACAGTAAGCATGCAGGAACAGCAGGCAGTGAAGAAAGCTAATGGCATTTAGGCCTTCGTACAGAGAGGATTTGAGTAAATGAGCAAGGAGGTCCTACTGCAGTTGTACAGGGCCCTGGTGAGACTGCACCTGGAGTATTATTGTGTGCAGTTTTGTTCTTCTAATTTGTGGAAGGACATTCTTGCTATTGAGGGAGTGCAGCGTAGGTTCACCAGGTTTATTCCCAGGATGGCGCAACTGACATATGATGAAAGAATGGGTCGACTGGGCTTGTATTCACTGGAATTTAGAAAGATGAGAGGGGATCTTATAGAAACATATAAAATTCTTCAGGGATTGGACAGGCTAAATGCAGGAAAAATGCTCCCGATGTTGGGGGAGTCCAGAACCAGAATTTCAGAATAAGGGGTAGGCCATTTAGGACTGAGATGAGGAAAAACGTTTTCACCCGTAAAGTTGTGAATCTGTGGAATTCTCTGCCACAGAAGGCAATGGAGGCCAAATCGCTGGATGTTTTCAAGAGAGTTAGATATAGTTCTTTGGGCTAATGGAATGAAGGGATATGGGGAAAAACAGGAACAGGTTACTGATTTTGGATGATCAGCCATGATCATATTGCATGGCAGTGCAGGCATGAAGGGCTGAATGGCCTACTCCTGCAGCTATTTTCTATGTTTCTATGTTTCTAACATTGTGTCCATGTGGAAACTTTCAACTGAACCCCAGACTTGACAGCTTCCAGGGGCAGTTCTGGGTTTCCAGTGCCCTCAATATCCTGGATGCCATGTTTATGTTTTTGTCCTTGTTTGGATCCGCAGCAGAGGAAGCAGATTCTTCGTCTGCTCCAGTGCATCCAGTGATTATTTTAATCTCCCCAATTACACCTTCAATTCTCCACACCTCAGGGAGCATAGAACCAGACCTGATATTCCAACCACTTCTCTCCCACTGCCACTGTCCCTGGAGGGGATGCACCCGCTGCACCACCTCCAAGGACACACATCCATCTTCACTAAGGAGGACACAAACAATCTTCCTGATGTACTAGTGGCCAGAGGATCTGGGGTGACGGAGGAATGGAAGGAAATCCACATTAGGCAGGAAATGGTGTTGTGTAGACTGATGGGACTGAAGGCAGATAAATCCCCAGGATTTGATGGTCTGCATCCCAGGGCACTTAAGGAAGTGGCTCTAGAAATCGTGGACGGATTGGTGTTCATTTTCCAATGTTCTATAGATTCAGGATCAGTTCCTGTGGATTGGAGGGTAGCTAATGTTATTCCATGTTTTAAAGAAAGGCGGGAGAGAGAAAACAGGGAATTATAGACCAATTAGCCAGACCGGTGGTGGGGAAGATGCTGTAGTCAATCATAAGGCATTTGATAAGATCCCACATAGGAGATTAGTGGGCAAAATTAGGGCACATGGTATTAGGTGTAGACTGCTGACATCCATAGAAAATTGGTTGGCAGACAGGAAACAAAGAGTAGGGATTAACGGGTCCCTTTCAAAATGGCAGGTAGTGACTGGTGGGGTACCGCAAGGCTCGGTGCTGGGACCACAGTTATTTACAATATATATTAACAATTTAGATGAGGGATTATATGTAACATCTCCAAGTTTGCGGATAACACAAAGCTGGGAGGCAGTGTGAGCTGCGAGGAGGATGCTATGAGAATGCAGAGGGACTTGGACAGGTTGGGTGAGTGGGCAGATGCATGGCAGATGCAGTGTAATGTGGATAAATGCAGTGCTGCCAACTCTCACGGTTTGAGTGTGAGAGTCACACATTTCAGCCAATTCTCACGCCCTCACGCTGATGACATAATTCTCACGCTGTCTTCAGTCCCTGCACAGCAAAGATCCTATAGCGGAGCTGTAGATCTGGGGAAGCACGTCGGTTGCCGGCTGTGAGTGACGTCGCGTCTCTTCTCTCTTGGTTGGAAGTGCAGCCGCCGACAACATGAAGCAGCCGGAGATAGAATGGGGAAGCTCCCGGGCAGCGGGTGTCAGCGACTCTGTGTGCCGGCTGTGAGCTCTGTGCTGCTGGCCACCGCTGCAGCCTCGCTCCCTTCCTCCCTCCTGCCCTTCAGCTCACATGGCAGCACCAGCGCCGCCAATCCACGCTGCATCGTGCCCGCCAGAATCCCCATTGGGCATCCGGGGAGAGAAAGGGAGGGGAGATAGAGAGAGAGAGAGGGAAAGAAAAAATGGCATGGAGGCAAAGAGAGACGGGGAGGGAATGTTGAAAGGAGATGAAGGGGGAAGGAGAAATGGGAGAAAGAGGGAGGGTGAGGAAAGAGAGAGAGGGGGAGGAAAGAGGGAGGGAGGGGGAGGAAAGAGGGAGGAAAGAGGGAGGGAGATGGAGAGGGAGGAAAGAGGGAGGGAGGAGGAGGGGGAAGGAAAGGTGTGTGTGTATGTATGTGTGTGTATATGTGTCTGTCTCCATGTGTGTGTCTCCTTGTGCGTGTGTGTGCCTCCCTGTGTGTGTGTGTGTGTGTGTGTGTGTGTTTCTTTCTCCCTGTGTGTGTGTGTCTGTCTCCCTGTGTGTGTGTGTCTGTCTCCCTGTGTGTGTCTCCTTGTGTGTGTGTGCCTCCCTGTTTGTGTGTGTGTGTGTGTGTGTCTGTGGCCACAATGAAGCCAAATATCTAGGACAGGGTTCGGCAACCTACGGCACACGGCGTAACCTGAAAAAACGCGTATATTTTTTCAATTCATTTTCGCGGGGTCGGGGCAGGCGAGCCGACCTGGGAACTGCAGCCAGTCCCGGGGACCCGAACCGACCTGGGAACTGCAGCCAGTCCCGGGGACACGAGCCGACCTGGGAACTGCAGCCAGTCCCTGGGATGCGAGCTGACCTGGGAACTGCAGCCAGTCCCTGGGCACGTGCAGAATGACAACTTGATCATTTTGGACAAATTGGGCCAGCCATGTACATGTTGTATAACTCTGACTCTATGCAGATCTGAATGGGCTTAGAATGACCATTTAAGCAAAATTGCCCCCACTTTCGCCATTTTGAATCTTGAGATTAATATCCCTTTGCTCTGTTAACAGCATTAAAGTACTTATGAGGTAGTGTCAGGAAAGGGAACATGTTATTTTTTTAGTTTGCATTAATTTGTTAGTTGGTTGTTAGTTGACTGCCATAATTTCTGAAATGGTCTTAAAGTAACAACTGTTAAAAAGCAGTAATAAGTGATTTTTGTCCAAACAATTGGAACTTGCATAAAATGTTTGCATTATTAGCAGGGCTACCAACTCTCACGCATTGAGCGTGAGACTCACGCATTTCACAAAATTCTCACGCTCTCACGCTGATCACAAATTTCTCACGCTCAAAAATCTGCAGATCCTGGAAGATCAAAATAAAGCAAAAATTGTTTTAGAGGTAAGTAAAAACCACGAGGGGAATATAAGGTGAATGCATAGTCTTTTTCTCGGCATATGCGATTCAAGAACTAGAGGGCATTGGTTTAAAGCAGGGCTGTCAAACTACCAGCCCGCCGGATGATTTTGGGTGGAAAAAAAGTAGTTTAGTTTCTCCTGTGCAGATGAGGTGAGACACGGCGGTGGTCCCAGCACCAACCCCCCTTCCCCTTCCCCCCAAGGCACGGCACACACCTCCCACCCTCACCTCCGGCAGCTTTATATCTGTCGGCCGCTCTGTCCACACCCCATGGAGTTTTAACCCCAGCCCGGAGCCAGGAACAGACCGGGTGAGTGGGGGCGTCGGTGCCACATCCGGAGCCGCGGGGATGAATCTCGGGCTAAGGCTCCGCTCCGATGCCCGACACCCGGGTCACTGTCCCTCACCTCCCCCAGACCCCCGGGTCACTGACCCTCACCTCCCCCGGACCCCAGCTGGACAATGAGCACCTGGGCCGGCCCGCATTCCTGGGAGGGGGGGAGGTAAAAGCTCCCCGGGCATCGCCAAGTCTCCGCTCACTCCAGATGTTTTCGCCGCTTCACTGTCACACACTCTCACACACACACACAGTGGCACACACAAGGTTTAAAGGGATATAGGCCAAATGCGGATAAATGGGACTAGTTTAGATGGGGCATCTTGAACTGCATGAACAAGTTGGGATGAGGGGCCTGTTTCCATGCTGTAAGACTATAACACATTGTAGAAAGGGTGCAATTGCTCTGGAGAGGATCCAGGGGCGATTTATGAAGAGGTTGGCAGGGCTGGAATTTTTTTTTCATTTTGAAGAAAGATTTGATAACTGGGATTGTATTCTCTGCAGCAACGGAGGTGAAGGAAAAACTTAGTCGCGGTGTGAAAAATATTATGAGAATAGGACCTGTTCTGCTTAACAAACAGTGTAGGAAGGAATTGCAGATGCTGGTTTAAACTGAAGATAGACACTAAAAACTAGAAAAACTCAGCAGGACAGGCAGCATCTCTGGAGAGAAAGAATGGGTGATGTTTCGGGTCGAGACCTTCAGACTGAAGAGGTTGAAAACCAGCCATGAAACACAATGACTGGAGATGTGTGTTATCCAACTAAAGGCAGAAACCAGAATCATGTGTTCATCTTTATTGATGTGACACCATAATAAATATATTACAGACAAAATAATGTAATGGGATGGCACGGTGGCGCAGCGGTAGAGTTACTGTCTTACTACCACATGGGTTTTCTCCAGGGCCGGATTTACGTATAAGCTTCGCAAGCTGAAGGCAAGGGACTCAAAATCTAGGGGGCCTCCGGACAAGGTGGGTTTTTTTCCCAGAGTAAAAAAATCCTGAGAAAAAAAAATTGGAGGGCTATCAGCGTTTCCACTTTGACGGAAATTACCCAAAATTCTGGTACCGGCCCGCTGGAAGTTTCGGGGGGAAAAATTGCAACCATCCACGCCTGCGCAGTTGGGGGAAGCCGGTTACGCAGTAGTGACGCAAAATGACGCTGTCGATGCCTCGTGTCTACTGCAGGTAAGTAGTGGAATATTGCATTGTGGGAGTGCCCGTGTCTCTGGGCTGGGGGGGGGGCTGCGGTGTCTGTGGCGCGGAGTCGGAGCCTCGCTGCATGGGAGGGAGAGACAGTGGGAGGGAGGGAGAGAGAGGGGGGAAGTGGGGGGGTTGAGACAGAGGGAGGAGAGAGAGGGAGGGAGAGAGTGAGAGAGAGGGGGAGGGGGAGAGAGAGAGGGGGTTGTGAGAGGGGGAAAGGGGGAGTTGAGACAGAGGGGGCGAGAGAGGGAGGGGAGGGAGAGAGAAGGAGAGTGGGAGGGGGAGAGAGAGATTGGGGAGGGGAGAGAGAGAGGGGGAGAGAGAGGTGATGTGAGGGGGAAAGGGGTTGAGACAGAGGGGGGAGAGAGAGAGGGAGAGGGGGAGGGGGAGAGAGAGAGGGGAAGGGGGGAGGGGGAGAGAGTGATGGGGAGGGAGAGAGAGGTGGAGGGAGAGGGAAGGAGGAGGGGGGAGAGGGAAAGGGGGATTATCTTTAGTGAGATTGCTAAATTAAGGTAGGTTTTAGAGCAACTATATTTTCTCCTCCATATGAATAATATCAAACAATTGGAACTGCTTTCTTTGATAACAATACTGAAAAATATGAATTCCATAGTTTGTGACTTTCATTTTGCATCATATTTTTAATGTGCACACACTAACACAGTCGAACAGTAACAGGCAATCAAATCAAAACACAAAATATTTTCTAAAAAAAGAAGTTATTTACTGCAAAAATTTACAGTATTTTATTTGCAGTGTTTGCATAACTTTACATAACATTTTACAGTACAACTTGATTATTAAAACAAGGACAGGTTCAATTTTGTTTAAAAAAAATGTATGCAACAATGACGCCAATCATCCCATTCCAACCACTCTTTACTCTTGACTCAACCAAAATTATTTCTGAAATATTGGTCATAAAGTTGGTGCAAAAATGCTCCAAAATAAGGCTCAGAATGCACCAGAGTGCATTTATAACCCCAGAGCATGGGTCTTTGAGCTTCGCGCTTGTGATATGCTCTGTGTGCACTTATTTCACATACCTTTTTTAAATCCTGCCATGCCACCCCTCCTCTTGAAAATCCTGCCTGGTGTATAATATTTTTGACACTGTCATAGGCCTTTCTTACATATGCTGTCACAACGCACTGTAGTCTCTAAACAACACTTCAGTAATTTTCCTTGCCCTCCATTTCAGAATAATATTGTTTTAAGCTGATAACTCGACACTAGCACTGGCAATAAATAAAAAGCGCAGCTTATCTCATTGGCCACGCTCGGCTGCACATCGGTGTCAATCTGGTGGACTCTTTCATCTTCCTCTCGTCGTGGGGGTGGGGGATTGGGAGGGGCCTCACAAGTGGAATAGCCTGGGGCCTTTCGTCATCTAAATCCGGCCCTGGTTTTCTCTGGATATTCCGGTTTCTCCCATATCCGAAAGAAGTGCAGGTTTGTAGGTTAATTGGCTTCTGTAAATTGTCCCAGGCGTGATGGATGGAACTGGTATATGATAGATTGCTGGTCAGTGTGGACTTGGTGGGCTGAAGGGCCTGTTTCCATCTATATTTTTTACATATATATCTTAATTTCATTGAACCATATATGATTGAATATGTGGCATTATTTTCGTCTTGTTTCAATATTCAAAGGGTAAGGTTGATTGATTTAATTTGTGCAGAACAGTGATGGAAGTGACTCTTGCCTTATTTCTCTGTGTTTTTCTCTATATATATATGCATAACAGCATGAACATAATCAGATTTCCATACATGAATATAGTCATTCATGTGCTGTTGATCAGAGCCTGGCTCTATTGTGGAATGTAATTAGGAATGCAATTTAGCCTAACCTTATTCATACTTAATCCAATTTAAAGCATAAATGTTGCATTCAGGTGTAAGTTAAAAGACTCGCTACAGTATGCACCAGATTGCACAATTTCATGCTGAAAAATGCGAAAGCTCCCCACCGTGAGAGGGGGGGGACAATTTCTTACTCTCAACTCTCATCCAATGTTGGCAGCCCTAATAAATGTGAGGTTATCCACCTTGGTGGCAAAAACAGGAAGGCAGAGTATTATCGGAGTGGTGTCAAGTTGGGAAAAGGTAAAGTACAACGGGATCTGGGGTTCCTTGTACATCAGTCAATGAAAGTAAGCATTCAGGTACAGCAGTCAGTAAAGAAAGCGAATGGCATGTTGGCCTTCAGAACAAAAGGAGTTGAGTATTGGAGCAAAGAGGTCCTTCTACAATTGTACAGGGCCCGAGTGAGACCACACCTGAGATATTGTGTGCAGTTTTGGTCCCCTAAATTTAGGAAGGACATTCTTGCTATTAAGAGAGTGCAGCGTAGGTTCACAAGGTTAATTCCCAGGTTGGTGGGACTGTCATATGCTGAGAGAATGGAGCGGCTGGGCTTGTATAATAGTAAGATTAAACGAGAACTTACCAGTTTGAAGTTTGATCTGTATTTTATGAGGAGTTACGATGAGGGATTACGTGAAGAGCCCGCCCAGCACGCATGTGCGACATTCTTCAAAGCAGCGGTGTGGAATCACAGGAAACACAATAATTGAAATAATCATAGTAAAGAAAAGGAGAACTAAGATACCAGTTGATCTATAATTGAGGGTGGGAGCGGAGGGCACGTAATCCCTCATCGTAACTTCTCATAAAATACAGATCAAACTTCAAACTGGTAAGTTCTCGTTTAATCTTACTATTTTACTTCGGAGTCACGTGAGTGACTACGTGAAGATTTTAAAGCTCTGTGATTTCAAACCGTGTAACAGTTCATACTTCACTCGCTGCCGAAGTCATTCAAGGGAGGAAGTATGTTATCGTAATCAACCATAATCTGTTTGTAAACAATAATGGTATCTATTAAACAATAACAAAAGACAAAATGCTCCCCCGGGCTTAAATTATATATTTTTGCAGATTTTAAAACTCTTTCTGCAATTAACACAGGTTCTGCTAGCGGCTTGTGGTAGAACGTTTGGAACGTTTTCTCCATGTTCATTCTTTTAGCCGCCGATGTGGATGCTGCCCTGGTGGAGTGAGATGCATATACATCAGTATCTACTCCAGCAGCTCCCAGTACCTGCTTGAGCCATCTCGAGATGGTTTGGCTCGACACCCAACCATGAGGTTTCTTGTGGCTGACCCATAAGGCTTTTTTTTTTTTTTTTTTTCCCTCTCCCTCGAGAATCTCTTGTTGTGTTGATGTAAGTGAATAAGTGAGTCATGACACACAACCGTAGGTCAGGTGGGTATGCCCGGAAATCCATAACTAGGACTCAGCTGGCTTGCTCTGCTTTAGCAGCTCCTGAATGGTGAATGAGACCCGGTCTGGTGTTATAACCATGTTGTCCAGTCGCAGTATGTGGAGGGACTGGACTCTTTGTGCTGAGACTAGTGGCATCAGCATGACCGTTTTCAGGGTTAGCTTTTCCAGGGTGAGAGACCTGGCTGGGGACCATCCCGTTAGGTATGTCAGGACCACACTGACATCCCAGATTTGGGTATACCTAGGTCTAAGAGTGTTGGAGTTGACGATACTCCTCATGAGTTTGATCACCAGCGGGTGAGACCCTATGGCCTGTTGTCCTGGCACCTGTTTTAAGTAGGCTGACAGCGCACGTCTGGCAGTATTGATGGCACTGTAGCTCAATCCTTCATTATGGTGAAGGCCCCCCAGGAACTCCAGTACATTGGTTATGGTTGCAGATGAGTACGTTGTCCTAGTAGTCGAGCAGTATCTTTCCCACTTCCTGATGCTCGATAGGTATTGTTTCCTGGTGGACATACGGTGTCATCATGTTGATGGTCCTGTCAGACAATCCCAGTCCCAGCAGTGGTCTTTTGATAATCTGCAACCCAGTAGGTTAATTTTGTCATGGCATGGATGACTTATGCCTGATACAGGGTGCGTCAATAGGTCTGGGCTACTGGGAAAGGTCATAGGAGTTTCGATGACCATGTCGAGGACCACTGGGAACGATGGCTGTGTAGGCCAGTTGGTACTATCAAAATACCTGATGCAGAGTCCATCTGTATTTTGCGTAGTACCCTACAGATTAAGGCAGAAGGGGGGAAAAGCATAGAAGAAATAGGTCCCCCAGTTCAGCGCGAATGCATCTATCGCTGCTGCCTCAGGGTGTGGTTCCTAAGGGACATACATTGGTACGTGGTGATTTAGTCTGGATGCAAAGAGATCGATATCTGGTGTGCCATATTGGTTTGTAATTTTAGCAAAAGCTCTAGGATTTAACATCCATTCGGTGTTTATCATTGAATTTGCGTGACCTGGCACTGTATTTAGCTTACCTGGTAGGTAAGTTGCTGATAGCCAAATATGTCTATCGACCCACCATTACCAGATTGTGTTGACCCAATTGTCACATGATATCGATTTTATTCCGCCCATATGGTTAATATAGGCCACCACCGTGATATTATCAATTTGTAAATGAACATGCAAGTTGTGCATATTCCTAGAATATGCTTTAAAACCATAAAACGCACACAACATTTCCAAATAATTTATGCCCAGTGTTTGTAGTAAAGATGAGTCTAGGTTAGTCCATCTACCACCTGTGCTGGATATGGTATTAGTTGCTCCCCACCCTTGAGCACTGGCATCTGTTTGTATAGTTAACGTTGGGTTATTGATGATGATAGGGCTGGAACTATGCCAAATGTGTTATATCCACCATTGTAACTCTGATATTGCTTCAATGGGTACTTTCATGGTTCGGTCAAAGTGACCTGCATGTCGTTTCAACGCCTGTACTTTTGCCCTTTATAGGTGTTGATAGTGCAGGAGTCCAAATTGTGTAGCTGAAAATGCTGCTACCATTTTGCCAATTACTCTTGCCACTTGTCGGATGGTTGGTCGATTGCTTACCATTAAATTGTTGCACGTCTGTGCCAATTCTGCTGCTTTACCTTTTGGCAACGTTATAGATATGTGGATTGAGTTAATTGTGAATCCCAGATAGTCCATAGTTGTGGATGGCGTCAACTTAGATTTATCTGGATGTATGACAAAACCCAGGGTTTCAAACAATTGTTTGGTAGCTGATACAGCTGATTTAGCCAACTCCATGGTTTTGCCTACTATTAGGATATCATCAAGATACGCCATGACAATATGTCTTTGTTTCGTTAATGTTGCCAAGGCTGGTTTTAATATCTTGGTAAATAGTCTAGGGCTGATGTCAACCCATTAGGCAACACTTTATACTGCCATAGTTGCCCCATCCAGGTAAATTTCAGGTATCTGCGATGACCCTTGTGAATGGGTACTGAATAGTAGGCATCTTTTAAATCAATGCTTGCCATAAAGTATCCTTTGGAAATCAGTTGTTTAGCAGTTACAAATGTTTCCATTTTGAAATGTACATACTTAACAAAGGTATTTAGTGAGGTTAAGTCAATGATGATGCGACATCCACCATCTTTTTTGCTTTTGGTAAATATATTTGAGACAAATTCCAAAGGTTCATGTTTGGATTTCTCAATGACAGCCTTTGTAAGTAACCTCACCAGTTCTGCTTGAGCCTCTAGTTCTCTTTGACTGAGATGGTAAAGACCCTTTGGGGTACGTGCTGAACTGGTGGCATGATTTCTTGAATGAACTATTTTGTATCCCCGAATACTGTTAAGTATATAACTATCATTCGTGAGACACCTCCATGCTTCAATGAACAGGTGTAATCTCCCCCCTGTCAGTACAGTTCCCCCATTTTTACATGCTGGTAGGAACCATACCCACCTACCTCCATAGTTATGGTAGTGTTCCTTCTTCCGTTTGTTCATCCGTCGTAGTACTGCTGGATGTACCGCTGATTGGGGGTGGCGCATTTTCCATGGGATCCGCTCTGGGCCCTGGCCTAAAAAGGCTTTCGGGGATAATATGCGGACCCCGAGCTTTCACCAGTTCCATAAATTTGACCTCGACTGGTGGACGCGGTGGGGTACTGCCGTCTGTTTTTTTTGTGTGGGTCTGCTCGTTCCGAGGCCTGCCCTCATGAGCCCAAATGCTTTGGACTCTCCTCCAGGTCTTTCCTTTGCCCTTCCAAATAACAGGATCTGCGGCTCTGAGGCCGGTGTTTTACACAGTCCTGCAAACCTGGGATTGAGGGCAGGTCTTATTCGCTCCTTGCGGAGGTTGTTTATCTCATATTGGGTGTTGCACAGCAGAGCCAGAGTGTCTTGCTGGTTTGTGGTCATATCCACCCCATCCACGGAACGAGCATAGGCTGTTATCCCTGTCGTCAGGAGCTTGAGGATTTTAGCTCCTGGTTCCGGATACTCTGTCCCACATGCCCCCCCCAGATTTGGCTGTTAACAGCCGGTACATTGAGCGAACTGCAGTTTTCCAGCTCTCGTGCCTCATTAAGTACCTGTCTTGTAGGGGTTTGAGGGACAGGTGGTTGATGCTGGCCGCCAGTTTTGGCTCGAATGGCCGCCCTGCTCGTGGTGTAACCACGTAGCGATTCACCACACCCAGCAGCTCTTCCTGATCCTGTACCCCAAGCGTACTCCCGACATCTTCAGCCAATGATCCCTGATCGTGACCAGCCCAGCCCTGGTCGCCAATGCTGCCCTCATCTGAGGGGGAAGCAATGGCCAGTGCATTATAACGCACTGCTGTGGGAGTGCCTGATCCCCCTGTGCGAGACTGCTCCAGCTCCCGAAGCAAGTCTCGCTGGAGCGGTTGCTCCATGAGCCTTTCCATTCGGCTCAGGCGGCTAGCTCTGCCGCTCTCAGGCAGACCCTCCTCATCGGAGTCAGACATAACCGGCCGGTCTGTTTTTTTGTTTTTTTGTCTTGCTTTTCCTCCAGCCCGCTGCCGCTCCTCAGGCTGCGCTAGCGGTACTGGGCTCGGCTCGGTCTCGATGAGGGTGTGCCGCAGCATATGCGGTCCAGGTGCCGCCTCTCGCCCCCCACTGATGGGACACTCCCGTTCTGTTGGAGTCGAACGGGGGGCGGTTTTCTCCTTTGCCGTGCTACTCATTTTTCCAGATCCCCTGGAATACAGAGCAGAGCACAGCTTGCTGATTACGACCTCAGAGTAAGACTTACCTGATGGTCCGCTGTTTATTTTCCACCGACGTGTAGCGGGAGCGCCTGTACTCCCGGTCGTCGCTGTTGCACTGCGTGAACGCTAATGTCACGCATGCGTGCTGGGCGGGCTCTTCACGTAGTCACTCACGTGACTCTGAAGTAAAATCTGGAATTTAGAAGGATGAGAGAGGGTCTTATTGAAACATATAAGATTATTAAGGGTTTGGACACGCTAGAGGCAGGAAATATGTTCCTGATGTTGGGGGAGTCCAGAACCAGGGGCCACAGTTTAAGAATAATGGGTAAGGCATTTAGAACGGGATGAGGGAACACTTTTTCACCCAGAGAGTTGTGAGTCTGTGGAATTCTCTGCCTCAGAGGGTGGTGGAGGCCGGTTCTCTGGAGACTTTCAAGAGAGAGCTAGATAGGGCTCTTAAAGATAGTGGAGTCAGGGGATATGGGGAGAAGGCAGGAACGGGATACTGATTGTGGATGATCAGCCATGATCACAGCGAATGGCAGTGTTGGCTCGAAGGGCCGAATGGTCTACTCCTGCACCTATTGTCTATTGTCTATCCTTCCTGAGCGGTGCTGCCCAGAATCACACCCAGAGCTCCAGATGTGGAGCTCTATTATACACTAGCATAAAGCCCACCCCCTTTGTATCCCAGCGTTTCCCATCAACTGAGGCACGTTAAGAGCATTGGTTTAAATTCAAGCTCAGGATTAATCCAAACCTACCGGTCTCTCAACACAAAGCAAACCTTCCTGCTTTGCTCTTGAGCCCAATGCAATTGGTCATTTCCTTATGGAATCACTGTCTGTCAGCTGGCGTGCATATTTCCGAAGATCTTTCCTGGTCCCAGCACACTGATGCCATCATAAAGAAGGCACATCAGCGCCTCTACTTCCTGAGAAGATTACGGAGAGTCGGTTTGTCAAGGAGGACTCTCTTGAACTTCTACAGGTACACAGTAGAGAGCATACTGACTGGTTGCATCGTGGCTTTGTTCGTTAACCTCGTCTATGGTGTCTATATACCATAGACCATATATCTATACACATAAATAAACAGATAAAGTGCAATAGGCTGTTATTGTTCAGAGTTTGTTTGATGGCATGTTTAATCGCCTGATGGCTGTGAGGAGGAAGCTGTTCCTGAAGCTGGATGTTCCAGATTTCAAGCTCCTGTACCTTCCTTCCCGATGGCAACGGAGAGATGAGTGTGTGGCCAGGATGGTGTGGGTCTTTGATGATGTTGGCAGCCTTTTTGAGGCAGTGACTGCGATAGATCCCTTCGATGGTGGGGAGGTCAGAGCCGATGATGGACTGGGCAGTGGTCACAACTTTCTGCATTCTTTCCACTCCTGGACTTTCAAGTTGCCGAACGAAGCCACAATGCAGCCAGTCAGTATTCTCTCTACTGTGCACCTGTAGAAGTTTGAGGGTCCTCCTTGACATACCAATTCTCCGTAATCATCTCAGGAAGTAGAGGCGTTGATGTGCCTTCTTTATAGAAATATAGAAACATAGAACATCAGAAAATAGGTGCAGGAGGAGGCCACTCGGCCCTTCGAGCCAGCACCGCCATTCATTGCGATCATGGCTGATCGTCCCCAATCAATAACCCGTGCCTGCCTTCTCCCCATATCCCTTGATTCCACTAGCCCCTAGAGCTCTATCTAACTCTCTCTTAAATCCAGCCACTGATTTGGCCTCCACTGCCCTCTGTGGCAGGAAATTCCACAAGTTCACAACTCTCTGGGTGAAAAGGTTTTTCTCACCTCAGTCTTAAATGGCCTCCCCTTTATTCTAAGACTGTGAAACCTGGTTCTGGACTCGCCCAACATAGGGACATTTTTCCTGCATCTAGCTTGTCCAGTTCTTTTATAATTTTTTTGTTTCTATAAGATCCCCCTCATCCTTCTAAACTCCAGTGAATACAAGCCTAGTCTTTTTAATCTTTCCTCATATGACAGTCCCCGCCATCCCAGGGATCAATCTTGTGAACCTACGCTGCACTGCCTCAATCACAAGGATGTCCTTCCTCAAATTAGGAGACCAAAACTGTACGCAATACTCCAGATGTGGCCTTAACAGAGCCCTATACAACTGCAGAAGAACCTCTCTACTCCTATACTGAAATCCTCTTGTTATGAAGGCCAACATTCCATTAACTTTCTTCACTGCCTGCTGTACCTGCACGCCAATCTTCAGTGACCGGTGTACAAGGACACCCAGGTCTCGCTGTACCTCCCCCTTACCGAACCTAACCCCATTGAGATAACAATCTGCCCCCTTGTTTTTGCCACCAAAGTGGATAACCTCACATTTATCTATATTATACTGCATCTGCCACGCATCTGCCCACTCACTCAACCTGTCCAGGTCACTCTGCAACCTCCTAACATCCTCTTCACAGTTCACACTGCCACCCAGCTTTGTGTCATCCGCAAACGTGCCAGTGTTGCTCCTAATTCCCTCTTCCAAATCATTAATATATGTGGTAAACAGTTGCGGCCCCAACACCAAGTCTTGCGGCACTCCACTCGCCACTGCCTGCCATTCTGAAAAAGGACCTATAATTGCATCAGTGTGCTGGGACGAGGAAAGATCTTGTTATAATATGGCAGAAACTCTCCTCTGTACTGATCTGTGCTGCATCTGCTATGTAGTGCTGATGGGAAAGTGTTCAGGACCCTTTACAAATAATCTGCTCCAATATGATAACTGTGTTCTGAAGAAGCTTCATGTTGTACAAAATCACTTTGTAAAGACAATGATACCAATGGGGGAAAGGAGGCTGCTTTGGGCTAGAGTGTTTCAGACTCGCAATGAGAAAGTTACTTTTCCGACAGGATTTTAAATCTAAAGGTATTTTCAATACCAATGACTTTTCTTTTGTTACTTCAAACTAAAAATACTAAAGGCCGCGCTAAAAAAATAAAGTGCTGGAGTAACAATGGGTCAGGCAGCTTCTCTGGAGAACATGGTCGTGATGTTTCAGGTTGGGATTCTTCTTCATTGATTGTGGTGGTGGTGGGGGGGGGGGGGGGGAGAGAACAAAACCTGGCAAGCGATAGGTGGATAGAGGTGAGGGGGAGTATTGATAGGAATTGCAGATGCTAGTTTACACCGAAATAGGCACAAAATGCTGGAGTAACACAGCGGGTCTGATAGCATCTCTGGAGAAAAGGAATAGATGACATTTCGGGTCAAGACCCTTCTTCAGACTGAGTCAGGGGAAAGGGAAACTACGGGTACAAAAAGGTACAGAACAAATGAGAGCCATCATTGATGACTCGGGAAAGGTAGAGCCCACAATGGTCCCATTGTTGGCTGTGGATGAAGTGATAACGAAGGGATACGAACCATGAAACTAGCAAGTTGTCTCGGGTTGTGGAGGGAGTGATAGGGATTGCATTGGACCCGACAGTCCTCTTAGGTGAGGCAGAGGTTCACGCACCTCCCCCAACCTCCAATGTATCGGCGAGACTAAGCACAGACTGGGCGATCATTTTGCTGACACACCTAGGCTCAGTCTGCCTTGGCCTACGAGACCTACCATTTCCAAAGATGTTAACTCCTCTTCCCATTCCCACACTGACCTTTCCGTCCTGTCCCTCCTCCACTGTCAGGCTTAGGCCGCATGCACATTGCAGAACTAGCACCTCATATTTTGCTTGGGCAGCTTACAATCCAGCGGTATGAATATGATTTCTCCAACATCAAGTAACCCTTGCAATCCCTCTCGCCTCTCTCCTCAGACTGAAGAAGGGTCCCAAGCTGAAACGTCCCCTACCCATTTTCCCCAGAAATGCTGCCTGACCTGTTGAGCTACTCCAGCATTTTTGTGTCGATCTTTGGTACAAACCAGCATCTGCAGATCATTTTTATTATATTCTATAACACAATATCATGATTGCTAATGGCAGACAAATTGAACCTGCAGAAACCAAATAAACACATTGAACAAATCAACACCTCACAATACCACCCCTGGGCCACATGTTTCTCTGGGCTTTAAGAGGAGGGAGATCCACTTCCATTACATTAACTTGCATTACATTTCATTACATTAACATTTGCATTAACTTGGATGAAAACTTCATGAGGTATCAAAGACAGACATTGATTTACTTGAATCGCAGCAACCATTTGTTATTAATAACTGCCAGATGTCTGAAACTCTGATAACATTCAGACCCAGTCCTTCTACTTACACTTCCTCTCAGGTTGCACAGGCAGGTTTAATTGAGCAGGGGGGCCCTCCCAGCAGAGCTGTTACTACAAAGAATAAACACACTGCTTTACATATGAAAAAATAATTCTGATGCTGTGTTTTGTACCAACAGGTTCATGTTTACCCCACGAAATGGGGCTGAAAGAATCAAAACCAATGGGCAATGAAGACCCTCTCCACATTTCAGTAAATTTGCCACGTTTAGAAATGGGTTCAAAGTGCTGGTGATTGTCACTGATCATGATTACACTGATTAAGTAATGGGACCGAGCTGTCCAGACGTACGTACACCTGCATTTTAGGTTCTGATGGAGCTGAGAGACTCCCACCAGCAACTTATTCTGTGTTTGCTCAAGCTGATCATAGAGATCCACCCTGATGACTGTAGTTAAAGTGATTGGGTAGATGGGCATTGGCAGCATCAAAGCAATAAACTAAGGACAAACTAAAAAGTTGCACGAGCTGCCTTTAAAACATTACAAAAAGCCGTGGGCAGAATCCCTGTAAAACGTGTTTGAGCTGATGTTTGCTGATGAGAACCAAGGCTGCTCAGTGAATCAGGTTTAAGACTGAAGCAGCAGCCTGGGCCACAATCAATAGACAATAGACATTAGACAATAGACAATAGGTGCAGGAGTAGGCCATTCGGCCATTCAATGTGATCATGGCTGATCATCCCAAATCAGTACCCCATTCCTGCCTTCTCCCCATATCCCCTGACTCCGCTTTCTTTAAGAACCCTATCTAGCTCTCTCTTGAAAGTATCCAGAGAACCGGCCTCCACCGCCCACCGGCAGCGAATTCCACAGACTCATAACTCTCTGTGTGATAAAGTGTTTCCTCATCTCCGTTCTAAATATCTTACCCCTTATTCTTAAACTGTGGCCCCTGGTTCTGGCCCCAACATCGGGAACATGTTCCCTGCCTCTATCGTGTCCAAACCCTTAATAATCTTATATGTTTCAATAAGATACCCTCTCATCCTTCTAAACTCCAGAGTGTACAAGCCCAGCCGCTCCATGCTCTCAGCGGAGGCGCTGGGGGAGAACATGAAGCAGTGAGTGGCGACGGGAGAGGAGGAGGGTCGGAACTGCGTCTGGGTTGTCAATGTGATCACTGGCGAGGGTCTGGATGGGGAGTAAGAGGGGGAGGAGAGAAGGTAGGCGGAGGGGGATGGAGGAGAAGGGGGGAGGGGGAGTAAGAGAGAAGAGAGGGGATGAAGGGAGAGGGAGGGGGAGAGAGAAGGGTGAGAGATGAGAGGGGGAGGGAGGATGGGAGAGGGAGAGGGTAGGGTGGAGAATGAAGGGGAAGGAGGAGTGAGGCTGGGAAAGGAGACGGGAGTGGATGGAGGGAGAATGGGTTGGGGAGAGGGGGTAGAGGGTGGGGGAAATGAAGGTAGAGGCAGGAAGGCGTAGTGGGAGTGAGGAGTGAGGAGTGAGAGGAAGGGGTAAGTGGACACATGGTTGAGGGAGTAGGGTTGAATGGGAGGGGAGGGGGAGAGAGGGGTTAGGAGAAGGAAGGTGAAAGAAGGGAGGAGTGCTGGGGAGGGATGGGGGGAGGGTGGGAAGGGGTTGGGAAGTGTGGAAGGTGGTGGAAAAGGGATAGTGGGAGAGGGAGAAGTAAGGTTGGGAGGGGAATAGCAGGAGGGGAGTCAGAAAGAGGTGGGAAGGGGGTAGAAGGAGCTCGGAGGGCATAGAAGGAGAAGGATGAAAGGATGGAAAAGGAGGAATAGGTTGGTGGGGGGATAGAGGAGAGGAAGGAGTTGCCGGGCAAAGGGTGGAGGGGGTAGGCAGAGGGCCGAAGGAGGAAAGGGGGGTGGAAGGAGACAGAGAGGGTGGAGCAAGGGATAGGGACTGAGAGGGGTAGATGGAGAAGAACAGATATGGGCTAAGATGTTAAAGGAGTGGGGTTAGAGAGAGGAAGCAGCAGTGGGAGGGGTAGAGAGGGGGGGATCCACGTCAGTGCCGTGGGTTCTGAGGTGGCTGATGAGGCCACTAACTGATCCCCGGGTAGGGTTGTTGGGTAGTTTGTCAGCTGTCATTTGTGATCTGCACAGGCAAAGGGACCAAGGTTGTGCACACCATCCCGGCTGCTTCTCCGTTTGGAGAGGCCGTTGGCCAGAGGTTCCCAGGACTCAGTGGCATGGGAATGTTGGGTTGCTTCAAAGACCCTTTGAGAACATCCATAAATCTTTGCTTTGTAATTGTCTACCGTGTTAGAACTCACAATAGCATGTTTGAGAGTTGGAGGGATGGCAGGCTGGATTGTGTGATAAACTGTGCTGTGATCAAGCTTTGATGTGTCCAGATAGAATGCTCTCTCTCATAGAAATTTATAAGAGTCATAGGAGATGTGCCATTTTACTTAGCCTTCTGAAGAAGTAAAGGCATTAGTGCTTTCTTGGCTGTAGTGTCAATGCGGTTGAATCAGGACAAATTACACATGGAAACTTGAAGATCTTGAGCATCTCCACTTCAGCACCATTGATACAGACTAGAGCATGGGTTCCCAACCTTTTTGTCCTGTTTACCCCAGGCAACTTTAATAGCACATAACAATGTTATTTCAATTATTAGTGAACAACTAATGATGAACCAAAACCAAACACAGTCAGTCAATGAGATAAAATTATGTACAAATCCAGAATCAACAAATTTATTCCCTGGGTTGGCAAAATGTACCCCCTGGGTAAATTACCAAGCCCTGTATCTCCATCTTGTACTCGGCTTCGTCATTGTTTGCAATAAGTTCATTAGTTGTAGGAGCGGAATTCGGCCCATCAAGTCTACTCCGCCTTTCAGTCATGGCTGATCTATCTTTCCCTCTCTACCCCCTTCTCCTGCCTTCTCCCAATAACCCCTGACACCGGTACTAATCAAGCACCTATGAATCTCCTCTTTAAAATATCCATTGACGGCCTCCACAGCCGTCTGTGGCAATGAATTTCACAGATTCTCTGGCACACTTGCAGACAGTGGTCAGATGTCGTGGGACTTTGTCCAAGCCAAGGACAATGTGGCTGGTTATTGCACAAATGGAACATGCATAATGCAGAAGCATGCAGTTGTGGCCTCAAGTCCAACATCATAAGGCACAGCACGGCCTGCAGGGGGGAAGCTGGGAAGTCCCCGAGCTCGGCCCCGAGTAGAGTCGTGGAGGAGGGAGCCGCTGGTGACGACGGACACGAGGAGAGGGACCTGTGTATTGCCACCAGCGCTTTCAAGGCCGGCTGCAGGAGGCATCCCCGGGACAGAGACAGTCGGGTGAGGAGAGGACGTCGGTTCATGGGCCGAGCCAGTCGAGGGTGACAGAGGAGGTAAGCCTGGGGCTTACCTGGATCGGGAGCCTCTCCAGTACATCGAGCACGTGTGTGGACTGGACTTTAGTGTAAACGGTGCCAAAATATGGCAACTCATGCATGTGTGAGCGATGCAAATAGAATTTCAGTGTGGAGTGAACACGTGACAATAAAAACACTTTTGAGGAGCCATTTTGTTTTCCTGTATAGCATTTCAGGAGGGCATTGATATAATCCCCAAGGACAATATCCACTCCCTGATAAACACACATCCAATTAAAGTCACACTTGCTCCTTGGCCTCCAGAAAGACAAATACTTTGTGACTTTTCTGCTGATTTCAAATCAGAGTTGAGAACACCCTATGCTTTAAATTCTGATCCATGTCCCTTTTGTCATGGTCTCTTGCTTCTGGAGACATTTTTGAAATAAATGCCTATAATTTCCTAATTAGGGGACAAATAACAGGAGGGGAAATTTAGTGCTAAAGTAAAATATATTTTCAATGAATACAAATGAGGTTGGACAACGTTAAAAAAAAAAGATATTATTGGACTTTACAACATCAATCGAGAATATTTGCCACGGGTTTTATATATAACCAGTTTCTGCATTGATGTTCAGTATCCTTCTATGTTATCTTTTGATTTTCCTGCTGCCTCTGAACAAGTCATTGTAATCTCCTCCAGTGTCTTCCCTCCATTATCCAACCTGATGGAATTGGTTCCACATTTATCAGGTTGTATTTTGAGTTTCTTCAGCCACGGGATTTGTTCTAGGAAACCCCCAGGATTATCCTTGGCTCTGTATTTCTCACACATGTTGTTCCTTGGTAACGCAACCTGCAGATTTGGGCGTTGCCTCCTACACATCTAGTGATGATGTCCAGCTCCATCTTTCCAGCCATCCATGCAGAGTGTAGGTCTGTTATCCAGTATTAAAAGGATTTTAATACTTTTTTAGTATTTAATTTCTTCCAATTAAAATGTAATTTGATCAGTAGAATCTCTGCCTCACATCGCAGGGACCCGGGTTCGATCCTGACTACGAATTCATGTTGGTATGGAGATTTTACGTTCTCCCTGTGACCAAATCAAATCAAATCAAATCAACCTTTATTGTCATCTTGCAAGCAACAGTTGTACAGTGCAAAATGAAAAGACGTTTCCCAGGGGATACCGGAGCATCGCACATGAAATTAAAAATTTTCACACATAATAACACAAAAACAATCCAGTCCCTGATGGAACAGTATAAATAGTTAAAAAGTAGTAAAAACAACGTTAAAATACAGTAAAACCAATCATAAACATGTCCGGGGCAGCTGATTTGAGTGGCCAGTGCCAGTTATTGAAGTGTCCTTGCCAAGCCGCAGAATCAGGTGACTGTGAGTACAGAGTGGCTGTTTAGCAGCCTCACAGCATATGGCAGGAAGCTGTTTAGCAGTCTTGTGGGTTTCCTCCCACACTCTAAAAGATGTGCAGGTTTGTAGTTTAATTGGCTGCTGTAAATTCATGTTCATAAGCTATAGTAACAGAATTAAGCCATTTGGCCCATCAAGTCTACTCCACCATTCAATCAAGGCTGATCTATCTTTCCCTTACAACCCCATTCTCCTGCGTTCTCCCCATAAACCCAGACACCCGTACTAATCAAGACTCTATCTGCCATAAAAAATACCCAAGGTACACAAAAATGCTGGAGAAACTCAGCGGGTGCAGCAGCATCTATGGAGCGAAGGAAATAGGTAACGTTTCGGGCCGAAACCCTTCTTCAGACTCCTTCAGAGTAAAAATACCCAATTGACTTGGCCTCTGCAACCTTCTGAGGCAATGAATTGTCCTATTGTCCCTAATCTGTAGCATAGATCCAGTGTATGAAGATCGCTGGTCGGCCCAGACTCGGTGGGTTGAAGGGCCTGTTTCCACGCTGCATCTCTTAGAAAAAAATGTAACCCACTATTTTGGCTTCATACAGATTTTAAACACTTACGTGATTGCCTGACACTTTCTGAATCACAGTTCACATCCTCTTCACCTTAGCTGATCCCCAGCTTGAGCTTCCAGCTCTTCATCCTCCCCATTTCAAAAAGGATCAATCTCCGCTCATGTTTTCCCTTTCCTTATTAACTTTAGGTAACACAAGACCTATTGAAATTAAAGAAAAAACTCTCATTCTTGACAATAAAATTCTCTTTCCAATTGCTGCAAAGCTTTAATAACCCTCCAAGTCACCTTCCCCCACAATAAGATCTGGCATTTTTCCCTCCCATCCAATAGCTGCCCTCACTATCGATAACCGTGGATCAGTTGCGAAGGCTCCAATTATTACTCTGGTTCTTAATTCCTCTATCCTGGGAATTAAGCAGTGTGTATTCACCCTATTCCCCTCACTTTTTATACACCTCTATAAGATCACCCCTCAGCCTCCTGCGCTCCAAGGAATAAAGTCTGAGCTTACCCGATCTCTCCCCTGTAGCTCAGGCAACTACCATTACATTACCTCAGATACAACACGGAAAGGGGCCTTTCGACC
>JAXLNO010004392.1:0-35492 GCA_038087875.1 Malacoraja senta | reverse complement strand
GGTCAAATTATTCAGTCATCTGTGATAATCCCATGCAAAATCCTGCCAACCAAAGCCAATGTAAAGTTCATTCCTTATCATAGAAACATAGAAAATAGGTGCAGGAGGAGGCCATTCGGCTCTTCGAGCCAGCACCGTCAATCATTGTGATCATGGCTGATCGTCCCCTATCAATAACCCGTGCCTGCCTTCTTCCCTTATCCCTTGACTCCACTAGCCCCAAGAGCTCTATCTAACTCTCTCTTAAATCCATCCAGTGACTTGGCCTCCACTGCCCTCTGTCATTCCCTCCCTCAACTCTCCCTTTTCGCACTCCCACACTAAACACAATGTTTAAATAACATTTGTTCTCCACCCCTAACCCACTCATTGCACAGGCTGGAGCTTATCCCAACACTGATCATTGCCAGTTGAGATCCCATTGTGATGTCATTGTTCACAGCAGCGTATATAATTGAGATCCCATTGTGATTGGAGGATTGTGAGATGCCATTGTGACGTCATGACTGGAAACACAGGAGGGGGGGAAGAGAGAGAGAGAGAGAGAGAGAGAGAGAGAGAGAGAGAGAGAGAGAGAAAAAAAAAGAATATAGACACCACTCACCCGGGGGCAGCGTCGGAGGAAAGTTGTAAAACGCCAATCAATCCTTCCCATGTGAAAACCTCCACCACCCATCCCACTCCCACAAGGAAAGTTCTGTAAATTAAACCGCTCCCCTTTACCCCCCACAATGAAAACCCCCACATGGGGGGTTGGGGCGACGTCGGCGCTGACCTCCCCCCACATCCCCCCACATCCCCCCACAAAGAAAGTTCTGGAAATGTAACCTCTCCCCTATTACCCCCCACAATGAAACAGGGAAGTCCCCCCATCCCACCCACCCCCCTCCCCACAAGGTAAATCACAAGTTTTTTGAGTAAATATAACCTCTCCCCTATTCCACCCCCAAAATGAAAATCTTCCTCCAAAGAAATCAAAATGAGATTCCATAGTGATGTACCCATTCCCCCAATGCAATCCGTTCCCCCCAATTCCACCACTCACTCATAGCCCCCAACTGCACAGGCACAACTCATACACTCCTTCCCCCTCATCTTCACCCTCGCTCTCCTCTCCCCTCTCCTGCTCCAATCCTCCACTCCCTTGGTCACCTCTCCCTCTACTTTTCCCTACCCTCAGTCACTCCATCCCTCACCTCTCCCCTTTCGCACTCCCCCACTAAACACAATGTTTAAATAACATTTCTTCTCCACCCCTCCCTACCTCTCCTCTCAACTATGCAACAGCTTATCCCAACACTTTTGATTGGCAGCTGAGATCCCATTGTGATGTCATTGACGGACATGGCAGCGTATGTAAATGAGATGCCATTGTGATTGGAGGACTGTGAGATCCCATTGTGACGTCATAAGAACAAACTGCCAGAATCTCACATCAACTATCAGATCATCTGTCAAATTATTGTCCTCAAAATGGTTTATTTTTTATGTTTAAATTTTAATAAGGTGAAATATAACATCAAGCTAAACAAAACTACCATGGGACATAGGTGAGTGGTGGTGCAAAAATGTTCGCGCTACCGTGTACCATTTTGCCGTAGGTCCCAGATCACATACATATAGAAACAAACAAGATGCAAATTTTAGCAGTCTACTAGACCAACTAGTCTACAGGAGGCATGGTCCCCCAAAGTAATACACTACCACTCCCCCATAGACCACACGGGAGGCCTGGACCCCCAACGAACCCGTTCCCCAAGGCAATATTCCGACCACTCACCTGTTTCCCCAATGCAACCCGTTCCCCCAACGTAATATTCCACCACTGCGCAGGGGTTGATTATTTCGCCTTATTCAAAAATTCAGTGTACTGTGACTTTAAAACATTGCAAAAAAAAAAGCACCCTCCCTCCATGCTGCCAGGAATATGCTTGATACTTGCTGAAAACTTGCTGGAAGGAGTAAAGGCTCTGTCTCACGGTGTTGCGGTCATTGGCGGTAAAGCGCGGCGTCGCCGGAAGAGGGGACTGCACGTCAACCCCGAGAGCGCCGAGTACGGCCGGTCCCACGAGCTTGCGGTGTTATAGAAAATAAAGCAAGCGGGGCTGTGGCGGCGGTAGTGCTGATCGCGGCGCCCGTGCCGCACACGTGCCTCACTGGCGGAGGCTGTGGCGGTGACCGTGCCACACACGTGCCTCACTGGCGGAGGCTGTGGCGGTGACCGTGCCGCACACGTGCCTCACTGGCAGAGGCTATGGCGGTGAGAGTTCCACTCACGGCGCTCGTGCCGCACTGGCGGCAGCTGTGGTGGTGACCGTGACGCACTCGTGCCTCACTGGCGGCGGCTGTGCGGTAAGAAATTATTTTTAAACAGTGCTGACTTTTTGTGGTCCCAACACCGCACGGCCTCGGCGGTGGGCGTTTGACCGAACCTGCGGTCTCTGGCGGTCCACGAGCGGTAGTTACTTCCTGTATCACCGCCAATGACCGCAGACTGGTGAGACAGGCCTTTAAGTGTTCCTCGATTGCAGCTTTATTGCAATCTGGGAAAGGGATAGAGAGAGAGAGATAGAGATAGAGAGATATATATGAAGAGAGAGGAGAAGTAGAGAGAAAGATAGAGAGAGATAGAGAGAGACAGAGAGAGACAGAGAGAGAGATAGATAGACAGAGAGAGAGACAGAGACAGAGAGAGATGGAGACAGAGACGGAGAGGGAGAGGGAGGGAGAGAGAAAATATGTGAGTTTTAGTAATATAATCGGCCATGTGGGACCCACTGGGCCCCGTCCCCCAACGCGGCACACGGGAGGGCTGGTCCCCGAACGCAGCATCAGTGCTCACCCCGGAGACAGGCGCCCCCGGAGCCAATCACCCCCATCACCCGTTCCCCCAACGTAACCCGTTCGCCCAATGCAATATTCCACCACTCACCCATAGTCCCCAACTGCGCAGGCACGGCTCATACACTCCCTCCCCCTAGTGTTCACCCTCGCTCTTCTCTCCCCTAACCTCCTCCCCTCCTGCCTTCACCTCTCCCTCCCTCTCCTTTCCCCTACCCTCAGTCACTCACTACCCTCAGCCTCAGTCACTCCCTGCCACCCTCCATAACCTCTCTCCTTCCCTACCCCCCTAACCCGTTGGGCCCCGTTTCCCCAACGCAATTTTCTCCCACTCACCCGTTTCCCCAACACAACCCGTTTCCACCACTCACCCGTTCCCCCAACCACTCACCCGTTCCCCCAACGTAATCAATCCTTCCCACGTGGGGGTGGGGGGGGGGGGTAGTCGGCGCTTCCTGGAGCCAATGCACGGACTCGACTTTTGGTTCGGTGCCGGCCTTGAGCCAATCAATCCTTCCCACGTTAGGGGGAGGGCAAAAATGTCACTCTATCCTTACCCGCCTTGAAACTGATAATCCCATTGTCTCTCTGTCACCTCTGTCACCTCTCTCTCCCTCTACTTTTCCATAACCTCAGTTACAGAGAAGGTTCACCAGACTGATTTCTGGGATGTCAGGACTTTCATATGAAGAAAGACTGGATAGACTCGGCTTGTACTCGCTGGCATTTAGAAGATTGAGGGGGGATCTTAGAGAAACTTACAACATTCTTAAGGGGTTGGACAGGCTAGATGCAGGAAGATTGTTCCCGATGTTGGGGAAGTCCTGGACAAGGGGTCACAGTTTAAGGATAAGGGGGAAATCTTTTAGGACCGAGATGAGAAAAACATTTTTCACACAGAGTGGTGAATCTCTTGTATTCTCTGCCACAGAAAGTGGTTGAGGCCAGTTCATTGGCTATATTTAACAGGGACTTAGATGTGGCCCTTGTGGCTAAAGGGATCAGTGGGTATGGAGAAAAAGCAGGTACAGGATACTGAGTTGGATGATCAGCCATAATCATATTGAATGGCGGTGCAGGCTCGATGGGCCGAATGGCCTACTCCTGCACCTATTTTCTATGTTTCTATGTAAAGTAAAGTAAAGTAACTTTATTTATATAGCACTTTCAATCAATACAATCACTGAAGCCAAAGTGCTTTACAGAGAAAATTATCCAAAATAAATGAAAAAAAGAGGTAGAAAAAAAAAGACACGAAACACTATTAGAGATTCAACGCAAACATCCCCCCACAGCAGAGTCGACACTCTCCACTGTGAGGGAAAGGCACCAAAATGTCCAGTCCTCCTCCTAGTCCACCCGAGGTCGGGGCCAGTTTGAGGCCTCCGCAGCCAGTCGCCGCAACGGCAGCCCGATGTTGTAGGCCACCTGCCGGGAAGCTGTAACACCGGCATCGGGTGGAAAGTCCTCAGCGGCTTGGTGTTTCTATGTTTACTCCCTCCCTCACCTCTCCCCTTTTGCACTACCGGATTAAAGACCCTGCTTAAATAACATTTCTTCTCCATCCCCCACTCCATCAACTCTCATAGCTTGTGTATTGGCAACAGAGATCACATTGTGATGTCATTTTCGGTTGTCGGAATGTTCACGGCACCTTGTGTAAATGAGATCCCATTGTGATGGGATGACTGTGAGATGCCATTGTGACGTTATCATTAGAAGCTGCCAGACATGTCTCACTCTCACAGGCAGTTATTATTTTCAAAGTTGCTTTTTTTAAACCTAAAATATCAATAACGTGAAATATAACAACAAATGTGAAGAAACCTGATACTGTAGCGGCACCTAGTGGTGGTTTGGGGCGATGCAAACCCTCGCTATTGGCTGGCGCCATCACGTGATCATGGGTGTGTTTTCTCGGGCTCCCGTGTAGCAGGCGATATTATATATTTGGCTGACCCAGCACGCGGTTTTCGTATACTTCTCTTTGTTTGTCGTTTACAAATAAAGATTTGTTATACTCAACCTGCCTGTCTCGCCAAAGTGGTGCCCCGCCGGTCCGATTGTGATTTCGGATCCCGACAACGAATGCCACTGAAAACCTCGACGCCCAGCCCGCCCAGCAAAATGCGGTTGCCCTAAAACTTCCCTTTTCTGGGCTGTTCAGCCTCAAGTTTGTTTCACCCACATTGAGGCCCAATATCGTCGCGGATGCTGCTCGCTACTTTTACGTGGTTGGGGCGCTCAGTCAAGAGACTGCCGCCCCGATTGTTGCCATATCTGCAAAATCCGCCTGCGTCGGGTAAATACGAGGGCCTCAATGTCCTGCTGCTCTGCACTTTTGGGCTCTGTCGTCGCAATCGCCGTGATCGCCTTCTGCATAATGATGGCCTCAGCGATCGTAAGCCGTCCACGCTGATGAGCGAGATGCCACCAGCCATGCCTGCTTTTCAAACAGGCTTTTCTGGAGCAGATGCCCGACGACATTCGCCTGCTCCTCGGTTGATCAGATTTTACCGACCCCCTGTAACTCGCTGAACGGGCCGACAAGCTGTGTCTCGCCAAGCAGCAGGACAGTGGATCCATCAACCGGGTGTCCGCGCCCTCGCACCAGCAGCCTCGCATGGACGTACAGCCCTCCGCTGCCATCGCCGCACCGCAGCAGCCCGCCGGAGACCGTGGTAAGCACCAGTGGTGCAACTACCACCAACGCTGGGGTGCAGAGGCCCGTCATTGCCGCGCCCCCTGCTCGTTTCTGGGAAATGCCTCGGCCAATCGCCAGCAGAGTCAGTCAGAATCATTGCCTCTACGTCGGGATCGCCGTTCCAGGCTTCGCTTCCTCGTTGAGCATCCTTCCTCCATTGGGACTCGATAACCATGCTGGTAAGCGTGGCCCCGTACTGACCGCCATCAACATTAGCCCCATTCGCACTTAAAGCACTCGGACTCGAGTACTCCCACCCGTACTCTTGGACTTTCACCGTTGCAGACTTTTCCCAGCCGTTACTGGCCGCCGATTTCCTGCGGGCCTTCTCGTTAATGCTGGACGTGCGGGGCCGGCGCCTCGTGCCTCCGGAGGCCCCTAGGCCCGTGGATCCTTCCAGCCTGCAGCTGGGATCGGTTGCAGACGGGGAGGGGCCATATATCTCCTTGCTCCACGAATTCCCAGAGCTTCTGACACCCCATTTTCACGCAGCCGCTCTTAAGCACGTGGTGGTACATCACATCCCTACCACCGGTCCCCCACTGCATGCATGGGTGCGCAGGCTCCCGCCGGACAAGCTGTTCCTTTGGATCGATCAGCGACGAGGAGAAGAGGGACGTGCTGCATGGGCAGCAGCCTGTCCTCCATATGATATCGCCCAGGCTTGCATTCGACCAGGATGCATCACCCATGGTCAGTCATGACCAAGAGGGGCCTACTTACCTGCGACCCCCGGAGCGAAGCTACATCGCTTTCGACCGGGAGCTCCTGGCCCGTTATTTGGCTGTCTGCCATTTCTGTTATTTCCTCGAGGGCATACCTTTCACGGCCTTCACGGACCCCAAGCCCCTTACGTTCGCCTTTACCAAGGTGTCCGACCCCTGGACAGTTCGGCAACAACAGCACATGGCGTTCGTGTCGGAGTTCAACACCGACGTTCAGCACGTGGCAGGCAAGCTGAACCTAGTTGCAGATGCTTTGCTCCGCCCTGCGGTGTCAGCCGTAGCATCTATGGACTATTCCATTAGTGTGGATTATTCGGGGCTGGCCGCCGCGCAATGCGAGGATGGCGAAATGGACGTTTACCGAATGGCTGTGTTGGGGTTGACCTTGGCCTGATATCCCGTTCGGTCCAGCAGGTGTGTCGGTCCTCTGCAACGTGTTCACCGGGAGACCACGCCCTATCGTCCCCGTGGTTTGGCGGCGGCGTGTGTTTTTGACGCCATCCATGGTCTGGCCCATCCTTCCATCCGGGCGATTTCTCTGTTGGTGGCGGACAGGTTTGTCTGGCTGGGCCTCCATAAACAGGTTCCAATATTGGTGGCCAGTGTGGGGGGGGTCATTCTGGAGTGCTAATATGGGTGTTGTGGGCTGAAGGGACTGGTTTCCAGATGTCTAGTATGGACATTGTGGGACGAATGGATTCTTGGGCTGACAGCTCAGTCACTCAGGCCCGGTGGGCTGGCAGCTCAGTCACTCGGGGCTGGTGGGCTGGCAGCTCAGACACTCAGGGCTCGTGGGCTGGCAGTTCAGTCACTCGGGGCTGGTGGCTATTCCTTGAAATTCCATTTCAAGCAGAGTGCAAGCCGCCAAATTCAGTTTCATAGCATTTCAAGCAGCGTGCAGGTCACCAAACTCAGTTTCATAACATTTCAGGCAGAGTTCAGGCCACCAAATTCAGTTGCATAGCATTTCAGGCAGAGTGTAGGCCACCAAATTCAGTTTCATAGCATTTCAGGCAGAGTATAAGCCACCAAGTTCAGTTTCAAGGCATTTCAAGCAGCGTGCAGGCCAACAAATTCAGTTTTATAGCATTTCAAGCATAGTGCAGGCCACCAAATTCAGTTTCATAGCATTTCAAGCAGAGTGCAGGCCCCAAAATTCAATTTCATAGCATTTCAAGCAGAGTGCAGGCCACCAAATTGCCAAACAACTCATTACATTGTCATTAAAGGCTAACAAATCATTTATTGCAAGTACATTTGCAGACTCACAGTTCAGTTGATTTACAGCTTAGAATCACCATCGTGGACTCTCCCTCATGATCTTCCAGTATGACTGACCCAGGTCCAGGCATCCGGGGTTTTATAGTCCTTCCCACCCCCCCCCCCCCCCCACCCCCACCGGAAGGGGCCATACCTTCATTGTGGTGATTGACAGTCGAGAGGACCAATCAGCTGATCTCAAGATATTTTAAACACTCCTAACTTTTCTATTTTTCATCCTTGGGGCTGCCTTACTCGAGGACTGTGAGTAAGATGGCCAAAAATCAGCGTTATATGGTACCATTTTTTCAAAAATCAAAATAGAGCACAGACAGGAAGTGATCAAGATGAGCCTTAGAAACATAGAAAAATAGGTGCAGGAGGAGGCCATTTGGCCCTTCGAGCCAGCACCGCCATTCATTGTGATCATGGCTGATCCTCCCCAATCAATAACACATGCCTGCCTTCTCCCCATATCCCTTGATTCCACGAGCGCATTGAGCTCTATCTAACTATCTTAAATCCATCCAGTGATTTAGCCTCCACTGCCCTCTGTGGCAGGGAATTCCACAAATTCACAACTCTCTGCGTGAAAACGTTTTTTCTCAACTCAGTCTTAAATGGCCTCCACTTTATTCTAAGAATGTGGCCCCTGGTTCTGGACTCGCCCAATATTGGGGAATTTTTTTACTGCATCTAGCTTGTCCAGTCCTTTTATAATTTTATATGTTTCTATAAGATCCCGCCTCATCCTTCTAAACTCCAATGAATACAAGCCCAGTCTTTTCAATCTTTCCTCATATGACAGTCCCGCCATCCCAGGGATCAATGTCGTGAACCAACGAGGATCAATCACAAGGATGTCCTTCCTCATATTAGGAGACCAAAACTGTATGCAATACTCCAGATGTGGTCTTACCAGAGCCCTATACAACTGCAGAAGAACCTCTCTACTCCTATACTGAAATCCTTTTGTTATGAAGGTCAACATTCCATTAGCTTTCTTCACTGCCTGCACGCCAACATTCAGTGATCCGTGTACAAGGACACCCAGGTCTCGCTGTACCTCCCCCTTACCTAACCTAACCCCATTGAGATAATAATCTGCCCCCTAGTTTTTGCCACCAAAGTGGATAACCTCACATTTATCTATATTATACGGCATTTGCCACGCATCAGCCCACTCACTCAACTTGTCCAGGTCACCCTGCAACCTCCTAGCATCCTCTTCACAGTTCACACTGCCACCCAGCTTTGTGTCATCCGCAAACTTGCTAGTGTTGCTCCTGATTCCCTCTTCCAAATCATTAATATATATGGTAAAAAGTTGCGGCCCCTACACCGAGCCTTGCAGCACTCGCCACTCTCTGCCATTCTGAAAAGGACCCGTTCACTCCTACTCTTTGCTTTCTGTCTGCCAGCCAATTTTCTATCCATGTCAACACCCTACCCCCAATACCATGTGCTCTAATTTTAGTCACCAGTCTCCCGTGTGGGACCTTATCAAAGGCTTTCTGAAAGTCTAGATAGACTACATCCACTGGCTCCCCTTCATCCATTTTAATTGTCACATCCTCAAAAAATTACAGAAGAATAGTCAAGCATGATTTTCCTTTCATAAATCCATGCTGACTTACACTAATCATTTTACTGCTATCCAAATGCTCCATTACTACCTCATTAATAATTGACCCTAGCATCTTTCCCACCACCGAAGTCAGGCTAACTGGTCTGTAATTCCCCATTTTCTCTCTCGCTCCTTTCTTCAAAAGTTGGATAACATTAGCTATCCTCCAATCCACAAGAACTAATCCTGAATCTATTGAATATTGGAAAATGATCACCAATGCGTCCACTATTTTTAGAGCCACCTCCCTGAGGACCCTGGGATGCAGACCATCAAGCCCAGGGGTTTATCATCCTTCAGTCCCATTAGCTATTTCTTGCCTTAGATCCTCTTAGATCCTCTGTCTCCAGTACTTCTGGGAGATTGTTTATGTCTTCCTTAATGAAGACAGATCTGAAGCAACTGTTCAACTCTTCTGCCATTTCCTTGTTCCCCATAATAATTTCACCCTTGTCTGCCTTCAAGGGACCCACATTTGACTTTGCTATTCTTTTTCCCTTAACATATCTAAAGAAGCTTTTACTGTCCTTCTTTACATTCCTGGCCAGCTTCCCCTCGTACTTCATCTTTTCAGCCCGTATTGCCCGTGTTGTTTCCTTCTGTTCCCAATCCTCTGGCTTTCGTCTACTCTTTGCTGTGTTATACATTTTTCTTTTAGTTTAATTCTATCCCTAACTTCTCTTGTCAGCCATGGTTGCCTCCTACTCCCCTAAGAATCTTTCTTTCTTTTTGGAATGAAATGATCCTGCGTCTTCTGGATTATGCCCAGAAATTTCTGCCATTGCTGTTCCACGGTCATTCCTGCTAGGATCCCTTTCCTGTCTATCTTGGCCAGCTCCTCTCTCATGCCTTCATAGTCCCCTTTGTTCAACTACATCACTGACACATCCGATTTAACCTTCTCCTTCTCAAATTGCAGGTTAAAACTAATCATATTATGATCACTACCTCCAAGTGATTCCTTTACCTCCAGTTCTCTTATCAAATCTGGTTCATTGGACAACACTAAATCCAGAATTACCTTTTTTTCTGGTCAGCTCCATTACAAGCTGCTCTAAGAATCCATCTTGGAGGCACTCTACAAACTCTCTTTCTTGGGGTCCTGAACCAACCTGATTTTCACAGTCTACCTGCATATTGAAATCCCCCATCACCAAAGTGACATTACCTTTGTTACATGCCAGTTTTAACTCAAATCAAGTCAAGTCAAGTTTATTCTTCACAAACACATACAAGATGTGCAGTGAAATGAAAAGTGGCAATGCTCGCGGATTGTGCAAAAAACAAAAACAAAAACTACAAAACAGAATGGAACAGAATCACATATTCGCATATTACATATTTGTGGGAGGAAAAAAGAAAAAATCAGCAATTTTTAAAAAGACACCACACAACAGTATAATGGTACAGTAAAGCCCACCTGCCTGTCCTTTCTATTGGATGTATAACTCCTGCTGCAACTTACACCCTACATCCGGGCTACTATTCCTTTGCAATTCCTCAACTCAATCCACAGTGACTCTACCTCATCAGTCCGTATGGCTTCCCTCGCAAGGGACTGAATTCCATTCCTCACCAGAAGAGCTACCCCCCCTCCTCTGCCCACCTGCCTGTCCTTTCTATTGGATGTATAACCCTGAACATTCATTTCCCAGGCCCGATCCTCCTGCAGCCACGTCTCGGTAATCCCCACAATGTCATATCTACCAACCTCTAACTGAAGCCTCAAGCTCATCTACTTTACTTCTTATATTTCGCGCATTCAAATACAATACTTTTAATTCCTTACGCATCTCACCATTCACATCGATCCCTATTACACTTGGCCAAATTCTCCTATCCCTTTGTGAGCTTTCTTTCCCGTTAATTCTGGGGTTATTAACTATCCCTTTACTCCCTTTCCCTTGAACTCCGTCCTTGACTATCCCATTTGACTCCCCCCCCCCCCCCCTTATTTAGTTTAAATCCACCTGTGTCGCAGTGGCAAACCTGCCTGCCAGAATGCCGGTCCCCCACCTTTTAGTTATATAGATGGTCGTACCAGATACAGCGGATCAAGGGAAGTAACAAACAACAACCTGCCATCACGCTGAACAGACTGACCGATAAACCAAGAATGACGGTCTTCATCAAACACCTATGACGAGTTTGGTTTTTGCTGTGTAAATTCGTGGAAAATTACAGCATTGGGTGGAAAAGTGTTGGGTTCTGTTGCAGCTGTGATAATGAATTAGTCATTCATTTTGGTGATGATGTGCGAGTTAATTGTTCGAGTCATTTAACCTGATCATTGGTGATAATGAGATCATGCGCGTACTTGTCAATTGTCTTAAGGAACCTGACCTTTGCCTTTACACCATGTCATGATATGATATGATTGATTGAAGGACCAAGAAAGCGTGCCAAATTGCTTCTGCTTGCCACTGCTTGTATATTTGTACTATGCCTATTGTAAATTACTTGCTCTAGGGAACACTTGGAACCTCAAGAGAGCAGAGTAAGTCCCCCGGAGTGACAAATAAACTTGTTGATTTAGCAGTGATTGCAAATAGGTTTATGAAGTGAAGGAGTTAAACTGGATTATTTACTGAGGAAATATCGAGGGGAAAATAATCCAGTTTAACTCCTTCACTTCATAAACCTATTTGCAATCACTGCTAAATCGACCCCCTCACATAGTCCTGGCAAAACAGACAGACGTAGGCCGTCCCCACATCCCACCACTGCCTTAGCGAATGGAAACACCCCTGCCTCTCTCTCCACTTCACCCAGAACTGCCTGAAAGAATCCCAGAATCGGCGATCCTCCAGCAGTAGGTTATTAAAATGCCAGTTCACGGACCCTGCACTGAGATAAAGTCCACACACACCAGGCAGTGGTCCGAGCACCGCACCGGCTGCATGGAGGCCGCCGAGAGACAAGAGCCATAGGCATTGGAAACGTACAAGCGATCAATATGGGAACCACCACCCTCAAACCTGTACGAGAAAGCACTAGAGTCGGGATATAAATTCCGCCACGCATCAACCAGCCATAAAGACTCTACCAGCTCCCTTAATGTCTTCACTGCTGCTGGGTCATGCTGAACACCAGAGCATTCTCTCACCTCGAGGGTACAATTAAAATCTCCCCCAGGAAAACACACTCCCCACGGTCAATGGTATTTAACAAAATAGTCACCTCCCGGGTTAGGCACGCCATCCAGGTGCACGGCCAGATACAGCCTGGTACAATTTCCTGCACACTGAGGATCTCCAGCTGGAAAGATGGGGCCAACGGGAAAGCTACTCCACTCAAATTGGAGTTAAGATGGCTCATGTAGACCTCCCTTTCCCATTCCAGGAGCCAGGTGATTTCATCATTAGCCACAAGGTGTGTTTCCTGCAAGAAGCTCACCGCGTACCTCCCGTCCCTGAGCACCGAGAGTTCTGGTGAAACCTGCGGAGAGAACCCCTGCCCCCATTGACATTCAGGCTGGCTATAGTGATCTTAGTGAATTTACACTAGATCTTTTGCCAGCACCCGATGACGGAGTCGAGCCGCCCCTAGCCTTCTGCCCTCTCTTTAGGGCCTTGCAAAGATCTTGGAACTGGCGCTGCTCATTTTTTGTTAGACCCGCCTCCTTCCCCTTCTTTTGAAGGATGGCTTAAATGGACTGCATGGGTCCCGTCAGGTCCGACCAGCAGTTTGCAGCCAACTCTGCCTTAATCCTACTCCCTCTGGAGTCCTTTAAGAACTTCTGGATTTCCCAGACTTTAACAAGTCAAGGCACGGGGTTGCGGGCAGGGTACTGTTTTTTTTTTTTTTATTTTTTTATTTTTTATTTTTTAGAAGTACGGTAGATTACAGTAATGTACAACACGTATATATTAATACATTTTTTGTACCGCTTCACTTTTTTAAACTTTAAGAAAGAAAAAGAAAGAAGTAAGAAAAGTGAAGAAAGTGCGCAAAGGTTGTGAAGTGCAAAAGAGTGTTGGGAAAAGAAAGCCCCTTAGAAAATAAGTTAGAGAAGGAAGTAAAGTTAGAAAATAGACCCTAGAAAAAAAAAGAGAAAGAAAGAAGGAACAATCGCTCTATTATAACTCTTATACCATACTTCATAGAGAAGGAACTACCAACCAAGTCTGTTTTTATTTTACCTCCCATTACCAGGTCCAGATACCTTTTATTTATTTATTTGTTTTTCTAAATTACTATTGCACCTCATGCTTGTAATAGGTCCAAAAACGTAGACCACGTCTTTTGAAATTGGTCTACTTTGCCTACTAGGAGGAATCTCATCTCTTCCAGATGTAATGTTTCCAACATATTTGATGTCCACATTTTTATTGTTGGTGTGGGCGCATTTTTCCAGAATTTAAGTATAAGCTTTTTTCCCATTATTAGCCCATAATTGAGTAAATTCTTCTGATACACGTTTAATTCAGGAATACCTTCCGATATTCCAAAAATAATCCATTCTGGTTTTGGTACCAGTTTTATTTTGATTAATTTTGAAAAAATATCAAATATTTCAAACCAGAATTTTTGGATTTTTGTACAAAAAACAAAAGAATGTGCTATGGTAGCTTCTTGACATATACATTTATCACAGATTGGTGAGACGTTAGGAAAGATTTTATTTAGTTTGGTTTTTGAATAATATAATCTATGTAATGTTTTAAATTGGATAAGCGTATGTCGTACGTTGATCGAGCATTTATGCACCTGTAATAAATGATTATCCCAACTCTCTTTTGAAATTTTTATACCTAGATCTTGTTCCCAATCTCTTCTAATTCCATCTGTTGTGGGTATTTCTATATTTAAGATGATATTATATAAGTATGATATTAAATTAACTGATTCCGCCTTTGTCTTCATTGCTTCATCTAGTAAGTCGGAAGGCATATTATAATAATCTTTTGTGTGTGTTTTCAAATAGTCACAGATTTGTAGATATTTAAAATATTGATTATTTTTCAAATTATATTTCAGTTGTAGTTGTTGGAATGATAGTAATTTTTCTAATTCATACAGATCTTCGAGCGTTTTGATTCCCATTCTTTCCCATTGTATAAATGCTTTATCTATGATTGAAGGTTTAAACGATGGGTTATTGACTATTGGTATTAAGAGAGATAGGTTTCTTAATTTTAGATTCTGTTTTATTTGCTTCCATGTTCTAATAGTGCTATATATAATTGGATTTTTATTATAATTTTTATTATTCAAATTTATTGGAGAGAGAATAATCGCTCCTATATTATTCGGGGAGCAATCCCCTTTTTCCATTATAATCCAGTCCACCTGCTGGGCAGAATTGTCCAGCAGGTGAATCATATTTTTAATATTTACTGCCCAGTTATAATACATAAAGTTAGGGAGCGCTAGACCCCCCAACTCTTTTCGTTTGTTAAGGTGTGTTCTTTGTATTCTGTGGGATTTGTAATCCCATATAAAATTTGTAATGTCTGAGTCCAGTTTTTTGAAAAACTTTTTTGGGAGATATATAGGTATTGATTGAAATAGGTAAAGGATTTGTGGTAAGAAAATCATTTTTATAGCATTTATCCTACCTATTAAGGACATCGGAAGTGTTTTCCAAAATTTAATCAGATTATTTAATTTCTTAAGTAGGGGATTATAATTAGCTTTAAACATATCATGGTAATTTCTAGTAATCTCAATTCCTAAATATTTGAATTTTTCCATAGCTATTTTAAAAGGGAATTTCCTGAGATGTGTTGAGTCTTTTGGTTTAATCGACATAATTTCACTTTTGTTCCAATTTATTCTATATCCTGAAAAGGATCCAAAGTCCTCAATTAAGTTTAATATATTTGGTATACTAATTTGTGGTTTTGTGATGTACAGTAGTACATCATCAGCATATAGGGATAGTTTGTTGTTTGAATATTTTGTGTTATAACCGTGAATATTCGAGTGTGTTCTTATTTTTTCAGCAAGGGGTTCAATTACTAAAGCAAATAACAGCGGTGATAGTGAACATCCTTGTCTGTTGCCCCTAGATAATTCGAATTTTGAAGATAATATATTATTAGTTAGTATTCTAGCCGTAGGTTTGTTATATAGTAGTTTTATCCATGCAATAAAGTTTTCTCCCAATTGGAATTTTTGCAATACTTTGATCATATAGTCCCATTCTACTTGATCAAACGCTTTTTCTGCGTCCAGTGAGATGATAGCTAACTCTTGGTCATAAGATTTATGTGAATGCATTATGTTAAGCAAACGTCTCAAATTATTAAATGAGTGTCTCTTAGGTATAAATCCTGTTTGATCCTCATGTATTAGTCTACTAACATACTTGCTTAATCTATTGGCTAATGTTTTTGCTATTATTTTCTGATCCGTATTTAACAAAGCAATAGCTCTATATGATCCTGGTTCTTCTATATTTTTATCTTTTTTAAGTATTAATATGATCGTTGATTCCGCTAGTGTTTCAGGTAGGTTTTGCTCTTTATAAGCATATGTATACATTTTTTGTAATCGTGGAGTAACTATATCATAAAAAGATTTATAAAATTCATTACTGAATCCGTCTGGTCCTGGTGTTTTTCCATTTTTTAGTGTTTTTATTGTGTCTTCTATCTCCTTAGAAGTAATTTGTGCTCCCAGTTCCTCTTGTTCCCTGCGTTCTAATTGTGGTAGATTACAATTATCTAAAAATTCTGAGATTTTATTATTGTCTATTGACGTTTTAGATGTGTATAGATTCTGGTAAAATTGAGCAAATCTTTTATTAATATCCTTGGGTAGTGTTAATACTTCCCCTCTATCTGATTTAATCTTTAATATTGCATTCTCTTTTTCCCGTTTTTTAAGTTGTCGTGCTAGAAGTTTGTGGGGTTTGTCCCCGAATTCGAAGTGTTCTTGTTTTGTGATTTGAAATAATGTTATAACTTTCTCTGACAGTAATTTATTTAACTGAAATTTCAGTAGTAGTATTTTATTATGTTTATCCATAGTTGGGTCTTTAGCATTATCTATATCTAACTGTTTTATTTGATCTTCTAAGTGTCTTTGTTCATTCTTATTCTTTTTATTTTGATAAGCTTGAAATGAAATAATGACTCCTCTTATAAATGCTTTGAAGGATTCCCATAATAACGTGGGGGATATCTCTGGTGTATCATTTAACTCAAAAAATAGATCCATCTGTTTTTTTAGATAGATACTCCCTTGAGGGTCTTTTAAAATTTGTGAGTTAAACCTCCAGAACGGTTTATTCATAGACATTCCTTCTAGTTTTAGAACAAAAGTTAACGGAGAATGATCTGAGATCGCATTAATATGATATTTAGGATTCAGAGATTGCGAAATTAATTTTGTATCCACAAGAAAATAGTCTATCCGTGAATATGTTTTATGCACCATTGAATAAAACGAGTAATCCCTTCCCGTCGGGTTTGCAATCCTCCATACATCTGTTATATTTGTGTTTTCCATATATGTGTGTAAGAGTTCACTGGTTTTAGATTTCGTCTGACCTTTTTGTTTTTGCATCGATTTATCTAAATAAGGATCTAAAACACAATTAAAATCTCCTCCGATTATAACATTTTGATAATTAGATTCTGCAATTATATTCAGAATTTTATTAAAAAATTGAGGGTTATCAAAGTTGGGCGCATATATGTTTACCAGCGTAATTGGCATATTATTGATCTCCCCTGCTACTATAAGATATCTCCCTTCCTTATCTAAAATAGTGTTCTTTGATTTAAATGGAATTCCTTTACGAATAATAATTGCAGTACCTCTAGATTTGGAGGTAAATGAAGAGTGAAATGTTTGGCCTATCCAGTTCGCCCTCAGTCTTGTCTGATCTTGCTGTTTAAGATGTGTTTCCTGTAGAAACGCAATGTCCGTGTTGTATGATTTCAACTGAGCTAGTATCTTGCCCCTTTTAATAGGTTCATTAATCCCCCTTATATTCCAACTACATAATGTGATTCCTCCTATTTTCTTTTGATTGTCGTCATGCATTTTTACCAGTTTTAATGACCTTAATTATTGTGGTGCGTTCATACCTCCGGACTCTGGTTATTTTGGGAGTATTTCTATTATAGACTTCCTTGGTAGTTCTCCTGCGCGATTGTCCTTGAAGAAAAAACACACAGATGTGACATATTGTGATTAAAAAAAATATATATAAATCAAATAAATTTACGGTGTCTAAAATTTCAACACCGTAGTGAGTGGCCCACTCGTCTGTGGGGTACGACATCCATAACGCTTCCGGCGTAGTTGGTATAAAGTTAGCCCCGCTGTATTTATTACCCAAAATCTATGGGGTCATTACCGTTTCCAATTCAGTTCTATTTCACCCAGTTACAATTTATATATATGTCAAATGTATTCGATTCCATATCCTACTCACTCTTTATCTCTTAACTATTTTAAAATGAATTTAGTATTGTTAAAGTGAGCGGTTTACTGAGTGGATTAACCGGAGTCAGGTTCCTGGAATTGTGCCAGGTGCCTGATCTCCTCTCCTCTCCACGAGCTGCGAACATAGGTGATAACTGCTGTCTGCGTTATGACGCAGGCACCACAGTTTTATCAGTTTCAAATATTATTTCTATATTAGTATTGTTAATTATTAATTATGATTAATTCTCAGCATTTTGTAAAACTATATAAGCCGTATATATTTTTCATATCAACCTCGAGTGTATATTATCTCTTAACTATTTTAAATTGGTTTTAATATTGTTAAAAATGAGCTGTTCGCTGGAAGGGTTAACGGGAGTCTGGCTCCTGGAGTTATGCCAGGTACCCGGTCTCCCCCTCCCTCCACTCTCGAGCTGCATAGCACTTGCTGTTATCTGCTAAACAGAGCAGACTGCACATTTTTTATCTATTTCAATTGCTATTTCTATATTAGTATTGTTAATTGTTAATTATTATTAGTTCTCAGTTTTTTCAGTTTTTTATAAACAATATAAGCCATGTGATGTTTTTCACTCTCAGCCCAGCAGTTCGTCCCGTGTTATCAGGTTTTCCTCGTTTGAGCACGTAGTGTCCTTGAATTACATAGCACAATGTTCCAGCGAAGATAATAATGTCTAGCCACGTCTCACTAAGAATCTGTTGCTTGAAGTCAAATAAAAAATAAAAAATCAGTGTTCAGTTAATTCACTTTCCTTGTGATACTCTTGTTGGAAGAATAAGCAAGTTCGTTTGTTCATGTCGTCTTGGTTTTCAATCTCCAGTTGATGCAGCCTTAGTCGCGATTTCTTGAGCGTATTTGAGAGATTCATCCGAATTAGTGAATGTTTTTGACACTCCCTCAAAGGTGATACGCATTCTAGCCGGATAAAACACTCCACACAAAACTCCCTTAACACCATAAAGAACTTCTCTGGTCTGTGAGAACTTTCTTCTCTTTTGCTCAATCTCATAAGGGTAGTCCCGTAGGAGTTTAATAGTATCACCTCTGTACATCATCTTCTCTCCGTGGTTGATTTTTTTCATCAGCGCTTCCATTGTTGAGATATCCCGAAGTTTAATTATGATCTGTCGTGGGTAGGCACGTTCTCCTTGAGATCTTGATTTAAATCTGGGGAGTCGATGTGCTACTTCAATTACAGGTACTTCTGGTAGCTTCAGTACGTGTTTAATTAGGTTGGCAGCGAACTCACAAACATTGTCCCCCTCAGCTCCCTCTTTTACACCACGTATTCTTATATTTTGGCGTCTTGAGCGAGCTTCTAGGTCAACACATTTATTCGAAACCTTTGTGACTTGGTTCTTGAGACTATCTATTTCTGACTTCATAGTCTGCATCTCTCCAGCCATCACTTCCACAACAGCTTCCAAATCATTCACTGCAGATGCATTTGCAGCCACAGTTTCGTACACAGCCTCAAACATCTTTGTGGTCTCTTCTGCCACCTTTTCAATTTTTATCGATAATCCTTTTTCCACACCTTCAATTCTTTTTTGGAGAGCCTCAATACCCTCAAGTATTTATCATTACCGGCCATCAATTTACTGTTCCCAGCTTCCATATCATTTTTGATATCTCTTACCGAGTTTCTTAAGTCCTCCATTTCGGTTTTCTCTTTTGCAGATCGAGTAGCCATTCCAGAGACCTCTCCAGAGGTCAGTTCTGAAGTTTCTTGCTGTTCCAGAGTCTTCAGCAGATGTTTTGAGATTTTCCTCTGTGGGCTCTGACCTGGAGATGTACTTTTCATTTAAAATGACTTTCCCTCCGTTAAAATCGCGGCGCTTACTGATGACGTCATCAGCACCGCGACATGAAGCTCTGGTAAGTTTTTAAAAACGGTCCCGACCTCCAGACCCGATTTTAACGCGAAAAATCGCGATTTTTTTCAGCGGAGCTAAAAAGTTTGCGACTGCTAGCAGAGCATGTCGCCACCGGGCGGGCAGGGTACTGTTGACGTAGTCCGCGTCACTCTCATCCACGCACACAATGTCCGAGTCTGAGTCCAGATGATTCCTACTCTCAGCTGCCTCGCTCACCCCTCCCTGTGAGATGGGAGTGCCGGCCACATCACACGGTCCCTCCTCCGTCACCATCCCACCCCCAGGATCAGCGACAGGAGCAGGTACCGGTACCTCTGACTGCGACAAGCTTCCTGATAAATGGCCAGTCTCTGTAACCGGATTGGGAACTGAAGTTGGAGGATATCTCCGGGGCTGGCAGTGAGCGAGCCTGTCTGGAGTCCATCTGGAGGTCACAATCCGAAATTATCCTGCCCACCTCCGCACCCAGGGTACCCGCCCCAGCACCGTCACCCAGAGAGTCCATGTCCTCCACCACCAGGGGAATCGCCTCTCTGTGGCCCTAAGGGGCCGATTTTCCTGGATTCTCCCTTATTCCCTCAGCCGGCTGGGCAGCACACACCTCATCTGGGCTTGTTGCCTCAACGGGAGCACAATCTTGGGACCCACCCCCACCCCCACACTCAAGTCTCCCCCTTCAGGCTGCCCCAGGTCATTTTCTGAGCTAGGGGACGCTTACTCTGGAGGAATAGCCGTATAGAACGGTAGTGCGGAGGCCATGGCTTCCACAATGGAGTTCACTGTACCACAGCACTCCAGTGGTCCCTGTACTACAGAGGCATCCTCCAGCTTAGAGGAAGCGTGCCCTGAGTACTCCACCATGACAGGGGGTAAAGGCCCACCTTCAGGTTGCCCCTGTCCGCAATCCATTTCGGAGGACCCATGCCTCCTCCTCTTCCAGCCACTGGCGTGCTGTGGTACAGTGAACTCCATTGTGGAAGCCATGGCCTCCGCACTACCGTCTACCTGCTCAACCTCTCCAGCCCCCCGTCGGACCTTAGGGTACATGCTTCCCTGGGCTAGGCTCAGAGGTGAGCACGAGTTTATCTACGGGTCTCGCTTGGAGGTGCTTCTACTTTTTCTTAGCTTTCCTCCCCTGCTGACGCACCCATCCCTCCCCCTCGTCCGCCCCACGCACTTCACCGGCATCCGCCGTGACCATTACAGGACATGGGGGAGGGGGAAGCCGGGGTGGAGGGGGGGGGGGTGGGTAAGGGAGCTATTCCAGCCCACTGTGTAGAACTGGCAGCCCCAGATGGCCCAGCAGTGCTTTCCTGGGCCACCGTGGTAGAACTGGCTTCCCGGGATCTGGGACAATTCCTGCAAAAATGTCCCACCTCTTTGCAAGCATGACATCGCAATTGGCCCGAGATCCAGAACACACTATAGGAGAAACCATCCAATTCCACATTGAACCTCCCCTCTGTGTCTGTCCCCTGTGCCATCTGTATATATACGCAGCGCTTAAAAGTATATATATGCCGCAATCTAGGAGCGTCAAACCTGTACAACAGTTTGGTGAGCCCCGACTGCACCTTCCCTAGCCTGTTTAGATGTGAGGCCAGGAGCTCATCTGAGATAAAAGTGGGAACATTGGACAGAATAACCGGCATCACGGGACCCCCCCCCTCCCCGCCATGGGTCCACCACCGTGAAATTCCCGCCTGCCCTTACCCCCCTTTCCAGAGCTAGAGCCACCGCCTGTTCAGTCTTTAGTATACATTCAAACTTCCCACTGACCACCGCGCCTGGGACTATGGCTTCCCTGCCACTAGTCTCACCCAGAGCATCTAGAATGGCCTGGAAGGACAGGTTGTTCTGCAAATACATTTGTATGCCCCATCAACTCATGGGACTTAGTCTCGGAGTCTTGAATAAAGACACAATATTAGCCACCCTCTGTCATCGGGAACTACACCCATGGCGAATAATAAAGCCTTCATCTCAGCCAGGATTCTCACTATGGATTCTCTTCTTCCTACACTGTTCTTGGAGAGACCTCATCAAACCCTAGAAATTAATCGTACTTCATATGTTTTAAATTCGTCCAGCACGATTTTAGATATAAACTGAGGGATTCTGAGGGATAGGTTATACAGGCATTTAGACAGGCAAGGGCTGATTAGAGATAGTAAGCATGACAATAGACAATAGACAATAGGTGCAGGAGTAGGCCAATCGGCCCTTCGAGCCAGCATCACCATTCAATGTAAACATGGCTGAAGCATGGTTTTGCACATGGGAGGTCATGCCTCACAAATCTGATTGAGGTTTTTGAAGATGTGACAAAAAAGGTCGATGGGGGCAGAGGTGTAGATGTTGAATGTATGGCCAACAACGCATTCGAGAAGGTTCCGCATGGTACATTGCTCTGGAAGGTTAGATTGCATGGTATCCAAGGAGATATAGCTGAATGGATTGAAAATTGGTTTTATGGAATGAAGCAGAGGGTGATGGTGGAAGGTTGCTTCTCAGACTGGAGGACTGTGACGACTGGTGTGCCTCGGGTTTCGGTGCTGGTCCCGTTACTGTTTTTCTTCTACATCAATGATTTGGATGAGAAAATACAGGGTAAGATTAGCAAGTTTGTTGATTATACAAAAGTTAGTGGTTTTGCAGATAGTGAAGATGGTTGTGAACGTTTGCAGCAGGATCTGGATCGATTGGCCAGGTAGGCTGAGGAATGGTTTATGCAATCTAATACAGAGAAGTGTGAGGTGTTGCATTTTGGGACGTCTAACAAGGACAATGCATACACAGTGAATGGTAGGCCTCTGAGTAGTTTTGTAGAGCAGAGCGATCTAGAGTGCAGGTGCATGGTTCCTTGAAGGTCGAGTAGCAGGTAGATAAGGTGGTCAAAAATGCTTTTAGCACATTGGCCTTCATCAGTTAGAATATAGAGTACAGAAGTTGGGAGGCCATGTTGCAGTTGTATAAGACGTTGGTGATGCCGCATTTAGAATATTGTGTTTATTTCTGGCCACCATGTTATAGGAAATATTTTGTCAAGCTTCAAATGGTTCAGATATGATTTACGAGGATGTTGCCAGGACTAGAGGGTGTGAGCTATAGGGAGAAGTTGAGTAGGCTGGGTCTCTATTCCTTGGAGCGCAGGAGGATGAGGGGTAATCCTATAGAGTTGTACCAAATCATGAGAGGAATAGATCATGTAGATGCACAGAGTTTCTTGCCCAGAACAGGGGAATTGAGGACCAGAGCATATAGGTTCAAGTTGAAGGGGAAAGGATTCAATAGGAATCTGAGGGTAACTTTTTCACACAAAGGGTGGTGGGTGTATGGAACAAGCTGCCAGATGAGGTAGTTGAGGCTGAGACTATCGCAAGAAACAGCTAGACAGGTATATGGATAGAACTAGTTTGGAGGTATGTGGACCAAGCATAGGCAGGTGCACTAGTGTAGCTGGGACATGTTGGCCAGTGTGGGCAATTTGGTCCGAAGGGCCAGTTTCCACACTATATCACGCTATAACTATGGCTTTATCCCTAAGGGATCGCCATTACCTTTCCCTATTTTCCTATTCTTTATATAGAAACAAAGAATTGCAGGTACTGGTTTATTCTAGAGATAAACACTAAGTACTGGAGTAACTCGGGCAGCATCTCAGATCTTTGGAGTCTGAAGAAGGGTCCCAATCTGAAATATTTATTACTCCAAAACTTTTTTTTAATTTGTTTTTTTAATTTTTTTTTATTTATTAGAGGTACATTACATTACAACCACATACATTAGTACTCATCACTTATGTCTTCTTACAATTAATGTACTCCATTTATTTTTTACACTAGAAAAGGAAAAGATTGAAAGAAAGAAGAAAGTGAAGGAAAAAGTGAGAGTGTAGAAAATGTGACAACAAAAAAGGACAAAGACCCTATAAGAACAAATGGGACATACCAACTCTTCAACTATCATCCCCCCTTACCTGACCTCAATTTTGTTTTTAAAGGTACCTTTGCACCCTATATTTGTAATAATTCTATAAATGCAGACCACATCAGGTGGAAGTGATCTGGTTTACCTGCTAGGAGGAGTCTTATCTCTTCTAGGTGTAATGTTTCGAAATCCACATTTGAAATCCACATGTTTATAGTTGGTATTGGAGCCTTCTTCCAAAATTTTAGAATTAGCTTTTTTCCAGTTATTAACCCATAGTCTATTAGTTTCTTTTGAAACACATTTAGTTCTGGACCATCTTCCGTTATTCCGAAGATAATCCATTCTGCTTTTGGTATCAGTCTTATTTTAAATAACTTTGTAAAGATTTCGAAAATTTCATTCCAAAATTTTTGAATTTTTGTACAGAAAACGAATGAGTGTGCTATAGTAGCTTCTTGGGATTGACATTTATCACAAATAGATGATACATTTGGGAAAATTTTATGAATTTTGGTTTTCGAATAATATAATCTATGTAAAATTTTAAATTGTATTAAAGTGTGTCTTACATTAATCAAACATTTATGCACTTTTAATAAGTGTTCATTCCAACTTTCCTTTGAAATTTTAATAGCTAACTGTTTTTTTTTTGTTTTTTTTTTGGAAAATATTTTTTATTGGAGAAAAGTACACAACCTATTAACATCATTACAGTCTTACATTTTTAAATTGATAATATTATCAATTATTATTACATTGTCTCCAATACCTTTTGCCTTTTTTTTAAAAACTAGATAGAACTAAAAAGATAGATGAAGTAAAGAAAGAAAAGAGAGAGAAGAAAAAGAGAGGAAAAAAAAAGAAGGGTAAAAAAAAGAAAAAAAAAAGAGAAAGATAGTTAAAGAAGAATGGAAAAATGTATTAAAATAAAAAACTTCATTCGAAATATATTCGTACATTTCAGAGTTTAGCATTTCATCCATTCTTTAGCCCGAGTATTAGTCAGGTTCCTGTGCTGAACCATTCTGACCCTTTAAATAATCAATAAAGGGAGACCATGTTCCAACGAATAATTCCTGTTTGTCCAACAGGGAAAATCGGATTCTTTCCACGTTTAAGGTCTCCGTCATTTCTATAATCCATATTTTGATTGTGGGGGACGTAGGGCCTTTCCAAAATAGCTAACTCTTGTTCCCAGTCTCTTCTGATACCCTCCGTAGATGGTATTTGTACATTTAAGATAATATTATACAAATATGATATTAAGTTTGCTGATTCAGCTTTTATCTGCATTGCCTCATCCAATACATCTGCTGGGTTATTATAATGATCTTTTGTATATTTTTTCAAATAGTCGCATATTTGAAAATATTTAAAATATTGATTATTTCCGAGTTTATATTTTATTTGTAATTGTTGAAATGAAAGTAATTTTCCAGTTTCATACAAGTCACCGAGCGTTTTAATTCCTAGTCTATCCCAATGTGTAATTTGGTAAGTATATAGGAATCGATTGAAATAGGTATAAAATTTGTGGTAGAAAGATCATTTTTATTGCATTTATTCGGCCTATTAAAGACATCGGGAGCGTTTTCCAGAATTTAATTAGTGTGTTTAATTTATTAAGTAGGGGATCAAAAGTTGCCTTAAACATACCTTGATATGTTCTAGTAATTTCGATTCCCAAGTATTTAAATTTTTCTGTAGCTATTTTAAAAGGGAATTTTAAAAGATGTTGAATCTTTCGGTTTTATTGACATAATTTCACTTTTATTCCAATTTATTCTATATCCAGAAAAAGATCCAAAGTCTTCAATTAAATTTAATATATTTGGTATAGTGATTTGAGCTTTTGTAATGTACAGTAATATATCATCCGTGTATAAAGATATTTTATTATATGAGTCTTTAGTATTATATCCATGGATATCAGGGTGTATTCTAATTTTTCCTGCTAGCGGGTCAATAATGAGAGCAAACAGCTGTGGTGATAATGAGCATCCTTGTCTATTTCCCCTTGATAGTTGAAATTTCGAGGATAATATGTTATTAGTTAGTATTCTAGCTGTAGGTTTATTATATAGTAACTTGATCCATAGAATAAAATTCTCTCCCAGTTGGAATTTTTCTAATACTTTATCCATATAATTCCATTCTACTTGATCAAATGCTTTTTCAGCATCCAGCGAAATAATTGATAATTCTTGATCTTTAGATTTGTGTGAGTGCATTATGTTGAGTAGACGTCTCATATTGTTAGATGAGTATCTCTTAGGGATAAACCCCGTCTGATCTGGGTTTATTAATTTACTAATGTATTTACTTAATCTTCTAGCTAATGTTTTCGCTAATATTTTTTGAACTGTGTTTAACAATGCTATAGCTCTATATGAACCCGGTTCTTCTAAATCTTTGTTTTTCTTAGGTATTAGTGTAATCGTTGATTCAGCTAATGTATCAGGTAGTATTCGTTTTTTAAAAGCATATTGGTACATTTTTTGTAATCTTGGTATTATTTTATCATAAAAGCTTTATTTTACTCCAAAACCTTAAGAGAGGAAATGTTATGGTGGTCATGGGGGATTTCAATATGCAGATAGACTGGGAACATCTGTGTCCCCAAGAGAGGGAATTTGTGGACTGACCATTAGATGGTTTCTTAGAGCTGCTTGCAGGCTAGCCTCCCAGGGAAAAGGCAATTATGGATTTGGTATTGTATCAATATATAATTCGATAGCTTAGGTAAAGGAACCACTAGGAGGCAATAATAAGACATAATTGTATGTTTTCCTGGTATTTGAGAGGAAGAAGATTAGTGTAGCTGTTCCTGTTGAGCAAATGTGACTACAGAGGCATGAGGGAGAAAACCTTTCGGATATTTGGCTTTTAGGCGTCGTGCCCATTCGGTTATTTGGCTTTTAGGCATTGTGTCCTTTCCGTTATTTGGCTTTTAGTTTCGTGTCCGTTCAGTTATTTGTTTTTTCAGCGTCGTGCCCTTTCAGTTATTTGGCTTTTAGGCGTTGTGTCCGTTGGGTTCCTCTTCTTCGCTTCAGCTTCTCGTCCATACACGTCCCGTCCGGGTACCGGCAGATGCAGTTTAATGCGGATAAATGTGAGGTTATCCACTTTGGTAGCAAATACAGGAAGGCAGATTATTATCTAAATGGTATCAAGTTGGGAAAAGGGGATCTGGGGGTCCTTGTTCATCAGTCAATTTAAATATGCATGCAGGTACAGCAGGCAATAAAGAAAGCTAATGGCATGTTGGCCTTCATAACAAGAGGAGTTGAGTATAGGAGCAAAGATGTCTTTCTGCAGTTGCACACGGCGCTAGTGAGGCAACACCTCGAATATTGTGTGCAGTTTTGGTTTCCAAATTTGAGGAAGGACATTAGTGCTATTGAGGGAGTGCAGCATAGGTTCACTAGGTTAATTCCCGGAATGGTGGGATTTTCATATGTTGAGAGAATGGACGGCTGGGCTTGTACACTCTGGAATTTAGAAGGATGAGAGGGTATCTTATTGAAACATATGAGATTATTAAGGCTCTAGAAATAGTGGACGCATTGGTGATCATTTTCCAATGTTCAATAGATTCAGGATCAGTTCCTGTGGATTGGAGGATAGCTAATGTTATCCCACTTTTCGAGAAAGGAGCGAGAGAGAGAAAACGGGTAATGACAGACCAGTTAGCCTGACATCGGTGGTGGGAAAGGCTGGTCAATTATTAAAGAGGTAATAATGGGGCATTTGTATAGCAGTAAAAGGATTAGTCCTAGTCAGCATGGATTTATGAAAGGAAAATCATGCTTGACTAATCTTCTGGAATTTTTTGAGGATGTGACAAGTAAAATGGATGAAGGGGAGCCAGTGGATGTAGTGTATCTAGACTTTCAGAAAGCCTTTGATAAGGTCCCGCACGGGAGACTGGTGACTAAAATTAGAGCACATGGTATTGAGGGTAGGGTGTTGACATGGATAGAAAATTGGTTGGCAGAGAGGAAGAAAGAGTAGGAGTGCACGGGTCCTTTTCAGAATGGAAGGCAGTGGCGAGTGGAGTGCCGCAAGGCCCGGTGTTGGGACCGCAACTGTTTACCATATATATTAATGATTTGGAAGAGGGAATTAGGAGCAACACTAGCAAGTTAGCGGATGACACAACACTGGGTGGCAAGGTGAACTGTGAAGAGGATGTTAGGAGGTTGCAGGGTGACATGGACAGGTTAATTGAGAGGGCAGATGCGTGGCAGATGCAGAATAATATAGATAAATGTGAGGTTATCAACTTTGGTGGCAAAAACAAGGGGGCAGATTATTATCGCAATGGGGTTAGGTTAGATAAGGGGGAGGTACAGCGAGACCTGGATGTCCTTTTACACGGATCACTGAAAGTTGGCGTGCAGGTACAGCAGGAAGTGAAGAAAGCTAATGGAATGTTGGCCTTCATAACAAGAGGATTTCAGTATAGGAGTAGAGAGGTTCTTCTGCAGTTGTATAGGGCTCTGGTAAGACCACATCTGGAGTATTGTGTACAGTTTTGGTCTCCGAATTTGAGGAAGGACATCCTTGTGATTGAGGCCGTGCAGCGTAGGTTCACGAGATTGATCCCTGGGATGGCGGAACTGTCATATGAGGAAAGGTTGAAAAGGCTAGGCTTGTATTCACTGGAGTTTAGAAGGATGAGGGGAGATCTTATAGAAACATTTAAAATTATAAAAGGATTGGATAAGCTAGACGCAGGAAATATGTTCCCAATGTTGGGCGAGTCCAGAACCAGGGGCCACAGTCTTAGAATAAAGGGGAGGCCATTTAGGACTGAGGTGAGAAAAAACGTTTCCACCCAGAGAGTTGTGAATTTGTGGAATTCCCTGCCATAGAGGGCAGTGGAAGCCAAATCACTGGATGGATTTAAGAGTGTTAGATAGAGCTCTAGGGGCTAGTGGAATCAAGGGATATGGGGAGAAGGCAGGCACGGGTTATTGATTGGGGACGATCAGCCATGATCACGATAAATGGCGGTGCTGACTCTGAAGGGCCAAATGGCCTCCTCCTGCATCTATTTTCTAAGGGTTTCGACATGCTAGAGGCAGGAAACATGTTCCTGATATTTGGGGAGTCCAGAACCAGGGGCCACTGTTTAGGAATAAGGGGTAAGCCATTTAGAACGGATATGAGGAAATACTTTTTCACACAGACAGTTGTGATTCTGTGGAATTCAGAGGGCGGTGGAGGCCGGTTCCCTGGATACTTTCAAGAGAGACCTAGATAGGGCTCTTAAAGATATATCGGAGTCAGGGGATATGGGAAGAAGGCAGGAAAGGGGTACTGACTAGTGATGATCAGCCATGATCACATTGAGTGGCACGAAGGGCCGAATGGCCTACTCCTGCACCTATTGTCTATTGTCTATTGAGTTGCAAATCTGTGGAATTCTCTGCCACAGAAGCCAGTGGTGCCAATTCACTGGGTGTTTTCAAGAGGGTGTTAGGTTTAGTTCTTAGTTCTAAAGGAATCCATGGATATGGGGAAAAAGCAGGAACGGTAATAATTTTAGATAATCAGATATCATATTGAATGGCGGTGCTGGCTCGAAGAACTGCACCTATTTTTCAATGTTTCTATGTTTCTAAAAGATGAAATCTGTAAGAAAGCTAGCCAATTATATAAAAGAGGATAATAAAAGTTTCTTCAGATATAAAAAGAGTAAAAAAGAGGCAAGAGTGGAAGTTGGATCACTGGAAAATGATGCCGCAGGAGAGATGTCAGATGAATTAAATACGTTTTTTGCATCAGTCTTCGCTGTCTCTTCACACCAACAACTCAAGAGAGTCAGGGGGTGGAAGTTAGTGGAGTGGTTATCACAAAGAAGAATGTGCTTGGGACACTGAAAGGCAGAAGGTGGATAAGGTAGACAAAAATGCTGGAGAAACTCAGCGGGTGAGGCAGCGTCTATGTAGCGAAGGAAATAGGCAACGATTCGGGTCGTAACCCTTCTTCAGACTGATGTGAGGGTGGGGGGGCAGGAGGAAGAAAGGAAGAGGTGGAGCCAGAGGGCTGAGGGAGAGCTGCGAAGGGGAGGAGAAAGTAAAGACTGAAATTAGTGAAGTCAATGTTCATAACGCTGGGGTGCAAACTGAGTAGTTTTGTAGAGCAGAGGTATCTAGAGTGCAGGTGCATGGTTCCTTGAAGGTCGAGTAGCAGGTAGATAAGGTGGTCAAAAATGCTTTTAGCACATTGGCCTTCATCAGTCAGAATATAGAGTACAGAAGTTGGGAGGTCATTTTGCAGTTGTATAAGACGTTGGTGAGACCGCATTTAGAATATTGTGTTTATTTCTGGCCACCGTGTTATAGGAAATATTTTGTCAAGCTTGAAATGGTTCGGATATGATTTACGAGGATGTTGCCAGGACTAGAGGGTGTGAGCTATAGGGAGAAGTTGAGTAGGCTGGGTCTCTATTCCTTGGAGCGCAGGAGGATGAGGGGTAATCCTATAGAGTTGTACCAAATCATGAGAGGAATAGATCGGGTAGGTGCACAGAGTTTCTTGCCCAGAACAGGGGAATTGAGGACCAGAGCATATAGGTTCAAGGTGAAGGGGAAAGGATTTAATATGAATCTGAGGGTAACTTTTTCACACAAAGGGTGGTGGGTGTATGGAACAAGCTGCCAGATGAGGTAGTTGAGGCTGAGACTATCGCAAGAAACAGCTAGACAGGTATATGTATCTGTTACGACTCCCCGAAAGCAGGCAATCCAGAGCCGCGTAACACAGTTTAAAAGCCAAGTTTAAGTTCAAAAATAGTTTAATTATTTAATAACACACCAAAACTCCAACCTGATTTAAACAACCCAGACATGCATATGAATGAATGAACAAACAACTTAAAATTGCTCAGGCCAGCCACGCGATGGACCGTCGAACCTGAGGCTCTAAACCTGCCTAAAAGAAAGCTATACCTGAAACAAAAGACCGAAAACCTCTAAGGACAGCCTAATCCAATATTTGGTACTACGTAATGTTGAAATTACATGAAGTTCAGTGCCATGTGGCTAGGCCTTCCACAGCTCACACCAGCATGGGCTCACGAGGCAGGGTCGTCATCGAGAGAGAGAGGATTCTGGGAACTCTGCTATTTATACTTCAGATGAGTCACCCATCACCTGACGCAGCTTGGCCAATCGGGCACAGGAGCCTTTTAGCCTGCACTCGGGAAAGAAGCAGAGAAAGGTTAATACATAACATTGACCAGGAGGAGGAGCGCGTCACACCCCCACCCAAAGATACTGAATAAGTTTCGGAAGAAGAGAGAAAAAACACCACCAAATCCACGAAACTATTCAGGAGCTAAACTCCACTGGCGCGACAAGGCGTCAGCCAAGACATTATATTATTTTAAAAAACCAACGGATTATGATCCGTGAGTACGATGACAGGGATATTCGAGGAGCCAACTTAAACCTCGAAACGACTCAGAGACATCAACATAGCAAGGGCCTCTTTCTCAATGGTGGAGTACCACTTCTGATGTCGATTAAACTTCTTAGAGAAGTACGAAACTGGATGCTCCACCCCATCTGAATCATCGTGTAGAAGAACTCCCCCAACCCCACGATCACTAGCATCCACTGCCAGCTTAAATGGAAGCTCAAAATCAGGTGCCGCAAGCACAGGTGCGCGCACCAGAAGACTTTTAGTATGAGCAAAGGCTTGTTGACACTCTGCGGACCACACAAAAGCTACCTTTGGACTCAGCAAATCCGTCAAAGGGGCAGCCACCGCAGAGAAGTTTGGACAGAATCCCCTATAGTACCCAACCATAGCCAGATACCTACGGAGTTCAGTCCTCGAGGTTGGAGCAGGAAATGCGACAATATGCTCCACCTTTTCCTTGAGAGTGCGAACCTGACCCCGGCCCACCACCTTACCCAGATACGTTACCGTGGCCTGGCCAACTTCACACTTCCCCAGATTGATAGTTAGCTTTGCCTCCGCTAGATGATGAAATACCTCCTTCAGATGACCGATGTGTTCGATCCACGACCTGGAGCACACAACCAAATCATCAAGGCATGCCTCACAGAAGGTCAAACCAGACAATACAATGTTCACCAACCGTTGGAAGGTTGCCGGCGCATTGCGCATCCCAAATGCCATTAATCTGTACTGCAGAAAGTTATCAGGCGTAACGAACGCAAAGATCTCCCTCGCCCGCCCAGTCAAGGGAACTTGCCAATACCCTTTCAACAAGTCCAATTTGGACACAAACGATGCACTTCCCACACGATCCACGCAATCCTCCGTTCGTGGGAGAGGATAGCAATCTGGCTTAGTTACACCGTTTACTTTCCGAAAGTCCGTGCAAAACCTGTCCTCCCCATTAGCCTTCATAGCCAGTAGACACGGAGAACTCCACGGACTACAACTAGGTTCAGCAATGTTATGCTGCAGCATATAGTCAACCTGACGTCCTAGACGATGACGCTTGTCAGGGTTGACCCGATACGGATGCTGTTTAATTGGTGCAGCACCGGCCACGTCAATGTCATGCTGCAGCACAGACGTCTGAGAAAGCACATTCGAGAACAGTGACCCATTGGACTCCACCAAATCAAGCAGATCACCGCGCTGACTTTCAGTCAAATGCGCCAGCCGCAAGGGAAGCGACTCCAAAGCCTCAGAGTTACACAGCCTTCCCTGCGTCACTGTCACCGACAACCGTGTCTCACCCACATCACCACCCGTGTCAGGGGGCAGCACCACCGCAGCCAAAACAGGCTTAGAGGAAATCGAAGGACACAGCACCTCCCCATCCACCTCCACAGGCTCCTGCTCATGGTACTGCTTCATCATGTTGACATGACAGAGCTGAGTCTTTCGCCTTCGATCAGGGGTACCTATAACATAATCCCTTTCACCAACCTTCTTAACCACCTGATAGGGACCGCTATACCGAGCCTGCAGACTCGAACCAGGAATAGGCAACAACACCAGGACCCTGACCCTGGAGAAAAATTCCTACTAGAAGCCTTCCTGTCGAACCACCCCTTCATCCTAGACTGAGCAGAAGCAAGATTACCCATTACCTGACCAAAAACCTTCGACATGAAGTTGGAACCTTGGTCACTCTGCACCACCTTGGGCAAACCGAACAACGAACATAATTGTCAATAACTTGTTGCCCACCTTTGTCCGAGGTAGAGGACCCACACAATCAACTCGAATCCGCTCAAACGACTCACCGACCACAGGGATTGGATATAAAGGCGCAGGAACAATCGATTGGTTTGGCTTTCCTGCCACCTGGCAAATGTGACAACACCTGCACTGCTGTTTCACGTCCTTTTTCAACCCTGGCCAAAAAAAATTCCGTAAGATACGCTCATTCGTCTTATTGACTCCCAAATGTCCACCCAGAGGACCATCATGAGCCGTACAGAATATCTCGTCCCTATACCGACGAGGTATTACAATCTGATCAACCACGCTCCAATCATCATGCCCAGATACATCCAAGGGAGACCACTTTCGCATCAGTAATCCCTCCCTTAGAAAACACCCCTTTGCTGTGGAATCCATGTCCCCCTCAGGCACCGCGCGGTCGAACAGCTCAGACAAACTTGGATCACTCTTTTGCTCCTCAACCAGCCGGTCACGTGACAGCGACACTGGCCCACTTTCAGTCACTATCCCCTCTTGAGATGTAGAAACACCCTTCAACACACAGGATCCCTCATCCTGATCTCCAAAAATGCTCTCACTCAGGTCCACTACATCCTCAAATTTCGCCTGGCTCTCAGCCAAAGCCCTCGTGACAGCACAAGCTGCGAAAACCTTCGGATTTTGCATATCCAACCCATCCAGACTCTGCACCATCGGAACTGCCATTACCTCAGGAGTAACCAAAACTCCATCTCCTGCCAAGTCATTCCCCAAAATTACTGAAACTCCCTCAATGGGAAAACACGGCCGTAACCCAACAGTTACCCGGCCTGAAACCAACTCGGACTCGAGACTCACGGTATGCACAGGCACTACCATGTCATCCATCCCGAATCCTACCACAGGGACACTTGACACAACCGATGATTCCGCAGAAAATGGCAGTACACTATCCACTTTAAAGGACTGAGTAGCACCAGTATCTCGCAAGATGGATACTGGAACTCTATCACCCCCATCCTTCAGAGAAACACAACCATTCATGATTAACGCAGAATAATCCCTACACTGATCAGACTCAGGCACCCCAGGTACCACAGGTGCCTTCTGTGTACCCACCAAAACCACAGTCTTTGCTTTTTTCTGCTTCAGAATGGGACACGCCCTTAAAATGTGCCCTTTCCCTTTACAATAGAAGCACACAGTACCTTCGTTAGTCCTCCAATTTGCGTCAACCTTATCAGCTCGGACTTCCTCCTGTATCAACGTGCTGCCACTTGCAGGCACAGAAACACCTTTGACACTGCCACCGGCGACACAACCACGATCAACCGGCCGTGCACCAAAACTATAGGAGCGCCCAACAAAATCAGTTTTATGAGTCAATACATACTCATCTGCCAACACCGCGGCCTTAGACACCTCATTCACCTTCTGCTCATTAAGGTAAGTAGTAACCCTCTAAGGGAGACAATCCCCAAAGTCTTCCATAATCCTATCTAATTCTTTCTCCCGCAGCCTCAACATTGCCCTCTTGGTTTCAAGAACCCTTTTGGTTTCCTCCTCAAGCTCAAGCCGTTTCATTTCAAGAACATGAGCATGCATGAGTTCATCCTTTTGTAAGGTGAACACCATCCTCTGTGACTCAAGCTCCATCTCCCTCATACCTCGATCAAACGACTCCTGACTAGGAGCCTCAATAAAGTCCTTCCATCTAGACTCCATATCAAATGTAGCCAAAGCACCAGCTAAACCCTGGGCACCATTGCTACCACAAACAGGGAAGAAAAATTTCCCTCACAACACACACAGACTTCTTCAGTCACCAGAAGCCTTCCAAAAAAAATCCCAAAACGTCTAGGGTCCTCAAAGCTTGGGACGAGCCCCCATTTTGTTACGACTCCCCGAAAGCAGGCAATCCAGAGCCGCGTAACACAGTTCAAAAGCCAGGTTTAAGTTCAAAAATAGTTTAATTATTTAATAACACACCAAAACTCCAACCTGATTTAAACAACCTAGACAAGGATATGAATGAATTAACAAACAACTTAAAATTGCTCAGGCCAGCCACGCGATGGACCGTCGAACCCGAGGCTCTAAACCTGCCTAAAAGAAAGCTATCCCTGAAACAAAAGACCGAAAACCTCTAAGGCCAGCCCAATCCAATATTTGGTACTACGTAATGTTGAAATTACACGAAGTTCAGTGCCATGTGGCTAGGCCTTCCACAGCTCACACCAGCATGGGCTCACGAGGCAGGGTCGTCGTCGAAAGAGAGAGGATTCTGGGAACTCTGCTATTTATACTTCAGATGAGTCACCCATCACCTGACGCAGCTTGGCCAATCGGGTACAGGAGCCTTTTAGCCTGCACTCGGGAAAGAAACAGAGATAGGTTAATACATAAGATTGACCAGGAGGTGGAGCGCGTCACACCCCCACCCAAAGATACTGAATAAGTTTCGGAAGAAGAGAGAAAAAACACCACCAAATCCCTGAAACTATTCAGGAGCTAAACTCCACTGGCGCGACAAGGCGTCAGCCAAGACATAAATCAGAGCATTGAATATAGAAGTTGGGATGTAATGTTAAAATTGTACAAGGCATTGGTGAGGCCAATTCTGGAGTATGGAGTACAATTTTGGTCGCCTAATTATAGGAAGGATGTCAACAAAATAGAGAGAGTACAGAGGAGATTTACTAGAATGTTGCCTGGGTTTCAGCAACTAAGTTACAGAGAAAGGTTGAACAAGTTAGGTCTTTATTCTTTGGAGCGCAGAAGGTTAAGAGGGGACTTGATAGAGGTCTTTAAAATTATGAGTGGGTTAGACAGAGTGGACGTGGATAAGCTTTTCCCATTGAGAGTAGGGAAGATTCTAACAAGGGGACATGACTTGAGAATTAAGGGACAGAAGTTTAGGGGGAACATTAGGGGGAACTTCTTTACTCAGAGAGTG
>JAXLNO010004391.1:0-136462 GCA_038087875.1 Malacoraja senta | reverse complement strand
CTTCACAACCATTGATGTCTTCATCAATCCTGTTTTCGCTTCATCTTCCAACTCTTTAATACGTCTCCCGAGATCTCTCCAAAGAGTAAGTTGGGTAATTTGTATATTACTTGGTTTGCAGAGTGCTGCGAATTTCGGATTCATAGTAGACCGTATAGCACTTCTCGAAGTGGGTGCTGCATAGCAACCCCAGTGCTTGCTGATGCAACTTCGTCATCTTTTGGTTGTTACCTGCTATTCTGGTAAAAGCAGTTATTCCAGAACCCAGCAGCTTTAATATTCTCTGCAACTGATTCCAGATACTCGTGCAGTCTCATCCATTTCATGCTGTTCCAGCTAATGGTAAACCAAGTAATTTATTAAGGAGGCCAGTTCTTCCTAATGGCTCTCCTGACCCTGACGGGGCAGCGAATCCTACTACCATCTGGCAGCTGCCTTTCATCGCCTTGTACAGCCTCACCGTCAGAGTCGGGGTCTGAAATCTCATGACCCGTAGCACGCTCCTCATTCCTGAGGGTGCATTCCATCAGCCCTGAGCCATGTGCTGTTAAGCTGCTCCTGCAGCTTGGATTCCAGTACACTCCTTCCTGAGTGAACTTTTGCTCCAACAACCTATGAAAAAGGCTTCTATTTGGGCAATACGCTCGAAAGCAGTATCTAGCCCTGTACCAGGAGCTGTTTGAGCTGTTTCCAGCAGCTTGGCTTTCAGAACACTCCTCACTGAGTGAACGTTGCTCCAACAGCCTGTGTAAAAGGCTTTCTATTTGGGCAATACGCTCTAAAGCAGTATCTAGCCCTGGAGCTTCTTCATTGCCTGGGACTCCCTCCGTTGGGATTTAAACTTTGTCTTTTGCCCGACAGGCACTGACTGTGTTTTCACCAGCCCCAGGTCCACAGTCGCTATGCTCACCGCTGGCGACTGTACCGGGGTTTAGAGGCGGTTGGTCTCTAACCGCGGACTCCCGACTTTCCCGACTTCTGTCGGCTATGTCGCTCGCCTCTTCCCCTGTCCGTTTTTTCCCATGGCGTCTGTGGAAAAAATCGCCATAGACCCACAGTAAACGGACCTGGAAAACCTGTAAAAAAGTTTTTACTTACCTTGTAGTTGAAAAACTACAAACCACTCGAGGAGCACTGCTCCTCACGTCCGTTTGCGTCAAGGCGTCTGACGTAATGACGCGCAGGCGCACTGACGGGCTTCTTCACGTAGTCACTCACGTGACTCCGAAGTAAAATAGTAAGATTAAACGAGAACTTACCAGTTTGAAGTTTGATCTTTATTTTATGAGGAGTTACGATGAGCGATTACGTGCCCACCGCTCCCGGCCCTCAATATCATAAAGGTCAACTGGAAGGTCTGGTTTATATTCTTACTATGTTACTTCAGTTACTATTATCTGTGATTCCACACCGCTGCTTTGAAGATTGACGCGCATGCCGACTGGCGGGGTTCTTCACGTAATCGCTCATCGTAACTCCTCATAAAATAAAGATCAAACTTCAAACTGGTAAGTTCTCGTTTAATCTTACTATTTAATCCGACACTTCAGATGAAATAGGATATCATTGAATGAGCTTGCTCTTTTATGTAGTGTGTGTCTCTTTAAGAAGTCATTAGCTGTGTGGAGTGGAGACACAAAAGATTATTTTTAATTCCTTTGTTCTTTGCAAATGTGTTAGCAAACTATGAAAATTAAGTTCATTCTTTATTTTCACTTAACTTTCAATAGAGGAGAGATGAAAACATGTAGGTTGTTTGTTTTGTCTTATTGTTGTTTCAAGTGTTTTTTTCCTATTTTCTTATCTTTTGAATAGAGTTCAAAAGGAAACTTGGATGCCATGTGTTAGATGAGATGGATAAGCCAATATCTCAGGCCTAAATGGCCTACCCCTTAGTCTTAAAGGGACTGGTTTCACGTTTCCAGAATGCCACGTGCCAAAAGAGCGAGTGCTAGCATATCAGTTATTGATCATCCATGTTATTAATTTGGATTTTAAAAAAGGAGCAACTATTTTATAGTCAGATTGGTTAGTAAGTGGTGATGACATAAAATTCCTGAGTGTAGGTTGACTGAGACAGAATTTGACAGTTGTAGCATAATGTAGGAATATATATTTTTTCACTTAGGGAGGAAGAATAGAAAATAAGAGTATTTAAACTTTGGAATGTAACTCTGGAAGGGGATCTGGGTATCCTTGTAGTTGAATAATGAAGCTAATATGCTCGTTTTTTAAAAGTAGATTATTTGGCTGAAGATAGCCTGGGGCAAAGTGGCTGTAAAGAATGAAAAGTACAAGAGTACATAAATGTACAAAGTACATTAAGAATATCTGAAATTATGTTCTTTCTAATGTGGTGAAAATAAAGATTTTTTTTGTCTTGTTGAAGTTCTTGGAGTTTGCTGTAAGCACAGTGTTTGTCTCTTAGAATGCAAATGGGGAGCCAGGTCTCCTGTTTCCTATCTTAAATGTGTGGAAGGAAGCCTGTAACATGTGTTTTGTGCTAGATTACATCTACCTGCACTCAGACCATAACCCTCCATTCCTTTCCCGTCCATATACCCATCCAATCTATTTTTAAAGGATAAAATCGAACCAGCCTCCACCACTTCCACTGGAAGCTCATTCCACACAGCTACCACTCTCCGAGTAAAGAAATTCCCCCTAATGTTACCCCTAAACTTCTGTCCCTTAATTCTCAAGTCATGTCCCCTTGTTTGAATCTTCCCTACTCTCAATGGAAAAAGCTTATCCACGTCAACTCTGTCTAACCCGCTCATAATTTTAAAGACCTCTATCAAGTCCCCTCTTAACCTTCTGCGCTCCAAAGAATAAAGACCTAACTTGTTCAACCTTTCTCTGTAACTTAGTTGCTGAAACCCAGGCAACATTCTAGTAAATCTCCTCTGTACTCTCTCTATTTTGTTGACATCCTTCCTATAATTAGGCGACCAAAATTGTACTCCATACTCCAGAATTGGCCTCACCAATGCCTTGTACAATTTTAACATTACATCCCAACTTCTATATTCAATGCTCTGATTTATAAAGGCCAGCACCCCAAAAGCTTTCTTTACCACCCTATCTACATGAGATTCCACCTTCAGGGAACTATGCACAGTTATTCCTAAATCCCTCTGTTCAACTGCATTCCTCAATTCTCTACCGTTTACCATGTACGTCCTATTTTGATTTGTCCTGCCGAGATGTAGTACCTCACATTTATCAGCATTAAACTCCATCTGCCATCTTTCAGCCCACTCTTCCAAATGGCCTAAATCTCTCTGTAGACTGAAAATCTACTTCATTATCCACCACACCACCTATCTTAGTATCATCTGCATACTTACTAATCCAATTTACCACACCATCATCCAGATCATTGTGGTAGTAACAAACTATGATGACAGAATGAGAACAGTTGCTTGCTGTTCTACAAGGCAAAGTCCAGTGTTAGCTTGGCTGCACTGATGTGCTTAAGTATATGAATACGTAACATGGGCAGTGGAAATCTTAGAGCCCAACACACTGAGGGGATTATAACTTACACTCTCCCCATAGCATAGTGTGACTTGGAAGCAGGGAAGTTAGGGGCAGTTTGAGATAATTGCAGTGCCAAATGGAAAATGAGTGTAGCTTGCAGGTCAACATAGATAGATAAATTTCACAGGACCCTTCCTCTGGCCATGAAATAAAGGGCACTATTTAGTACTGAATGATTGCTTTACCTACTGGATAATGGTATTTCCATGCTAAGATAGAACAGCTAGAATTGTGGTAAGGAATCAAAGAAATAATATTTAGGTAAGGGGTCCCTCTTTAGATTGATCAGGGTAACTAGGAAGATTAAACGAGAACTTACCAGTTTGAAGTTTGATCTTTATTTTATGAGGAGTTACGATGAGGGATTACGTGAAGAAGCCTGCCAGCCCGCATGCGCGTCAACCTTCAAAGCAGCAATGTGAAATCACACATAACAGTTGTTGAACTGATTATCGGAAGATTCGAGAAACTAGAACTACCACTTGACCTTGATGAGAAGAGGGTTGGGAGCGGAGGGCACGTAATCCCTCATCGTAACTCCTCATAAAATAAATATCAAACTTCAAACTGGTAAGTTCACATTTAACCTTCCTATTTTATTTCGGTCACGTGAGTGACTACGTGAAGATTTCAAAGCTCCGTGATTTCATGCCGTGGACACGGGTCCATGCCACACACTGCATTAGTTGACCAGAGATGATTGAAAAAATGATAATGCACTCAAACATGACATAGATTTAAAACATGCTGATGCTAATAATAAGCAAATTATTGGATAGAACTTAAAATTGAGTTGGCAAACGAACCCGGCCCAGCAATCGGTTTGTTATAAAAGGTTTGGAAAGTCCGCTCATTTGACCATCCTACTGTCGCTAGGGTGCGGTCCAGCAGAACCTCCATGAACCTTGCTTCTGAATTTATCGCAGCCCTGGTTGAGTGAGATTTAAAAACATCAGTGTTCACTCCTGCACAAGCCAATACATATCTAAACCATCTGGAGATGGTCTGCACTGAAACCCTCTTGTGTGGTTTTTTGTGGCTAACGAACATAGCCAGCTCAGTGCCTCTAAGGTTCTTTGTAGCCTTAAATGTTGATGAATATGTGTGACAACACACAATCTATGATCCATAGGATAGGCCAGAAATTCCAGCTTTAGACCCAACGCCCCCGGTCTGCTTAGTTTAATAACTCATTTACATAAAACGTTATTTTGTTGGTAGATATAACCATTCTGTTCAGCTGTAGCTTATGCAATGACGACGCGTTGCGCTTAACAAGCGCCATGAGCTTAACTACCTTATATGAGAGCCGGCCAAAGATAAGGATGTAGCTGGAGCCCACCGGCGAAGTAGTGTTTAACACAATATTAATATCCCATACTTCCGTGTACCTGGGCCTGGGAGAATTTGTGTTAAAGATATCCTTCATAAGTCTGGGTATCAGAGGGTGAGACCCGACAGAGTGGGTTCCGATCCCTGCAGCAAATATGATGAGAAGGCACTTTTGGCACAGTTAATGGCACTATAACTTAATTTTTTTGTCAGACCCAATTGAAAATGAACTCCAAGTCATCAGTTATCCGTGCCATATTATATGTTATATTAGCATTTAAACAAAACACTTCCCATCTCCTGATGAGGAAATGTACTGCTTTTTTGGTGCTATCCCTGCAAGCTGCAGTGAGCACGTCCATGGTTCGGTCTGACAACCCGAGCCCCAGGAACGGTCTTCTTAGAGTCTGCAAGTCAATAAATTGATTCTATCATGCAGAGGATGGCTTCCCAAGTCACGGGATGAACCAGCAAATTTTGTTTAGAAATAACCATATAAGGTTCTATATCATTCCCAACATCAGCGGGAACCATGGCCGCATAGGCCAGTCAGGCACTACGAAAATGCCTGAAACGGAATCTTGCTGGATTTTTTGCAAGACCCGACTCATGAGGCAAAATGGAGGAAAGACATAAAAGAACATTCCTCCTCAGTGTTGCGAGAATGCATCTATCGCCACTGCCCCTGGGTCTGGCTGTCATGCCACATATTTTTGCAACTGGTGACTGGGCCTAGATGCAAACAATTTGATATTTGGTGTTCCATATCGAGCAACAATGTCATTAAATACTTTGTGATCCAACATCCATCTGTGTTGTCATTGAATTTCCGTGACGATACACAAGCGCCAAATGAGGTTAGGTAAACTATCACAGGATACTGACTTGATTCCACCCATGTGATTAATATATGCCACCACCGTAGTGTTATTAACTTGTAGTTGAGCATGCAGATTATGCATATTCGCACAATAAGCCTTTAACCCATAGAATGTCCCCAGTGTCTCAAGGTAGTTGATACCATATAACTGAAGAATTGGTAACTCATGCACATCCCATCCGCCTCTGTAACTAGAGATGGTATTAGTAGTCAAGTCAAGTCAAGTCACATTTATTTATATAGCACATTTAAAAAAACAACTCTCGTTGGCCAAAGTGCTTTACATTTGTTATAAGAATAGCGCAAACAAAACAAACTACATACATATATACATGTAGCCCTCACTCAGAGTAACTTCCCATCTTTGGGCACTAGCATCAGTTTGTAATATAACTGAAGGTTTACTGACCATAAATGTTACTGGAGCAATGCTGAATACTGTTCGTCCACCATTGTAACTCTGATAGCTTCAGCTGATAATAGCATAGGTCTGTTAATGACCTAAATGGTACTTGAGAGCTTGCTCCTGTGCATGTTGTAAGTTCTGATAATGCAAAGGCCCAAATTGCGCAGCTGGAAAAAACAGCCACTAAATTGCCAATTATACTAGCAACCTGACGAATAGAAGGCTGCTTCATAATAACAAGGTTGTTACAGGCTTCTATTAATTCTAATCTCTTGCCCCAGGGCGGAGTCACAGACAAATTAATAGAGTTAAAGGTAAATCCCAAATAATCAATAACTCTAGTTGGTATCAACTTAAATTTAACTGGATGGATGAGAAACCTAATTTTCTCAAATATTAGTTTCGCGGCTGAAACAGCTAATTTAGCCAAATACAACGTTTTAGAATATCATCCAGTTATGCCATAACAATGTGTTTTTGAGGTCTGAGCAGCCCAAGCACCGGCTTTAGTAATTTGGTAAATAACCTGGGAGCTGAAGTTAGCCCATTTCGCAACGCTTTAAACTGCTATCGTTGCCCCATCCAGCTAAATTTCAAATATCTCTGGTGATCCCTGTGAATGGGCACTGAATAGTATGCATCTTTGACATCGATGCATGCCATAAAGCATCCTTTGAGAATCAGTTGTTAGACAGTAATGAAGTTTTCCATTTTAAAAAAGTCTATACTGCACATGTGAGTTTAAGTGCGAGTTAAATTAAGGATGATCCGACATTCTCCATCTTCCTTTTTTGGAGGCGCAGGGTGTCGTCGCTGAAATGGTTGAAGCTTGCTCATCGTGGGTGCTTTAATTAACCCGACAGCTTTTGCTTCCTCATCCAGCTCATTTACTTGTTTGGATATCTGCTTGTATACCCAAACCTTTTTGTTTGGAATGAATATATGTCCAAATTGGTGTATATTGTATGGGTGGCAATGAGTTAAAAGAAAATTCAATTTGGAACCCTTGTACACTGTGCAGTATAAACTGATCTGATGTTATCCTTTTATTTTATAAACGGATCTAATGTTATCCATTGCCATTCGTGCAAAAACCAAATGTAATCTATCACCAACTTGTAACTGGTCCACACACCCCATGTTTCGGAAAGAACCAGACCCACCTACCTCCATGGTTACCGGTGGTCTTATGGTAAGCCCAAAGGCCCCTGATGCGGGTTCTATTTCCGTCCTCGAGATTTGGAGGGTAGGACTGCTGGGGTGCATGGATTGCACATTTTCCCTGAGGGCCGGCTTGGGCCTTGGCCTAAAAGACCTCTGCCCATAGAATCAGCTTTCGAGCTGCCACCAGCTTCTGTGAATCGCTTACTGCCGATGGAGGCGTAGTGGTGTTGTCGCCGAAATGGTGAAGCTTTGCTCGTCGTTGGTACCTTGATTAGTCCGACAGCTTTTGCTTCCTCATCCAGGTCTTTTACCTGTTTGGGTAGGTCTTCCCCGAAGAGAAAATTCGGCGGCTGGACATTGCTGGCCTTACATAAGCCTGCAAATTTGGGATTTCAGGCAGGTCTGATGGCATTCTTCTGATAGCAGTTCATTTCGAAGTGTGCATTGCACATCAACGCCAGGGCAGCCTGCTGGACGTCCGATAAGGCCCCGCCATCCACAGATCTGGCAAATGGCGTGATGCCCGAGGCCAGTAATTAAAAAAATTTGTTGGAGTTTCATTTCCTGGGTTTTTGACGCCCCCTCCAATGTCTCCCCAGATAGCGCTGTTCACTGCCGGCACTTTCAGGAATGCACAATTTACAGGTGTATGGTATTTTACATCCGTCACCTGTTCCTGTAATGATGTGATGTGAGGTAGTTGATGCTGGAAGCCAACTCTTCTTGCAGCGGCTCCTTTGTTTGCGAGAGTATCGCAAACCTTGATGCCATGACAGACAATTCTTGAACCTCATGCATGTATTCCAGTATGTTCCATGGACATACTTCCGAGTTTGGAGTCAGTCATACACTTGACCCCTGGCATTCCCCTCCACGGAGAGGGAGATTTGTAAGCAGCCCTGAAACAGGCACTGCCGCAGGCCCCCGAGGAGACCTGCGCTGATATGGCACCATTTTACGGAGCATATCATGAAGGAGCATCCTCTGTAGGATGAACGCCCGAGGACGCTATCCATGCTCCATCTGGGATAAACGCCCGAGGACGTACCCATGTTTGTCGGAGGGGAACCCTCCTGGCCTGACTCGTCTCAGTCCAGGCCTCTCAGACTCCGTTTGGCTGTACACCCTTTTGGGGTTGTCGAAGTCTGAAGTCGCTGACTGCACTGTCTGGATTTCGCCCCGGATTTCCATTTCCAGCAGAAAACTCTGTAAAAGAGATTCCTGCAACCAAACATGCAACCTGAAAATAAGTTAAAAACTTACCTGCCGGGTTTGAAACTTACCGATGGAGGAGCGACGCGCCTCCCAGCCAGTCGTTGTGCCATGCGTCAGACGTATTGACGTGCATGCGGGCTGGCGGGCTTCTTCACTTCGTCACTCACGTGACTCCGAAGTAAAATGTTTCACAGGAAATGTGATGAAGGGGACTCTGCCTTGTCTCCCACCAATTGCACTGTTTTGAATTAGTGGAGGGAATGAATAGGACACTAAAACGTTTAAGTGAAGCCTTGACTGAGACTCGACAGAAATGGGTTAAGGTATTCAGCTATTTCGGTTGCGACATGCTCTGCTAGCAGTCGCAAACTTTTTAGCTCCGCTGAAAAAATCGCGATTTTTCGCGTTAAAATCGGGTCTGGAGGTCGGGACCGTTTTTAAAAACTTACCGGAGCTTCATGTCGTGGTGCTGATGACGTCATCAGTAAGCGCCGCGATTTTAACGGAGGGAAAGTCATTTTAAATGAAAAGTACATCTCCAGGTCAGAGCCCACAGAGGAAAATCTCAAAACATCTGCTAAAGACTCTGGAACAGCAAGAAACTTCAGAACTGACCTCTGGAGAGGTCTCTGGAATGGCTACTCGATCTGCAAAAGAGAAAACCGAAATGGAGGACTTAAGAAACTCGGTAAGAGATATCAAAAATGATATGGAAGCTGGGAACAGTAAATTGATAGCCGGTAATGATAAAATACTTGAGGGTATTGAGGCTCTCCAAAAAAGAATTGAAGGTGTGGAAAAAGGACTATCGATAAAAATTGAAAAGGTGGCAGAAGAGACCACAAAGATGTTTGAGGCTGTGCACGAAACTGTGGCTGCAAATGCATCTGCAGTGAATGATTTGGAAGCTGCTGTGGAAGTGATGGCTGGAGAGATGCAGACTATGAAGTCAGAAATAGATAGTCTCAAGAACCAAGTCACAAAGGTTTCGAATAAATGTGTTGACCTAGAAGCTCGCTCAAGACGTCAAAATATAAGAATACGTGGTGTAAAAGAGGGAGCTGAGGGGGACAATGTTTGTGAGTTCGCTGCCAACCTAATTAAACACGTACTGAAGCTACCAGAAGTACCTGTAATTGAAGTAGCACATCGACTCCCCAGATTTAAATCAAGATCTCAAGGAGAACGTGCCTACCCACGACAGATCATAATTAAACTTCGGGATATCTCAACAATGGAAGCGCTGATGAAAAAAATCAACCACGGAGAGAAGATGATGTACAGAGGTGATACTATTAAACTCCTACGGGACTACCCTTATGAGATTGAGCAAAAGAGAAGAAAGTTCTCACAGACCAGAGAAGTTCTTTATGGTGTTAAGGGAGTTTTGTGTGGAGTGTTTTATCCGGCTAGAATGCGTATCACCTTTGAGGGAGTGTCAAAAACATTCACTAATTCGGATGAATCTCTCAAATACGCTCAAGAAATCGCGACTAAGGCTGCATCAACTGGAGACTGAAAACCAAGACGACATGAACAAACGAACTTGCTTATTCTTCCAACAAGAGTATCACAAGGAAAGTGAATTAACTGAACACTGATTTTTTATTTTTTATTTGACTTCAAGCAACAGATTCTTAGTGAGACGTGGCTAGACATTATTATCTTCGCTGGAACATTGTGCTATGTAATTCAAGGACACTACGTGCTCAAACGAGGAAAACCTGATAACGGGACGAACTGCTGGGCTGAGAGTGAAAAACATCACATGGCTTATATTGTTTATAAAAAACTGAAAAAACTGAGAACTAATAATAATTAACAATTAACAATACTAATATAGAAATAGCAATTGAAATAGATAAAAAATGTGCAGTCTGCTCTGTTTAGCAGATAACAGCAAGTGCTATGCAGCTCGAGAGTGGAGGGAGGGGGAGACCGGGTACCTGGCATAACTCCAGGAGCCAGACTCCCGTTAACCCTTCCAGCGAACAGCTCATTTTTAACAATATTAAAATCAATTTAAAATAGTTAAGAGATAATATACACTCGAGGTTGATATGAAAAATATATACGGCTTATATAGTTTTACAAAATGCTGAGAATTAATCATAATTAATAATTAACAATACTAATATAGAAATAATATTTGAAACTGATAAAACTGTGGTGCCTGCGTCATAACGCAGACAGCAGTTATCACCTATGTTCGCAGCTCGTGGAGAGGAGAAGAGATCAGGCACCTGGCACAATTCCAGGAACCTGACTCCGGTTAATCCACTCAGTAAACCGCTCACTTTAACAATACTAAATTCATTTTAAAATAGTTAAGAGATAAAGAGTGAGTAGGATATGGAATCGAATACATTTGACATATATATAAATTGTAACTGGGTGAAATAGAACTGAATTGGAAACGGTAATGACCCCATAGATTTTGGGTAATAAATACAGCGGGGCTAACTTTATACCAACTACGCCGGAAGCGTTATGGATGTCGTACCCCACAGACGAGTGGGCCACTCACTACGGTGTTGAAATTTTAGACACCGTAAATTTATTTGATTTATATATATATATTTTTTTTAATCACAATATGTCACATCTGTGTGTTTTTTCTTCAAGGACAATCGCGCAGGAGAACTACCAAGGAAGTCTATAATAGAAATACTCCCAAAATAACCAGAGTCCGGAGGTATGAACGCACCACAATAATTAAGGTCATTAAAATTGGTAAAAATGCATGACGACAATCAAAAGAAAATAGGAGGAATCACATTATGTAGTTGGAATATAAGGGGGATTAATGAACCTATTAAAAGGGGCAAGATACTAGCTCAGTTGAAATCATACAACACGGACATAGCGTTTCTACAGGAAACACATCTTAAACAGCAAGATCAGACAAGACTGAGGGCGAACTGGATAGGCCAAACATTTCACTCTTCATTTACCTCCAAATCTAGAGGTACTGCAATTATTATTCGTAAAGGAATTCCATTTAAATCAAAGAACACTATTTTAGATAAGGAAGGGAGATATCTTATAGTAGCAGGGGAGATTAATAATATGCCAATTACGCTGGTAAACATATATGCGCCCAACTTTGATAACCCTCAATTTTTTAATAAAATTCTGAATATAATTGCAGAATCTAATTATCAAAATGTTATAATCGGAGGAGATTTTAATTGTGTTTTAGATCCTTATTTAGATAAATCGATGCAAAAACAAAAAGGTCAGACGAAATCTAAAACCAGTGAACTCTTACACACATATATGGAAAACACAAATATAACAGATGTATGGAGGATTGCAAACCCGACGGGAAGGGATTACTCGTTTTATTCAATGGTGCATAAAACATATTCACGGATAGACTATTTTCTAGTGGATACAAAATTAATTTCGCAATCTCTGAATCCTAAATATCATATTAATGCGATCTCAGATCATTCTCCGTTAACTTTTGTTCTAAAACTAGAAGGAATGTCTATGAATAAACCGTTCTGGAGGTTTAACTCACAAATTTTAAAAGACCCTCAAGGGAGTATCTATCTAAAAAAACAGATGGATCTATTTTTTGAGTTAAATGATACACCAGAGATATCCCCCACGTTATTATGGGAATCCTTCAAAGCATTTATAAGAGGAGTCATTATTTCATTTCAAGCTTATCAAAATAAAAAGAATAAGAATGAACAAAGACACTTAGAAGATCAAATAAAACAGTTAGATATAGATAATGCTAAAGACCCAACTATGGATAAACATAATAAAATACTACTACTGAAATTTCAGTTAAATAAATTACTGTCAGAGAAAGTTATAACATTATTTCAAATCACAAAACAAGAACACTTCGAATTCGGGGACAAACCCCACAAACTTCTAGCACGACAACTTAAAAAACGGGAAAAAGAGAATGCAATATTAAAGATTAAATCAGATAGAGGGGAAGTATTAACACTACCCAAGGATATTAATAAAAGATTTGCTCAATTTTACCAGAATCTATACACATCTAAAACGTCAATAGACAATAATAAAATCTCAGAATTTTTAGATAATTGTAATCTACCACAATTAGAACGCAGGGAACAAGAGGAACTGGGAGCACAAATTACTTCTAAGGAGATAGAAGACACAATAAAAACACTAAAAAATGGAAAAACACCAGGACCAGACGGATTCAGTAATGAATTTTATAAATCTTTTTATGATATAGTTACTCCACGATTACAAAAAATGTATACATATGCTTATAAAGAGCAAAACCTACCTGAAACACTAGCGGAATCAACGATCATATTAATACTTAAAAAAGATAAAAATATAGAAGAACCAGGATCATATAGAGCTATTGCTTTGTTAAATACGGATCAGAAAATAATAGCAAAAACATTAGCCAATAGATTAAGCAAGTATGTTAGTAGACTAATACATGAGGATCAAACAGGATTTATACCTAAGAGACACTCATTTAATAATTTGAGACGTTTGCTTAACATAATGCATTCACATAAATCTTATGACCAAGAGTTAGCTATCATCTCACTGGACGCAGAAAAAGCGTTTGATCAAGTAGAATGGGACTATATGATCAAAGTATTGCAAAAATTCCAATTGGGAGAAAACTTTATTGCATGGATAAAACTACTATATAACAAACCTACGGCTAGAATACTAACTAATAATATATTATCTTCAAAATTCGAATTATCTAGGGGCAACAGACAAGGATGTTCACTATCACCGCTGTTATTTGCTTTGGTAATTGAACCCCTTGCTGAAAAAATAAGAACACACTCGAATATTCACGGTTATAACACAAAATATTCAAACAACAAACTATCCCTATATGCTGATGATGTACTACTGTACATCACAAAACCACAAATTAGTATACCAAATATATTAAACTTAATTGAGGACTTTGGATCCTTTTCAGGATATAGAATAAATTGGAACAAAAGTGAAATTATGTCGATTAAACCAAAAGACTCAACACATCTCAGGAAATTCCCTTTTAAAATAGCTATGGAAAAATTCAAATATTTAGGAATTGAGATTACTAGAAATTACCATGATATGTTTAAAGCTAATTATAATCCCCTACTTAAGAAATTAAATAATCTGATTAAATTTTGGAAAACACTTCCGATGTCCTTAATAGGTAGGATAAATGCTATAAAAATGATTTTCTTACCACAAATCCTTTACCTATTTCAATCAATACCTATATATCTCCCAAAAAAGTTTTTCAAAAAACTGGACTCAGACATTACAAATTTTATATGGGATTACAAATCCCACAGAATACAAAGAACACACCTTAACAAACGAAAAGAGTTGGGGGGTCTAGCGCTCCCTAACTTTATGTATTATAACTGGGCAGTAAATATTAAAAATATGATTCACCTGCTGGACAATTCTGCCCAGCAGGTGGACTGGATTATAATGGAAAAAGGGGATTGCTCCCCGAATAATATAGGAGCGATTATTCTCTCTCCAATAAATTTGAATAATAAAAATTATAATAAAAATCCAATTATATATAGCACTATTAGAACATGGAAGCAAATAAAACAGAATCTAAAATTAAGAAACCTATCTCTCTTAATACCAATAGTCAATAACCCATCGTTTAAACCTTCAATCATAGATAAAGCATTTATACAATGGGAAAGAATGGGAATTAAAACGCTCGAAGATCTGTATGAATTAGAAAAATTACTATCATTCCAACAACTACAACTGAAATATAATTTGAAAAATAATCAATATTTTAAATATATACAAATCTGTGACTATTTGAAAACACACACAAAAGATTATTATAATATGCCTTCCGACTTACTAGATGAAGCAATGAAGACAAAGGCGGAATCAGTTAATTTAATATCATACTTATATAATATCATCTTAAATATAGAAATACCCACAACAGATGGAATTAGAAGAGATTGGGAACAAGATCTAGGTATAAAAATTTCAAAAGAGAGTTGGGATAATCATTTATTACAGGTGCATAAATGCTCGATCAACGTACGACATACGCTTATCCAATTTAAAACATTACATAGATTATATTATTCAAAAACCAAACTAAATAAAATCTTTCCTAACGTCTCACCAATCTGTGATAAATGTATATGTCAAGAAGCTACCATAGCACATTCTTTTGTTTTTTGTACAAAAATCCAAAAATTCTGGTTTGAAATATTTGATATTTTTTCAAAATTAATCAAAATAAAACTGGTACCAAAACCAGAATGGATTATTTTTGGAATATCGGAAGGTATTCCTGAATTAAACGTGTATCAGAAGAATTTACTCAATTATGGGCTAATAATGGGAAAAAAGCTTATACTTAAATTCTGGAAAAATGCGCCCACACCAACAATAAAAATGTGGACATCAAATATGTTGGAAACATTACATCTGGAAGAGATGAGATTCCTCCTAGTAGGCAAAGTAGATCAATTTCAAAAGACGTGGTCTACGTTTTTGGACCTATTACAAGCATGAGGTGCAATAGTAATTTAGAAAAACAAATAAATAAATAAAAGGTATCTGGACCTGGTAATGGGAGGTAAAATAAAAATAGACTTGGTTGGTAGTTCCTTCTCTATGAAGTATGGTATAAGAGTTATAATAGAGCGATTGTTCCTTCTTTCTTTCTCTTTTTTTTCTAGGGTCTATTTTCTAACTTTACTTCCTTCTCTAACCTCTTTTCTAAGGGGCTTTCTTTTCCCAACACTCTTTTGCACTTCACAACCTTTGCGCACTTTCTTCACTTTTCTTACTTCTTTCTTTTTCTTTCTTAAAGTTTAAAAAAGTGAAGCGGTACAAAAAATGTATTAATATATACGTGTTGTACATTACTGTAATCTACCGTACTTCTAAAAAATAAAAAAAAATAAAAAAAAATAAATAAAAAAAAAAAAAAGAAAAAATGATAATGCACTCAAACATGACATAGATTTAAAACATGCTGATGCTAATAATAAGCAAATTATTGGATAGAACTTAAAATTGAGTTGGCAAACGAACCCGGCCCAGCAATCGGTTTGTTATAAAAGGTTTGGAAAGTCCGCTCATTTGACCATCCTACTGTCGCTAGGGTGCGGTCCAGCAGAACCTCCATGAACCTTGCTTCTGAATTTATCGCAGCCCTGGTTGAGTGAGATTTAAAAACATCAGTGTTCACTCCTGCACAAGCCAATACATATCTAAACCATCTGGAGATGGTCTGCACTGAAACCCTCTTGTGTGGTTTTTTGTGGCTAACGAACATAGCCAGCTCAGTGCCTCTAAGGTTCTTTGTAGCCTTAAATGTTGATGAATATGTGTGACAACACACAATCTATGATCCATAGGATAGGCCAGAAATTCCAGCTTTAGACCCAACGCCCCCGGTCTGCTTAGTTTAATAACTCATTTACATAAAACGTTATTTTGTTGGTAGATATAACCATTCTGTTCAGCTGTAGCTTATGCAATGACGACGCGTTGCGCTTAACAAGCGCCATGAGCTTAACTACCTTATATGAGAGCCGGCCAAAGATAAGGATGTAGCTGGAGCCCACCGGCGAAGTAGTGTTTAACACAATATTAATATCCCATACTTCCGTGTACCTGGGCCTGGGAGAATTTGTGTTAAAGATATCCTTCATAAGTCTGGGTATCAGAGGGTGAGACCCGACAGAGTGGGTTCCGATCCCTGCAGCAAATATGATGAGAAGGCACTTTTGGCACAGTTAATGGCACTATAACTTAATTTTTTTGTCAGACCCAATTGAAAATGAACTCCAAGTCATCAGTTATCCGTGCCATATTATATGTTATATTAGCATTTAAACAAAACACTTCCCATCTCCTGATGAGGAAATGTACTGCTTTTTTGGTGCTATCCCTGCAAGCTGCAGTGAGCACGTCCATGGTTCGGTCTGACAACCCGAGCCCCAGGAACGGTCTTCTTAGAGTCTGCAAGTCAATAAATTGATTCTATCATGCAGAGGATGGCTTCCCAAGTCACGGGATGAACCAGCAAATTTTGTTTAGAAATAACCATATAAGGTTCTATATCATTCCCAACATCAGCGGGAACCATGGCCGCATAGGCCAGTCAGGCACTACGAAAATGCCTGAAACGGAATCTTGCTGGATTTTTTGCAAGACCCGACTCATGAGGCAAAATGGAGGAAAGACATAAAAGAACATTCCTCCTCAGTGTTGCGAGAATGCATCTATCGCCACTGCCCCTGGGTCTGGCTGTCATGCCACATATTTTTGCAACTGGTGACTGGGCCTAGATGCAAACAATTTGATATTTGGTGTTCCATATCGAGCAACAATGTCATTAAATACTTTGTGATCCAACATCCATCTGTGTTGTCATTGAATTTCCGTGACGATACACAAGCGCCAAATGAGGTTAGGTAAACTATCACAGGATACTGACTTGATTCCACCCATGTGATTAATATATGCCACCACCGTAGTGTTATTAACTTGTAGTTGAGCATGCAGATTATGCATATTCGCACAATAAGCCTTTAACCCATAGAATGTCCCCAGTGTCTCAAGGTAGTTGATACCATATAACTGAAGAATTGGTAACTCATGCACATCCCATCCGCCTCTGTAACTAGAGATGGTATTAGTAGTCAAGTCAAGTCAAGTCACATTTATTTATATAGCACATTTAAAAAAACAACTCTCGTTGGCCAAAGTGCTTTACATTTGTTATAAGAATAGCGCAAACAAAACAAACTACATACATATATACATGTAGCCCTCACTCAGAGTAACTTCCCATCTTTGGGCACTAGCATCAGTTTGTAATATAACTGAAGGTTTACTGACCATAAATGTTACTGGAGCAATGCTGAATACTGTTCGTCCACCATTGTAACTCTGATAGCTTCAGCTGATAATAGCATAGGTCTGTTAATGACCTAAATGGTACTTGAGAGCTTGCTCCTGTGCATGTTGTAAGTTCTGATAATGCAAAGGCCCAAATTGCGCAGCTGGAAAAAACAGCCACTAAATTGCCAATTATACTAGCAACCTGACGAATAGAAGGCTGCTTCATAATAACAAGGTTGTTACAGGCTTCTATTAATTCTAATCTCTTGCCCCAGGGCGGAGTCACAGACAAATTAATAGAGTTAAAGGTAAATCCCAAATAATCAATAACTCTAGTTGGTATCAACTTAAATTTAACTGGATGGATGAGAAACCTAATTTTCTCAAATATTAGTTTCGCGGCTGAAACAGCTAATTTAGCCAAATACAACGTTTTAGAATATCATCCAGTTATGCCATAACAATGTGTTTTTGAGGTCTGAGCAGCCCAAGCACCGGCTTTAGTAATTTGGTAAATAACCTGGGAGCTGAAGTTAGCCCATTTCGCAACGCTTTAAACTGCTATCGTTGCCCCATCCAGCTAAATTTCAAATATCTCTGGTGATCCCTGTGAATGGGCACTGAATAGTATGCATCTTTGACATCGATGCATGCCATAAAGCATCCTTTGAGAATCAGTTGTTAGACAGTAATGAAGTTTTCCATTTTAAAAAAGTCTATACTGCACATGTGAGTTTAAGTGCGAGTTAAATTAAGGATGATCCGACATTCTCCATCTTCCTTTTTTGGAGGCGCAGGGTGTCGTCGCTGAAATGGTTGAAGCTTGCTCATCGTGGGTGCTTTAATTAACCCGACAGCTTTTGCTTCCTCATCCAGCTCATTTACTTGTTTGGATATCTGCTTGTATACCCAAACCTTTTTGTTTGGAATGAATATATGTCCAAATTGGTGTATATTGTATGGGTGGCAATGAGTTAAAAGAAAATTCAATTTGGAACCCTTGTACACTGTGCAGTATAAACTGATCTGATGTTATCCTTTTATTTTATAAACGGATCTAATGTTATCCATTGCCATTCGTGCAAAAACCAAATGTAATCTATCACCAACTTGTAACTGGTCCACACACCCCATGTTTCGGAAAGAACCAGACCCACCTACCTCCATGGTTACCGGTGGTCTTATGGTAAGCCCAAAGGCCCCTGATGCGGGTTCTATTTCCGTCCTCGAGATTTGGAGGGTAGGACTGCTGGGGTGCATGGATTGCACATTTTCCCTGAGGGCCGGCTTGGGCCTTGGCCTAAAAGACCTCTGCCCATAGAATCAGCTTTCGAGCTGCCACCAGCTTCTGTGAATCGCTTACTGCCGATGGAGGCGTAGTGGTGTTGTCGCCGAAATGGTGAAGCTTTGCTCGTCGTTGGTACCTTGATTAGTCCGACAGCTTTTGCTTCCTCATCCAGGTCTTTTACCTGTTTGGGTAGGTCTTCCCCGAAGAGAAAATTCGGCGGCTGGACATTGCTGGCCTTACATAAGCCTGCAAATTTGGGATTTCAGGCAGGTCTGATGGCATTCTTCTGATAGCAGTTCATTTCGAAGTGTGCATTGCACATCAACGCCAGGGCAGCCTGCTGGACGTCCGATAAGGCCCCGCCATCCACAGATCTGGCAAATGGCGTGATGCCCGAGGCCAGTAATTAAAAAAAATTGTTGGAGTTTCATTTCCTGGGTTTTTGACGCCCCCTCCAATGTCTCCCCAGATAGCGCTGTTCACTGCCGGCACTTTCAGGAATGCACAATTTACAGGTGTATGGTATTTTACATCCGTCACCTGTTCCTGTAATGATGTGATGTGAGGTAGTTGATGCTGGAAGCCAACTCTTCTTGCAGCGGCTCCTTTGTTTGCGAGAGTATCGCAAACCTTGATGCCATGACAGACAATTCTTGAACCTCATGCATGTATTCCAGTATGTTCCATGGACATACTTCCGAGTTTGGAGTCAGTCATACACTTGACCCCTGGCATTCCCCTCCACGGAGAGGGAGATTTGTAAGCAGCCCTGAAACAGGCACTGCCGCAGGCCCCCGAGGAGACCTGCGCTGATATGGCACCATTTTACGGAGCATATCATGAAGGAGCATCCTCTGTAGGATGAACGCCCGAGGACGCTATCCATGCTCCATCTGGGATAAACGCCCGAGGACGTACCCATGTTTGTCGGAGGGGAACCCTCCTGGCCTGACTCGTCTCAGTCCAGGCCTCTCAGACTCCGTTTGGCTGTACACCCTTTTGGGGTTGTCGAAGTCTGAAGTCGCTGACTGCACTGTCTGGATTTCGCCCCGGATTTCCATTTCCAGCAGAAAACTCTGTAAAAGAGATTCCTGCAACCAAACATGCAACCTGAAAATAAGTTAAAAACTTACCTGCCGGGTTTGAAACTTACCGATGGAGGAGCGACGCGCCTCCCAGCCAGTCGTTGTGCCATGCGTCAGACGTATTGACGTGCATGCGGGCTGGCGGGCTTCTTCACTTCGTCACTCACGTGACTCCGAAGTAAAATGTTTCACAGGAAATGTGATGAAGGGGACTCTGCCTTGTCTCCCACCAATTGCACTGTTTTGAATTAGTGGAGGGAATGAATAGGACACTAAAACGTTTAAGTGAAGCCTTGACTGAGACTCGACAGAAATGGGTTAAGGTATTCAGCTATTTTGATGATTCAGAACAACCCCAGCTAGAGAGACAGGGTTAAAAACCTTTGAATTTATAACAGGATAAGCTGTGAAATTATGAACTTACCTACAGGTCCTCAGCAATTAATTAATTATGTATGTACAGCAATTAACCCATGCCTTGCCAGATCTGCACTCCCAGGTATGAGAGTCACAGAAGCCACTATCTGTTGAACACAGGGACGAGTCCATACTATCCGACTACGTACTGATATGGTACTGGGATCAGAAGAAATTGGGACTGTGTTGAAAGGGACTAGCAGGTGCTACCAACAACATCAACTGCCGTGAAGACGATAAATCTGTTTGACTTTAAACAATTCGGAGAACCAAGAAAGGACAATGGGTCTATTCATCCTCTTTTTTATTATGGGGTTGGCCCATATGGACTGGACTTGGGGAAATAATCTGTTTTTGTTTATGAGTTTTGAATTTGCCCTTCGTGATAATAAGTGTATGCTGGTTGTGTACGCACATCCCATATAATGATGGAGAAGGAATACCCCTCATAACAATACCCCTTAACCTTACTGAGATTCTGACCTTGAACTGTTTCCGCAATAAAAAAACAACTAATGGATGCCTTCAGAATGGCAAAGTAAAGGACCCATATTTAAAGGATGGTATGTGGCCTCTTTTAAGCCAGGATGGAAGGTAAATGAGACCAGGGTTTGGGAAATACCATGGCTTAAATTAGTGAATTGCCCCAGAGCCCAGTTAATACTACCTGTTATTGTGACAGAAGAAGCGACGGAGTATACTTGAGGAACAGCACCTGCACCAAGGTTAGTGCTAGTGGCCGCTGAGTCCAATAAATGGGACGTATTTTGTATGTGGATTCCGGACATACCCATGGTTACCAGGTATGTACCTGGGGATGAGAAGAACCGGGAAAGGTTGATTAGGTCAACCTACAACTGAAGGCGATGCTGTTATTTGGCCTTTGTTGTCCCTCACATGAGAGCTGTGTAACATCTAACTGAATTGTATATCCCCCATGAGGACTAAGCGAAGTATATCAGTCAGAGCAATTCTGTTTGATTGCTTTCCAACTGTATGGGACAGACTGTCTATCATGGGAATTGATTAATATGGCCTCTGGATTGGAGAAATTGTTTAATTAAATGGTGGACTTCTTTACCTAAAAGTAAGAGGCCTTTTCATCCATTATGCCTGAAATGGTTGCACTTTGTCCTGTATCCCTATAGGATAATAGTAGGGACTCGTGCTTTTATTGGGTGTGAATGCTGCACTTACATTCTCAATGAATCCTCTAGCATTGCAGATTTAGCAACACATATCACCAGAGAAATAAAGACGATTACAGAGGTTGGCGAAGAGATGCATAACTTTAATAAAAGTGGAGAATGGTGGCCATTTAGTATGTTTGGAGAAATATGGGGAATGATAATTCACTATGGATTTATTGTACTGCTGATTGTTGTATTAATTTATGTACTGAAATGCCTGGTCTTTACTATGTACTAACCAAGGACTGTAATGATATCGGGTGCAGCAGCATCTATGGAGCGAAGGAAATAGGTAATGTTTCGGGCCGTTTTGTGTACCTTCGATTTTCCAGCATCTGCAGTTCCTTCTTTAACACTGTAATGATATCATTCATATGATAAATAGGAGGGAATGATAGTATCCTAGTTAATAATGGAATATTTTATGTATTTTATAAAGTAAAGATTAATTTGACTTCTTTGGGTTTTGGGTTCTGAGCAAATGAAAGCTTTGAAATTTGGGTTCTGTCGAAGGCCTGGGTAATCAGGAAATTGGAGGCCAGCATTCAAACGGCATCCAAGCTGCTTCCTGTTGTGCCCAAGCAAAAGATATGGACAATGGTGAGAGGGGATGTACTTCCTGAGAAGGTTCTGACTTCTGTAAACAGAAGCCTTGAGAGAGGATAAACTTTCTGAAACGTTGGAAGTTTCCGTAACTAGAAACCTCTGTGGGCAATTGATAAGGACCCTTACATTGTTTAAGAAGGTACTGCAGATGATAGAACTTTGACTAACTTCCTGTTATTTGGGGGTTTTGTTACAAATGTTTGTCATCCATATAACCATAGCATGAGAACTATTGTGTTAGTGACAAGCATGCTTTGAATGGGTAGAGTTGCGATTGATAATGGGTAAGAGCATTGTAAAAACAAGCCTGAAGGCTTTGTGTCTCAATGCAAGGAGCATTCGTAATAAGGTGGATGAGTTGAATGTAGATAGCTATTAATGATTATGATATAGTTGGGATCACGGAGACATGGCTCCAGGGTGACCAAGGTTCGGAGCTGAACATCCAGGGATATTCAATATTCAGGAGGGATAGACAGAAAGGAAAAGGAGGTGGGGTAGCGTTGCTGGTTCGAGAGGAGATTAACGCAATGGAAAGGAAGGACATTAGCTTGGAGGATGTGGAATCAATATGGATAGAGCTGCGAAACACTAAGGGGCAGAAAACGCTGGTGGGTGTTGTGTACAGGCCACCTAACAGTAGTAGTGGAGTTGGGGAAGGCATCAAACAGGAAATTAGAAATGCGTGCAACAAAGGTAAAACAGTTATAATGGGTGACTTCAATCTACATATAGATTGGGTGAATCAAATTGGCAGGGGTGCAGGATAGTTTTGCGGGAATGTATGCGGGATAGTTTTCTAAACCAACATGTAGAGGAACCAACGAGAGAGCAGGCTATTCTAGACTGTGTATTGAGTAATGAGGAAGGGTTAAACCCCTGTCTCACGGTGCGAGCTGACCCACGAGGTACCCCGAGCTTAAAACAAATTTAACTCGTGGTAATCACGTACGATTAACGTAGCGGGAACGTCGGAACTCGTGGACGCAACTTTGAAACATTTAAACACGTTGTAAGAACGTAGTGGCCCGTGCGTTTACCTTAGTGACTCGTGAGTCTACCGTGGGAACTCTTTAACTCAGCGGGCAGGCAGCATCTCTGGAGAGAAGGAATGGGTGATGGGATGACATTTCCAAATTGGGGGTGGGGGTGGGAGGAGGGAGGGGGGGGGGTGGAGGAGAGAGGGTGGAGAGTGGAGGGAGAGGAGGGGGAGACAGATGGGGGTGTCTTCATTCACTGGCGGCGGGTGCCTGTCACTGAAACAGGCAGGTGAGATTTAATATCCACTTTGTGTGTGTGTGTCTCTCTCTCTCCCTCCCTCTCACAGGCTGAGAGACTCTGCCTCTGTGAGTGTACGTCTCTTTCTCCCCCTCCCACACACAGTAAGACCGAGGTAAGTCCATCTGTGTCTCCCACATACACAGTAAACTCTGCTTTTTGTGTGTATATACACGTCTCCCCCCATTTCTCTTTCTCCCCCCCCACGTCTCTCTTTCTCCCGCCACACACAATAAGACCGATGTATTCTGCTTAGTCTCTCTTCCCTCCCACACACAGATAAACCGAGGTCCTGTGCGCTCTGCCTCTGCCTGAGTGAGGTACTCCTCCCGGCCCCCGCAGTTTGATGTGCGCTCTTTCTCTCTCCCCCACAGTCACACCGAAGTACACCACACTGCCTCTGTGCCTCTCTCATAGAAACATAGAAAATAGGTGCAGGAGTAGGCCATTCGGCCCTTCGAGCCTGCACCGCCATTCAATATGATCATGGCTGATCATCCAACTCAGTATCCTTTACCTGCCTTCTCTCCATACCCCCTGATCCCTTTAGCCACAAGGGCCACATCTAACTCCCTCTTAAATATAGCCAATGAACTGGCCTCAACTACCTTCTGTGGCAGAGAGATCCAGAGATTCACCACACTCTGTGTGAAAAATGTTTTTCTCATCTAAAGGATTTCCTCTTTGATGAACTTGAAAGGGTTTTTATAGAACCGTGTTCTTGTGTGTTCTTTCTTTTTGCGAAGTTTCCTCAAGTTCTCTGCTTTTCGCAAGGTTGCCAATCGGTTCTTGATGTCCTCTTGGAGTAGCATGAGACCTTCTCTCTCTGCGTCAGTTGCTTTTTTCCATTGCTTTTTCAACTGTCTCCTCTCTCTGATTAGCCTCTCGATCTCCTGCTGCCTCCTGGACTTGATTGGTGTTGGTAATTTCTTTCCACCTCTCCCTTTACTCACCCCAAACCGTTCTTCTCCATAGCTGTAGATTGTGTTGCCCATCCTTTCAAGCTTTTCCACTGCTGTGCCCGCTTGTTGCTCCAAGATATGTATAAGGTCACTGTTGACCGTCTCCCACTCTTTCTTTTCAACAGCCTTGGGCCATTTCACTCCAGGTTTGTGCCCTTTCATCTTTCCCTCCAATGGAGGTCTTTGTAGTTGTTGCGTGGGCTCCTCCACCGGCATTTCTGTGCTTGTATCACCCTCTTCAGTGACATGGGTGCTGATGCTCTGCGAACTTTGGTTTGTGTCCCGTCGCTGTGCTTCACTCGACTGATTTGACTGGTTGCTTCGTAAGAAGTACTGGTCAATGCGAGGCCCATGTTTCTGCTCTCTCAAGCACTTTTTCTTCCCTTGGTGGATCTTCAAGCCCTTCACTGATGTTAATTTCTCCCAACCACAGATGCACACCTGAAGTTTGTGTCCCACAGCTGTTGTGGATGTCTCATGTGCCATGCTCTCCTTGTCAGTAGTCGTTTCCGTTCCTGGGTCTGTAACCGTGTTATCAATCGGTGAGCCATCTTCCGCCCCCGCTCTCGCAGGCTCTAGGGGTATTCTCTTTATTTTACTTTTAGTAGCATTTAGCGGGTGTCTCCAACTAGCTGAAACAGCGTTGGGGACTGCTGTCATGGGTAGCTAGCCCATGACGGCCCCAGTGGGGTCTGTTCCCTCCTGTCAGCTGTCTCTCCAAGCTGTCACATGGACTTTCCCATGTTGTCAGCTGTCCTTTCACAGCAGTCACTGGACGAGTCCAGATTATCAGAATCAAATACACAGGACAAGATGTTAAGAAGTCCCTTGTGCCAATAGGTGGGGAGCATTTCACGACATTCGTTGATTGTTGAGAGTGGTAGACGCTCAACATCCGTGGGGGGGGGGGGGTAACCTTCAGGACAGTTGGGCACAGGACACATCATCAGTAGTGTACCCTTGCATCACTGGGTGTTTCGGCCTTTTAACACTATACACCCTCCACAAGGGCGGCCCGCTGCAAGATGATCAACCCTCAGCGCATGTCCCGTGTCAAACCGTCCCAAAGATTCACCCCGACATACTTGGGGCCCAGCATGGGTCTTTCCGCTTGAGCCAAATCCACCGGCTGCTTCTTTCAGCCGCCTCTGAGAGTGATCTTATGGTCTTCCGCAGAGCCTGACCGTGGATTCCAAGCTCCTTCAGCAGTCTGATGGTAGATGACACAACAAATCCTCTGCATCCCACTTCAACTGGATAGACTTTGGTGTTCCAGCCACGCTGCGTTGCCTCTGCTGCAAGCTCTGCGTAGCGCAACTTCTTACGCTCATAGGCCTCCTCAACAGAGTTCTCCCATGGAACTGTTAGCTCCATGATGTAAGCAGTCTTCTGTGAAGGGGACCAGAACACCAAGTCTGGCCTGAGGTTGGTGGAAGCAATTTCAGGTGGAAAAATTAGTTGTCGGCCGATGTCTGCCAGCATCCTCCAGTCACGGGCCCTGCATTGGCTTCCTTCTTCTGATCTGGTGGAAGGAAGTTTAGAAGTTTTCTGTCCTTCTCGGACAAAGGTTGTTACCCTTAGGGGAGGGGGGTTGCTTGCTCTCGGAGGCAAGGAGTTGGTCGCACACCGCCTGTTCTCAAGGGCTGATGCCAAGCTTTTTAGTACCTGATTATGCCGCCACGTGTATCTCCCTTGCGTGAGGCTGGTCTTGCAGCCTACCATGATGTGTTTGAGGGTCGCTGGAGTTGGGCAGATGGCACAGGTTGGATCCTCGCCGTACCACTGATGGAGGTTCTTTGGTGATGGAAGCACGTCATATGTCACTCTGATGATGAAGCTGATCTTGCTTGCTTCCATTTCCCATAGTTCTTTCCAGCTGATCTTCCTCCGCTCCACACCTTCCCACTGCATCCATTGCCCCTGTTTGGCAAGAGAGACCGTCTTTGCACTTCTTGCGGCCTCCTCCTGTCGCCGCACCTCCTCAACCACCAACGTCCTCCGCTCTGATGTTGTGGCCTTTCGCCAAGTTGGTTTACTTGTCGTAAGGCCAAAGCCTCCTCTTCCCTGCTGGACTTGCCCCACTATGTCTTTGTGCCTCAGGGCTGATGAAGCTTGCTGTACTGCATCAGATGGTGTCCACTTCCGGCCAGTTGCTAGAGGCGGCGCAACAGCACTGATGATCTTGTCTAGAGTCCCTCAGTGTCATCTGGAGTCTTACTTTAGAACACTTATATTCCTCTGTTAGACTAGTGAGAGGTAGTTCCAAGACCCCTTTGCCATAGAGGCCGATGTTAGTTAGACACCGTGGGACACCGAGCCATTTCTTCACGTATGAAGTTATGGTTCGCTCCATCTTCTCCACAGTTGTTATTGGGGCTTCATAAACGGCCAGTGGCCACATTGTCCGAGGAAGGAGTCCAAACTGTACGCACCAGAGCTTCAGTTTCCCAGGCAGTAGGGTCTGATTGATGTTCTCCAGTCCACTGACAATTTCTTGCCTTAGTTATTGCACCTGCTCTTTATCCTTGAGACTTGCGTTATACCATCTTCCCAGGCTTTTAACTGGCTGCTCAGACACTGTTGGTATTGGGTCGTCACCGATACAGAACCTTGTGTCTCTAAGCACCCCCTTGACTATGGAGATGCTTCGAGATTTACTTGGTTTGATTTTCATTTGGGCCCACTTGATGTTCTCCTGCAGCTTTCCAAGTAGCCGCTTGGTGCATGCTGCAGTAGTGGTTAGTAATCTGCATGTTATCCATCAAGTCATTGCATACATTAGTACAATAGATCATCTACTGAAACAGAATTGTCACGTTCTTCGTAAGTTCGTAAATCACAGGAGCGGAATTAGGCCATTTAGCCCCTCAAGTCCACTGCGCCATTCAATCAAAGTCAATCTACCCTTCCTTCTCAATCCCGTTCTCCTGTCATCTCCCCATAACCTACGACGCCCTCACTAATCAAGAAACTGTTAATCTGCACTCTGCCCTTGACTTTGCCTCCACAGCCATCTGTGGCAATGAATTCCACCATCTGCTGACTTAAGAAATTCCTCGTTAACTCCTTTCTAAAGGAATGTCCTGTTGTTTTGAGGCTGTGCCCTCTGGCCCTACTCTCTCCCACTGGCGGAAACATGCTCTCCACATCCACTCTATCCAAGCCTTTTACAATTCGGTAGGTTTCAATGATGTTGCCCTCTTCCTTCAAAACTCCAATGAGTACAAGCTTCCCTTTCATAAACCTCCTCTGGAACTTCTCCGACATGCACATATCAGATATGGGGCCCAAAGCTGTTCACAATAATCCAAATGCGGTTTTGAACAGTGCCTCACAGAGCCTAAGCATTACATACCTGCTTTTATATTCTAGTGCTTAGATTCCTTACTGCGGATTCAACTTGCAATTTATCCTTTGGTAATCATGCACTAGCATTCCCAAGTAACTTTGCACCTCTGATTTCTAAATCCTCTCCACATTTAGAAAATGGTCCATGCCTTTATTCCTATTACCAAAATGCATGACTGCATTCTTTGCTATTCTGCATCCCAGCCCATCCTCCAAACCTATCATCTGAAAACTTGGCCACAAAGCCTTCAATTCCCTCATGCAAATCATTGATATATAAGCTGAAAAGAAGCGGTCCCAACACCAACCCCTGCAAAATGCCACTAGCCACTGGCAACCAATCAGAAAAACCTCCTTTAATCCCACGCTTTGCCTTCCGCCATTTAGCCAATCTATCCATGCTAGTATCATCCCTCTCATACCAAGTTTAGCAGCCTCACATACAGTACTTCATCAAATGCCTTCCGAATAACGAGGTATACATCATCAACTCTCATTTGTCTATCCTGCTTATAATGGCAAATCTCCGACTTTTCCAGTGACCTCTGTTACCTTTGGCATTACTACACAGGTAATAGAAACATAGAAAATAGGTGCAGGAGGAGGCCATTCGACCCTTCGAGCCAGGACCGCCATTGATTGTGATCATGGCTGCTCGTCCCCAATCAATAACCCGTGCCTGCCTTCTCCCCATATCCCTTGATTCCACTAGCCCCTAGAGCTCTACCTAACTCTTAAATCCATCCAGCGACGTGTAAGTAGGAGTGATCTTACGCAGACCTAATAGAACAGATCTTCCAGTCGTTATTTCCAGTATAATTTGTTGTTTATTGAAGTAGTTGTGCAAACAAAGAGATGAAGATACCAGGTTTTCCTTATTCTGCATGCAAGTTGTAGCCAGCTGTTCTGCAACGGGTCTGGTGAGAACTGTATGCTCTCCCTCCCTGTGCCTGCAACATCCTGCCTATATGCCCTTATATGGACACCACCCTGTGCATCTAATGACTGCCCCAAGTGTCCGAAATAATACTGCAAGATATATCTAGACAAAATAATATATTATGCCATCAGTCGCTAGCCTAAACATAAATGGCTCCTACACACTGACCTTATTTACTATGTGCTGGCATTGAATCTTCTATAGTGTTTCTTCAATCTTCTCTTCCTTCTTCTTATCCTCATCTTTAGGGCCACCAGTCTTTGCAGTACCTGGGTCTCAGCTTCTTGGAGCAAACATAGCTTTGCTATAGGTCTTTCCAAAATGTTGCTCTTAGTCTGAAGTCGAACTGTGCGCACAAGACCTTGTGTATCTGGTATGGTCTCCAATATCCTGCCCATTAGCCAGGAGCCTCGTGGTGCAGTGGAATCAGTCACCACAACTGTGTCACCTATAGGCTGTGGGCCGAGCATCAAAAATGTGTCTAGAATCCAGTTTTCGTGACCCAAGTCACCAAACTACATGAAATTTTCCACAGATTTAGATGAAATATAAGTGAGAAGGAAGTCATAACTCGTCATTGCCAAAAGTTGCACATTAATTAATTAAACTAATTAGAAAATGAGATCGGGAAAGTGAACGCCATCTAGTGGCCAATGCCCATATTACACCTTGGGCAGCCTATTTCCGTGTTGCAGTCCATTTAAACTATATATTATTATACCTATATATAAATATATATATATAACTTGTAAATATGACTAATCATATATAATTAATTATAATTATATTATATAAAAATAAAATGATGAATATAATTGTGAGTGTGTTTTTTTAATGACACTGTCGCAGAGGTGCCAGGCTGGGGGACAGTCCTGCAAGGCATCTTCCAGTCACTTTAATAGGACATTTAATGAGACTGCAGCAGAGGTCCCAGTTTTAAGGGCTCATGAACCTGCCTAATTAAATGGTCAGGACAGATCCTCTGGGTTCCCCCATTTACTGAACCCCACTGACTGCCATAGTGGGGAGAGTGGGGGTGACGGCCATAGTGGGACTGGGCAGTGCCAGGCTGGGTGACAGACCTGTAAGAGATCTGTCTTATTTCTGATGTAAATGTCACATCCTGGCGAAGAATCGAATGCTCTGAGCAAAGCTTCTTCTTACCCTTGACCATCGTTGTCGTTCTTGGATTAGAGGCAAGTATTCTTGTGTCGACCTTTTGCAAAGAGATCTGCCATATATTGCACCTGCCTCCATCTGCATTGAATGTATGAGTCTGTAGCGAAACCAAATGGGTGGAGTAAAATAGTTTTATAGAAAAAACATCATTTAAACCGCATGGGTATCTGGTCGAGGGAAAAATGTTTTTCAGCTCTTGTTAACGCGAAGAGCACCAGCTGGACAACTGTCAGCTGTCAAAAACCCGTGCACGAACCATGTCCTGTGACAGACCCGGCCTCTGACGAGGGTTCTGTAACACTAGGTGCCGCTATAAGACTTCCTTTACATCTTTGAATCTTCGTAAAGGACGGATGCAGGAGTCTGTGTCCAGTGTAGATGCAGCTGCAAGATGTACTGCCTTGCTTACCATGCAGACGAAGATTACACCATACCTTTTAACAAGGACTTCGTCCTCTCTTGATCTCTATAGGACCGAAGTAGTCTACTCCTAATGGAGGCATGTCTGGTGGAATCCTCTCCAGGGGCAAGTCTGCCATTTTTTGTTCTCCAACTCTTCCCGCTGTCATCTTTTGACACCATTGTTACCAGCCTCTAGTACTGATAGTTCTTCTTTGAATCTTCGTCTTTGACTGAAAGAGGTGACTGCGCTTTCTGCTTGGAGAAGATCTTCAGGACATAAACACTGTCCGCGAAGTGTTGCTTTAAAGACTTGCATTTCCTTTTCAACCTTTCCTTTCGTTGCCAGGATCTTTTTCAAAACTACTCACAGCAGTCTGAATCTCCTTTCTGCTTCAAGTCAACTGCAAGAGTGTTCTTACTTTAAGAAGGCAAGCTACAGCAGTCTTCAGATTCCTCCATGATGATAAAAAGGTGATCAGAGAGTTAGTGGGGTTCAATAGATTTTTGACAATGACGTTCATTGTGATGTCTTCTTCGTTTCTGGATCAAGTTGAATTGTCACATGCACTAATTAAGGTTCAGTGATATTTGAGTTGTGATACAGCCATACAAGTAAAAAAGAACACAATACACGATAAATTTAACATATACATCCACGACAGTTGTATCAACATTCCTCACGGTGATGGAAGGCAATAAAGTTCAGTCATCTTCCTCCTTTGTTCACCCGTGGTGGTCGGGCCCTTGAACCCTCGGCACTGCCTCTGCCGAAGGCCCGATATTAAGCCCTCTCATCGGGATGATGGAAACCCCGGCGTCGGGATGGAGGGGAAACACTCCCTGACATGGAGCTCCCGAGTTGGCCTTTTATTACCGGACACCACGGCTTCACAGTGTTATAGTCCACAGGCTCCGCGGTTGGAGCACTTCCCCAGCGATCCTCGGCAAAGGATCGCCCGCTCCGCGATGGTAAGTCTTGCGCTTGCGGCTTGAAGTTCCAGGCCGGTCTCCAGGAAAGGCCGCACCAATCCAGTTGTTAGGCCGCAGGGAGGAGACGGGGACGTGACAAGGAGAAAGATCACATCTCCGTCGAGGTAAGTGACTGAAAACGGTTTCCTCCTATTCCTCCCCCGCCGACCCTCCACATAAAACATACTGAGAAACATTAAAACATACATTTTAGACATATTAAAAATAACAAAAAAAGTCGATATAACACAGACTGCTGGTGAGGCCGCCATCTCGGCGCCACCCAATGACAATCAGCAGAGATTGCAGATTCCAAGTGAAGTGGCCATTCTCTGTCTGGTTTACAGTGAAAGTCTGGCCCCTTGATCCACCTCTTACAGCTCAAGAAGCGGTCTGCTGTTAAACCTCTAGAGGCTTCATCTGCAGGATTTTCCTTTGTGCCAACATATCTCCATTGTGTTACATCAGTAGGATCCCTTACAAAAGAGATCCTGTTTGCTACAAATGTTTGGAAGCATTTGGTTTCGTTATTGATGTACTATCATTCCAGAAAATGGATGGGTCCATTTCAAGCTGTAATTCCTTTCGCAGCATTATGTCCACTCTGACAGCTAGGACGGCAGCTGTAAGCTCCATTCTGGGAATCATCATTTGTTTTAATGGGTTCACTCTGGATTTCCCATTATGAATGCAACATTGAATGCAACATTTCCCATTATGAATGCAACATTCTTTGATATCGTCTTCCAGTCTTAGATATGAAAGAGAACCGTGGCCACTTTCGCTTGCATCTGAAAAGTGGCGCAGCTGTGCATATCTGATTTGACCAAAGCTTGTGGGCTTCTGATTGAGGATGATCAGCCATGATCATATTGAATGGCGGTGCTGGCTCGAACTTCGAGCCTCGAAGGGCCAAATGGCCTACTTCTGCTCCTATTGTCTATTGTCTATGTCTATTGTCATACACCTGTCCACTTTAAATTCGGCCATCTTGTTGAGATCTGCTAACCATCCTGTGCATCGCTGTGGAAGGTTTGGGATATGTTTTTATCCCATCCTAGTCTTTTCTTACAGAGCGCCTGCATAATCAGTGTGGTTGGCAGAGTAAATGATGCTAGAAATCCTAAAAGGTCGTATATAGAGCCAACCACGGACAAGATGCCCCGACTTGTTTGTGTGCAGCAATTCTGAACTTAAACGCATCTGTTTCAATGCACCAGTGCAATCCCGTAAGTGCAATCTTTCCATTGGCAGATTGTGTATGTCCAAGTCCAACTCCTGGTCTCCTTGGTTCTGTTTTCTTGTGTAATGGATGCCAATAGTCAATATGCTCTTCTGATACCTTGACCTGATGAAATATTGCTTTGATATCAACCATCAAAGCAACCGGTTCTTGTCTGAATCTGATGAGATCTCCAAAGAGTATAAGGTCTGGACCCTTCAGCAGTTGGCAGTTAAGTGATGTCCCTTTGAAGATTGTTCCACAGTCAAAGACCACCCTTTAAGTTTCATTCCTTGAGAGATACACCCCGTGGTGAGGGATGTACCAGAGTTCTCCAACACTTCAATTCAGCTGGTCCACTGGTACCATTTCAGCATAACCATTGTCAATATTTTCTATGAGGAAAGATGTGTATTCATCATGAAATTTCTTATTCTTGCCAATCCTGCGTTTCAGGCTCTGGATGAACTGCACTGCAATGCAACGGTTATTTAGCATGCTGATGCTTTCTTGTTTGAAAGGTAAGTCTAGACAATAGTGTCCATCTGTCATCTTTGATGAGCGATTCATAATATCCAAGAGCTTTACATCTTCTCTGGACATTTCCTCTGTTTCCTTGTTGATTCTTTCACTGAAATTGCGAATGTATTGTTTGACCAGTAGCTCCTCTAGATTTGCAATGTATATTCGATTAGAAGCAGCAGCAGGGCAGCCAGTTACTTCCCTGCTCTCGGTGTCTCTTCACACGGGACCATAGATGACCCAATCCAGTAATGTCCTCACGGCGTATGGTCCATCTCCTTGGCTGATGACCATTTCCCAAGGTTCTAATACCATTGAAGCATTGTCCCAATGAGTAGGTCAATGCCAGAGTCTATTTCAGGAATTTTGATATCCTTCAAGAAAGGCCATTGTATCTGGTATTCATGTCTTGGAATGCTTAGCTGAGAAACAGGCATAGTCTTATGTGTGAACACATCAGATAGTTGAATAGTTGAGATATGATGACTGATCACAGGCTACACCTGGATCATGGTACGCAAGAGAATATTGGTCTTCTGTCCTGTAATGTTCAGCCTTCTCATCAAGCTTTCTGTGCAAAAGGTAGGTGAACTTCCACGATCCAAAAATGCATATGTTTGCAAAACCGTGTCCCCCTAGTAGCTCTTTACCTGCACCGGTAAAATGGATAAGATACAGGTTTCATCACCGGCCCCAATATGCCCACACATATGAGGTGAGGGAACAGCATTACTCACATTTGGCTTCTCATTCTGTTCTGTATCTTGCGGCTTCTTCTCTTTGTTCTTTTGTTCAATGTGAAGTATTTCAGGATGATTTTGGCTGCACACATCATATGTCAAATGACCCTTGCAGTCTTTGCTAATATGTCCTATTTGCAAACATCCAAATCAGACTCCCTTATCCTTTAAGAAGTCTATCCTTTCTCTGTGCCCATTCTTCCTGATCTGTGGACACCGCTCCAATGTGTCACCACTTATATTACAGAACAAACAAGAACCTTGAGGATTGGTGGTAGATACATTTCTTTTCATTCCATTTGTTGTCAGATTTTCTTGCATTGCTATTTCTACAGTTATTACAGCTGACATCCGCTATTCCTCCACTTGTCTCTGGTCTGATCGGCCGACTTGGGGTTGCTGAATATCCCACGGTCTAGGCATGAGCTCAGGGGCGACCGCGCCTTTGCGGTTGCAGCCCCTAGACTGTGGAACAGCATCCCCTTTCCCATCAGAACTGCCCCCTCCATCGACTCTTTTATGTCAAGACTAAAAACGTATCTATACTCCCAAGCCTTTCCTGACATCCTCTGAGTGAGGGCTACATGTATATATGTATGTAGTTTGTTTTGTTTATGCTATTCTTATAACAAATGTAAAGCACTTTGGCCAATGAGAGTTGTTTTTTAAATGTGCTATATAAATAAATGTGACTTGACTTGACTTGACTTGTCTCTGAGCTTGTAAACCAGTTTTGGAAGAATGGTCTTCATATTGGAAGCAACATTCATTTGCTCCACATAGGTGAGATGTTCCATTGCATTACAACAACCTCTAAGGCACAGTGAGAACGCGTGCAATGCCTTCACATCCTCTGGTCTGTCTTATGTTCATTACCAAAATGTTCTTTAAACAAATATTTTGCTCTTTCATAGCCCCGGGCTGGAGGCAAATGTTGGCAGCTGCAGACTAAAAGCCCTGTGTCATGGTGCGAGTTGACCCACGAGGTACCCCGAGCGAAAGACTCGTGGTTGTGCACGAGATTCCAAGTGTATGATCAAGAGTTTAACCGAGTTCCCACGGGTATGACTCAAGTTTGCCGTTAACTGTCATTTCTGCGATGTTCCAAGTTTGTCTCCCGAGTTAACAAGTTCCTTTCCCGAGTTATCTTGAGCCAACCTTCAATGAAGGTCTGTTTTAATAAGCAACATCTCCATCCTGCGGCTTTGAGTTAAAGATAGAATTCAGCGCGGCCGCATCCATTGATGTGACATACAAAGGGAAAATGCGCACCGTCCAGTGCCAGAGCAGTTATACTGATGATTTGTTTGAAACACACTTCACGTAGTTAGAAGACCAGCTGGCGGAGGTTTGCTATATTTTAATTGAATTTACTGCCAGGTCTACACATTGCGGGGAGACTGGAGATGAAATCTTTGAATGTGCACGGATCCGCACATCAGATTGTTGGGAGACGGAGCTCAGGGTTCGCCTCCTGAGCTGCTTTGGTGCCCAGGCGTGAGTTGAGGTGGAGGGAGGTTTGGGGGGGGGGTCAGGTTAAACTCACCCATTTGACAGAGGCAGAGGATTACGAGGATCCAGCGAGACTCAGACTGCATGGAGAGCCGAGACTGCCCCGCTGGTGGCCAACTTCCCCCTGTCCTCCGTCACCGCTCCCAGCCGGCCGGCAGGAGCTGTGCATGGAGCCCGCCACCGGAGTCGTGTCTGACTGCCTGGGCAGCCTGAGGGAGGCAGATGCACCCTGCCCGGGGAGAGGCCGCGGAGAGACTGCGGGGGCCGGGGGGAGTACCTCACTCTGACTGTGATGGGGAGAGACAGAGGCGCACACACACACACACACAGTGTGGAGTTCCTCTGACTGACTGACTGTGTGTGGGTGTGGGGGGTGGGACAGAGGGAGAGAGAGACACACACACACACAGGCAGCATGGAGTACCTTTAACTGTGTGTGTGAGAGAGAGAGAGACAGAGGCAGACACACACACACAACTGGCAGTGTGTACCTCGGTCTGTGTGTGTGTGTGTGTAGGGGAGAGAGAGACACACAGAGACAGTGTGGACCTCTGACTGTGTATGAAGGAGAGAGGGGGAGAGAGACAGAGGCACAGAGGCAGTGTGGTGTACTTTGGCTTGACTGTGGGGGAGAGAGAAAGAGCGCACAGGACCTCGGTCTATCTGTGTGTGTGGGAGGGAAGAGAGACTAAGCAGAATACATCGGTCTTATTGTGTGTGGGGGGAGAAAGAGAGAGGTGGGGGGTGAGAAAGAGAGGTGGGGGGGGGGAAGAGAGAAATGGGGGTAGACGTATATACATACAAAGCAGAGTTTTACTGTGTATGTGGGAGACACAGATGGACTTACACAGATGGACTTACCTCGGTCTTACTGTGTGTGGGAGAGGGGGCGAAAGAGACGTACACTCAGAGAGGCAGAGTCTCTCAGCCTGTGTGAGAGGGAGGGAGGGAGAGAGAGACACACACACACAAGGTGGATGTGAAATCTCACCTGCCTGTTTCACTAGCACCCGAAGCTAGTGAATGAAGACACCCCCATCTGTCTCCCCCTCCTCTCCCTCCACCCTCTCTCCTCCACCCCCCCCTCCCTCCTACAACCCCCCACTCCCCCCAATTTGGAAATGTCATCCCATCACCCATTCCTTCTTTCCAGAGATGCTGCCTGCCCGCTGAGTTAAAGAGTTCCCACAGTAGACTCACGAGTCACTAAGGTAAACGCACGGGCCACTACGTTCTTACAACGTGTTTAAATGTTTCAAATTTTAACCTCAAGAGTACATTTTACTCGTGGAAAAATTTAAACATGTTTGAATTTTTCCAAGAGTTAACAAGTGTCACGGGTACCTGCCGTTAGCGCCAAGAGTCACTAAGTTGCGTCCACGAGTTCCGACGTTTACCGCTACGTTAATCGTACGTGATTACCACGAGTTAAATTTGTTTTAAGCTCGGGGTACCTCGTGGGTCAGCTCGCACCGTGAGACAGGGGTTTAAGTCTTTTCGATGCCCTCTTGTGTATTGCTCTAGAAAATGCAAGAAATCACTGTCATCATTAGTCTTCCATTCCACTCCTCTCTTAAATGCCGTGATGAAAACTTCAAAGGATCACCATAATAAACAGGAATGTCACGGTGGTAAAGTAGAAGAGAGATGCTGTTGAGCCAGAAGAGCAGTGATGTCATTTTGCCTCTGAATTTGCTTACAATTATCACATAGTTTTCCATCTTTCAATACAGGAAGGGGGGGGGGGGAGGAGATAGTGCAAACATGCCCCTACACACCCTTTTGCATTTATACATGTCTGTACATTTTGCCTTTGAAGAGGAGGAACTGAGTGAAATCCAGGTTAGTCGGGAAGTGGTGTTGGGTAAATTGAATGGATTAAAGGCCGATAAATCACCAGGGCCAGATAGGCTGCATCCCAAAGTACTTAAGGATGCATTAGTGATAATTTTTCAAAACTCTTTAGTTTCTGGAGTAGTTCCTGAGGATTGGAGGGTAGCAAACGTAACCCCACTTTTTAAGAAGGGAGGGAGAGAGAAAAAGGGGAATTACAGACCAGTTAGTCTAACATCGGTAGTGGGGAAACTGCTAGAGTCAGTTATTAAAGATGGGATAGCAGCACATTTGGAAAGTGGTGAAATCATTGGACAAAGTCAGCATGGATTTACGAAAGGTAAATCATGTCTGACGAATCTTATAGAATTTTTCGAGGATGTAACTAGTAGAGTGGATAGGGGAGAACCAGTGGATGTGTTGTATCTGGACTTTCAGAAGGCTTTCGACAAGGTCCCACATAAGAGATTAATATACAAACTTAAAACACATGGTATTGGGGGTTCAGTATTGATGTGGATAGAGAACTGGCTGGCAAACAGGAAGCAAAGAGTAGGAGTAAACGGGTCCTTTTCAGAATGGCAGGCAGTGACTAGTGGGGTACCGCTAGGCTCAGTGCTGGGAATTGAATGCAACATCTCCAAGTTTGTGGATGACACTAAGCTGGGGGGCAGTGTTAGCTGTGAGGAGGATGCTAGGAGACTGCAAGGTGACTTGGATAGGCTGGGTGAGTGGGCAAATGTTTGGCAGATGCAGTATAATGTGGATAAATGTGAGGTTATCCACTTTGGTGGCAAAAACAGGAAAGCAGACTATTATCTAAATGGTGGCCGATTAGGAAAAGGGGAGATGCAGCGAGACCTGGGTGTCATGGTACACCAGTCATTGAAAGTAGGCATGCAGGTGCAGCAGGCAGTGAAGAAAGCGAATGGTATGCTACCTTTCATAGCAAAAGGATTTGAGTATAGGAGCAGGGAGGTTCTACTGCAGTTGTACAGGGTCTTGGTGAGACCACACCTGGAGTATTGCGTACAGTTTTGGTCTCCAAATCTGAGGAAGGACATCATAGCCATAGAGGGAGTGCAGAAAAGGTTCACCAGACTGATTCCTGGGATGTCAGGACTTTCATATGAAGAAAGACTGGATAGACTCGGCTTATACTCGCTAGAATTTAGGAGATTGAGAGGGGATCTTATAGAAACTTACAACATTCTTATGGGGTTGGACAGGCTAGATGCAGGAAGATTGTTCCCGATGTTGGGGAAGTCCAGGACAAGGGGTCACAGCTTAAGGATAAGGGGGAAATCCTTTAAGATGAGAAAAAACGTTTTCACACAGAGAGTGGTGAATTTGTGGAACTCTCTGCCACAGAGGGTAGTTGAGGCCTGTTCATTGGCTATATTTAAGAGGGAGTTAGATGTGGCCCTTGTGGCTAAAGGGATCAGGGGGTATGGAGAGAAGGCAGGTACGGGATACTGAGTTGGATGATCAGCCATGATCATATTGAATGGCGGTGCAGGCTCGAAGGGCTGAATGGCCTACTCCTGCACCTATTTTCTATGTATCTATGTATCTATGTAAGAGAGTATTGAGTTAGATGGGTAATATCATGAACTCTTACAGATGGCCCATGAGTTGTTTGTTTTGGTCTGACAACCAGTTGCTGGGAGGAAGATTTAGTACCCACCAACATATTCTGTATTTGTTGCACTTGAGCAGGCAAGTATTCATTTGCATGTGGATTTAATTTAGCTGATGTTCCTCTTTGAGCAGTTCCTTTTCTCAAATAAGAGCTCATCCCAGCAGATACTCTAGAGCTGCTTCTTGATCCCATGGCCTCAAGTACATTGATTTTTGCATTGGTTACTGCCAGCTCCGTCTCTAGTTCCAGCTGTTATTTCTCTCTTTTGAATTGTTCTTTCTTTCTTTCCAATTGCTCTTGTGCCGCAAGTTCATGCTTTTTGTTCAGGGCGGCAAACCGTTCCCAGAGGGCAGCCCTTTCTGTCTGGTCTTTAGTGGAAGCAGAGAACTTTGAAGATGCATATGACGAAGAACTAGATTTGTGGCTTAATTTAGGGTTTGAGACATTTCAAACACTGTCATCAGGTCCAATGTCATCTGAGTTTACAACAATCTGTTGGAAAGAACCTTCAGGTGTGGAGTGGGTAGTTGGCTGTCCAACATCAGATAACCACACCTTTACATCTTGTATAAAACCATTAAAAGTTTCCATTCTTCGTTGAAACCATTGATTTTGCCTTTCAAGTTCATTTTCAAGCAGTGGAACTTCACCAATGACTTGTGGCTTTCTCTGACTTCATAACAGAGTTTGATTAATTAAACCTTGTTAAATCGTACTTCATTTGCATTTTCGTTTGATTTCATAAGCTCTTTCAGCATTTCAATTAATTTGTTAGCTTGTTTACATATCGAGCTTCTTGTCTTCTGACACTTTTCAATGAACAATTCCAACCCTTTGGCAGTGTATTTAATAACCCTTCTTTCCTTACAGAATCCTTTCCAACATTGCCATCTATGACTGAGCATCAGATCTGATCACAGACATAATTGTTCACTATCCCTTTAAGACACATTGACGTAAAAGCCGTATGCCGACGGCACAATATTTCAAACAACGGATATCGTTCTAATTCTTACGGTCATTTCTCAATTCTCCATTATAGTAGCTATTTTCCAATACAGCTTATCACATATAGTAGATATGTTACAATACTTACCTTCAGCGGTGCTGCAATTCTGTCACTGGCTGTGTGCGCGATTTTGGCGCCTTTGAGGGGGGGCGGGGTTAAAACGCGGGTTTCTCCTACCTTGTCCTGAATTATATTTCGTTGGAGTGCCAGCTTTTGCTGAAAAATCGTTACGACGGGCGTTCTGTGTATTTTTAATTTTTATTCGATCGACAAGTTCAGCGCTGGAATTATTTTAAAATCAGCTTCGAAAGCTGTCAACGCCGACAACGGGGACGGATTTCACGCACGGGACAGGTAAACGAAAGCAGTTTATTTTATGTATAAAAGTGCTTCTTAAGAGGCCTTGAATTCACATTTTTAAATGTGAAACGGTGATTCTTTTCCCCGAACTAACAGCAGAATTTTTCATGCCGATACGGGTTTAAATTCACCGCAAATCAACGTTCCAAATGATCGCTTTCCAGAAAACCCCACTCGCAAGATGATTTAAATGCCCATCAATTTACAGATGTTAAACATTAAATTCCTTCCATTTGGCCTGTAAATCCGTGACAATGAGATTTAAAAATTATGTTATATTGTGAATTCTTGTGTGAATGTTATTTGGACACTTACTGCAATTGCAACTGCAACTTTATTTATATAGCACATTTCATACACGAGGCAGACTCAAAGTGCTTCACATAAAAACATGTCATACAATAAAATGAAATAATAAAATGAAATAAAATAGAAGAATTAAAAGAAAATAAAGCAAAGTTAAAAATGCATTATAGAAAAGTGCAAAAGTTAAAAGTGCAATGTAGTTAAGATTTAGCTGAAAGCTAAAGTAAACATAAAAGTTTTCAGTCTTGTTTTAAAAGTGGTGAAAGTAGGGGCAAGTCTTAAATCTTCAGGAAGTTTATTCCAGCTATTTGTTGCATAGTAACTAAATCCTGCTTTCCCATGTTTTGTATTTACTCTGGGAATCACTAACAGATTGGTCTCAGAAGATCTTAGCGTTCTAGAAGGCTTATATAGTGGAAGCATGTCAGTGATATACTTTGGCCCTAAACCATGTATTGATTTATAGGTGAGCAGCAGGATTTTGAAATCAATTCTCTGACATACAGGGAGCCAATGTAAGGATTTAAGAATTGGTGTAATGTATTCAAATTTTTTTGGTCTTTGTTAGAACTCTAGCAACAGCGTTCTGAACAAGCTGTAGCTGCCTGACAGTTTTTTTCCGGAAGACCTGCAAGGAGACCGTTACAATAATCTAGCCTACTAGTAATAAAGGCATGTACAAGTTTTTCTAAGTCTTGAGCTGACATGAGTCCTCTTAGTCTTGCTACGTTTTTGAGGTGATAGTAGGCCGATTTTGTTACTGATTTGATGTGACTGTCGAAATGTACATCTGAATCCATAATAACCCCGAGATTTCTGGCTTTGTTTGAAGTTTTCAGGGACAGAGAGTGAAGGTGTTGGGTTACTTTAAGCCTTTCATTTTTAGCACCAAAACCAATTATCTCCGTTTTGTCCTTATTTAGTTGGAGGAAATTTTGGCACATCCAGTCTTTGACTTGCTCAATGCACTGGCACAGCAGATCTATGGGGCGATAGTCATTTGGTGATAGCGCTACATAGATTTGAGTCTCATCGGTGGTCAATATTATTATTTCGCATGATTTGCCCTAGTGGGAGCATGTAGATGTTGAATAAAGAGGGCCCTAAGATCGAACCTTGCGGGACTCCACACGTCACGTTGGTTGGTTCTGATACAAAGTCGCCAATGGAAACAAAATAGTTCCTATCTTGTAGATATGACCTGAACCAACTTAAGACTGTGCCTGAAAGCCCCACCCATTTTTCCACTTAGGCTATTTAAAAATGTTAATCTATTCTTAAGAAATTGATAGATGTTTAGATCTAGTATTGAATTTTGTAATTAGCTACAATTAGGTAACTAACTAATTATATGCTTTAATTTCATGTCATCTAAGTAAGATTGTTTCATATTTGTTTCAGAATGCTTCAATCTATAATAACTGAAAATTTCTTTCAGTTCTCTTAATTTTTAAGAAAGTTATGGGCTTTTTGACTGTCCTCGATCACAGCTTTTGTGTTAAGTCAATGGAAAAGCAATAGGGAACAAGATGCTAATTTCCGAGTATGAAAATGGCCATAACTTTTTTAATACTGAAGATATGAAAGTGAATTAGGTGTTAAATTAAACGTCTTTTTATGCTTTATCTGATGGGATAAATTATAGACTTGATTTTTAAAATCTCAAAATTTTGTAACATTGCTACATGTAGCTTCTCAAATAAAGCTTAATGCTGTCCGTACCCACTCTCCCTGCTCGTTGGCTTTCGGGGTTTCCAATCTCCGTCAGTCAGATAAGCGCAAATGGCGACCTTGTCCAGTTGATTGGGAATGGCAAAGTCAAGCTTGTGAAATAAAACAATCCCTGTTCCGTTTGAATGATTCACAAGCTCCAGTTTCACTCATAGAGCTAGTTCTCACTTAAATATAATGGCAAATTTCTGACTATTCCAGTGTCCTCTTTTCCCTTTCCCATTACTTCACAGGTAAGTAGGAGTGATCTTACGCAAACCTAATAGAACAGATCTTCTGGTCAGATAATTAAGAAACAGAGTTGGGACTGCGCAGTCATTGGCACGGGATGAGTAAAGCATTGGATTGAGCACTCAGCCTTGATGTGCCAGTTTGCTGATGGTTAGAGCAGGAAGTATTTGTACCAATAAACGAGTTTGGTATCCCAAAAAATGCAAGGAATCATGGGATTTGTGAATTGTCGAATGCGATAAATACTCATGGCTACTGTGCCGCCACATGCACACAGACCTGCACCACATCCGCAGCCAGGATCGAACATTGGTCCCCGGCGCTGCAAGCGCTGCCGAACTGCCACTGTAATTCCCCCCCCCCACCCCCCCCCCCCGAGTGTCCCATCCCCTCCACGGGGACGGCCAGAGACTCCGTGGCGACCCCAGAGCAGCGGTGCCCCCTAGCCCAGCGCCTACTACAGCCCAACACCGTTCCTACTCCCGAGGAACTCACTCCCCGACGGGACAGGGTCCGCCGGCCCACACCCAGTGGCCAAATAAAAGAGATGAACATACCAGGTTTTCTTTATTCTGTATGCAAGTTGTAGCTTGTTGTTCTGTCCGTGGTCTGGCGAGACCTTGTGCTCTCCCTCCCTGTGCCTGCAACTTCCTGTCCACAATACACTTATATATACGACACCCTGTGCATCTAATGACCACCCCCAAGTGTCCCAAATAATACTGCAAGATAAATCTAGACAAAATAATATAATATGCTAACTGTAGCTTGTTTTTAAATTTGCGCAAAACGCCACCATCTAAAGCTAGGGTTTTTCGCCACCTTACTCAGCATTCTCCTCTGCTCCAAGCGCACCAAGTTTTATTCTGATCGGTGGAAGATTATAAAAGTTATGAAGGTTTAAAACATTGTGTGATCAGCAGATTGGACTTTTTGCCTGTCAGTCACCATGAAGGTAACACCCCTTCCAGCACCCGCTGGAGAATACCACCCTGGAGGCGGGGCTGAGTTCACAAGTAGTGTTGATTGAGGCTGCAAGAGTGGAGTCGGGAAAGCCGCCGTGTAGAGTCGGGAAAGCCGCTGTGTGGAGTTGGAAAAGCCGCTGTGTGGAGTCGGGTAAGCCACTGCGATGAGTCGGGAGGTGCTGTGTGGAGGCGGGAAAGCCGCTGTGGAGTCGGGAGGTGTTGTGTGGTGCCGCGTCCGGTGGCCGCTGAGTGGAGTCCCTCCCCCGCACACCCCTGCACAGCCCCTACCTGCACACCACCCCTTCCCCCACACCACCCCCTACACCACCCCCTTCCTCCCATCCCCCACACCCCCCTCCTCCACACCATCCCCTCCCCCACACCACCACTTCCCCCACACCTCCCCTCCCCCACACCCACCCTCCCCCACCCCACACCCACCCTCCCCCACACCCACCCTCCCTCACACCCACCCTCCTTCACACCCACCTTCCTCCACACACCCCCACACCCCACCCCCCCGCACAGCTCCCCTCCCCCTCCCCCACTCCCCAACACCAGCCCCCTCCCCCACACCACAACCCCTCCCCACACCACAACCCCTCCCCACACCACACCACCCGCTATACCACACCATGGTGAAATATTGCGTCGGGAATGGGTTGCATTGGGGAACCAGGCCTCCTGTGTGACTGGGCCCCAACGGGTCCCACTTAGTCTAGTACATAACAAAAACTCTGATCTTGTGGTCTTCTGGTTGCGGGGTTTTTCTATTTACGCAAAAGCAGTACGCGATAGTTTACTCCTGTGAGGCGAGTGCAAAACGTTTAGTTCCGATCGGTGGTATCTTGTAAAAGTTATCGAGGTTTAAAAATCTTTAAAGCCGCGCATGCGCAGATTAGTCTCGTCTCCTTTCAGGAGATTGGTGTCCCTCTCCTGTCAGTCACCCGGGATGACGATGCCCCTTCCGGCGCACCATCGCCGCACTGATTGTCCGGCTCCTCTGTCACATGGAAGCTGAAGCAGTGGAGCGAGCAGAGTTTGTGCATCACCGTGTCTGGAGTGCGGAGTGGCCCAGAGCCTGGCCGACTAGCCTAAGAAAAGTCAATTCGGCCCTCAATGTCCATACTAGCCCTTTGGAGCCAGGTCCCTTAGGCCCACAATACACGTACTAGACCTCCAAACAGCCCCCTAATGGCCCCTGCCTGAAGCCCTCCCCTTCCCACGGCTGCAGGACACTCCCACCCCCCCGCATCGACCCCCGCCTGAAGCCCTGCCCCTCCCCCAGCTGCAGTACACTTCCCCCCACCAACCCCCGCCTGAAGCCGTCCCCCTCCCTCGGCTGCAGGGCGCTACCCCCCCCCCCACCTGCCCCCACTTGAAGCCATCCCCCTCCCCAGCGACTGGACGCTTCCCCTCCTGAAGCCATCCCCATCCCCGGCTACAGGACGCACCCACTGGCCCCCAGCTGAAGCCGTCCCCCTCCACCGGCTACAGGATGGAGTTCAAGATGGCTGCGCGCCAGGACGCTGCGGCTGTGAGCTCTCCTAGATTCAACTGTTGTTTCGTCTTATCTCTGTTTGTTTGGTGGGAATTGTGCCAGGGTAGACCAAACACGATTCACTTCACCCGAGAATCGCTAACTTTTATTGGAACGATGCAACAACTGGGGGTCTCGTGTACTTTCCAACATACACACAAGATTCCAGCAGAGATCAGCAGAGCACCGGGGTCCCCATGGGTAACCTCCCCCAACAGTCACCGCAGGAGACGGAGAGACCGCAAACGGAAGCGAGGGTGTAGAGCCGGCATGCTAACTCGGCTAAAGAGGAATCCGCGCAGACCACCACTCCCCAGCCTCTTTGTCTCCAACGCCAGGTCTCTTAACAACAAGATGGACGAACTAAGATTCTGTTTATCATCACAATCAGCTATCCAGGATAGTTGTGTTCTGATAATCAGTGAGACCTGGCTCCATCCTGGAATACCTGATGCTGCTATTGAGCTAGCGGGCCGGGCTACTCACCGCAGCGACAGAACCGAAGCCTCAGGTAAACAATGCGGGGGGGGCCTGGTTGTTTTTACGAACAAGAACTGGACTACGAATGCTACTGTTACTGAGAGACATTGCTCACCAGACCTAGAAATGATGGTAGTTAAATGCAGACCCTACCATCTCCCAAGAGAGTTTTCTGTGGTTTTTATTACAGCCGTGTACTTAGCTCCGGAGGCTAAAGCTAATGTAGCACTGGGCTACCTGCTAAATGCGATCAACAAACAACAGAACTCACATCCTGATGGGGTTTTTATCGTGGCTGGTGACTTTAATCACACCAACTTAAAGAAAGTACTGCCACGGTTTGTGCAACATGTTAAATGCCCAACTCGAGGGGAAAACACACTAGACTGTGTTTATTCTAACATTCCTAAAGGTTACAGAGCCTTACCCCTCCCCCCCCCCCTTGGACAGTCAGACCACCAGTCATTGTTGTTAATCCCAGCCTACATCCCCATCAGTAGAAAGCAGAAACCCACTACCAGGATCATTAAAACTTGGCCAGAGGATGCAACCTTACAACTGCAGGACTGCTTTCAGAGCACAGACTGGAGTCTATTTTATAACCAGGACCTAGAAGAGTACGCTGCAGTAGTACTCTTCTACATCAGATGTTGTGTGGAATGTGTCACCATCAACAAATGCATCCGTGTCTTTCCGAACAGGAAACCATGGATGACTACGGAGGTCCAGCGTCTTCTGAAGGAGCGGGACTTGGCCCACAAATCTGGCAACAAAGAACTGTACAGCGCTGCCAGAAACAACCTTAAGCGGGGCATTAAATCAGCTAAAATGTCCTACAAGGAGAAGATCGAGGACCATTTCACCTCCAGGGATACAGCACGCATGTGGCAGGGAATACATCACCTAACACACCTCAGGGGCAGCAAGGACCCACCGACAGCTGCAAATACATCGCTGGCAGAGGAGCTCAACCACTTTTTTGCCCGTTTCGAGAGAGGTCCGAATGAAAGAACCTCTCTCCTACTGGACCCTGCTGACCAGCCACTTACCCTCCAGTTAGAGGAGGTAAAGCGGGCCCTGAGAACTGTTAATGCTAGTGAGGCTGCTGGCCTGGATGAGATCCCAGGCAGGGTGCTCTGGGACTGTGCTCACCAGCTCGCTGGGGTATTCACAGACATTTTTAACCTTTCCCTAGCACACTCCTCCGTGCCAACGTGCCTGAAAACCACCACTATCATCCCGGGGCCCAAGCAGACAGACATCAACTCCCTCAATGACTACAGGCCTGTTGCTCTTACATCTGTAGTCTCCAAGTGCTTTGAAAGGCTGGTCCTAGGTCACCTTAAATTATCTCTCCCCCCCTCACTCGACCCACACCAGTATGCATATAGGGCTAATAGATCTACAGAGGATGCCATAAACACTGTCCTCCATGCTGCACTACAACACCTAGAGGAGAAGGGGTCATATGTCAGGATGCTTTTTGTTGATTACAGCTCAGCTTTCAATACAATCATACCCAGCAAGCTGATCACAAAAATGCTAGACCTTGGCCTCAGCAGTCAACTGTGTCGGTGGATATTGGACTTTCTCAGTGAACGCCCACAGACGGTGAGACTTGGACCCTACACCTCGACATCCCTGACCCTCAGCGCAGGAGCACCGCAGGGCTGTGTGCTCAGTCCGCTCCTCTACGCCCTATACACACATGACTGCTTGCCCCATCACCCTGCAAATAGGATCATAAAATTTGCGGACGATACAACCGTGGTGGGGCTCATCTCAAATTGGAACGAGGACACCTATAGAGAGGAGGTGCACACTTTCTGAATGGTGTGCTCACAACAATCTCTCTCTGAACACTAAAAGACAAAGGAGATCATCGCTGATTTCAAGCGACATAGAGCAGAGCTCAGGTCACTGGAGATAGGGGGCAAGGAGGTGGAGAGGGTGCCTAGTTTTAAATTTCTGGGGATCAACATCAGTTGATGGTCTTAAATGGTCTGTGAACTCTGCTGTAGTTGTAAAAAAGACGCAACAGAGACTTTACTTCCTCAGAACACTGAGGAAGGCCCATCTGTCTGCTAAACTGCTGGAGTCTTTCTACCGCTGTTCGGCAGAAAGCATACTGACTTACTGCATAACTGCCTGGTTTGGGAACTGTTCAGTAGCTGACAGAGCAGCTCTCCAGATGGTGATAAAAACTGCCCAGGGTATCATTGGACTCCCCCTGCCCCCTCTGGAGGACATTTACCACTCCAGATGTCGCAGCAGGACCTGTAATATCGTGAAAGAATTACACATCCTTGTCACCACCTTTTCACACTGCTGCCCTCAGGAAAAAGGTACAGGTCGCTAAAGTCACGCACTGCCAGACTCAAGAACAGCTTTTATCCATCAGCAATCTTGGAACTGAACTCTGTCTCGGGAGCGGGTTATGGGAGACAGTGTTAATTTATGTAAATGTGAATCCATGGTTGGTTTGGGGAGGGAGGGAGTGTAAAAAGTTTGAGTATGTGAATGTTTGAAGTTCTTTTAAATGGAGAGACACAGTAATCTCGTTGTATGTGACACATGCAATGACAATAAAGCATTCTGATTCTGATGCCCCCTCCCCCGCCGGCCCCGCCTGAACCCGTCCCAGTCTCAAGCTGCAGGACACTTCCCCCCCCCTCCACCGGCCAGCAACAACCCGAATCCGTCCCCCTCCGCCAGATGCAGGACACTCCCCACCAGCCCCCGCCTGAAGCCGTCCCACCTCCCACGGCTGCAGGTTGCCCCCCCACCGGCCCACAACAGCCCCTGCCAGAAGCCGTACCACAGTCCTGGCTGCAGGATTCTGGCCCCGCCGCACCACCCCCTCCCCACCAGCCCCCGACAACTCCGTCTGAAGTTGCCCTCTCCCCCCGGCTGCAGGATGCACCCCTCCACACCGGCCCCGACATCCACCGCCTGATGCCGCCCCCTCCCCCGGCTGCAGGACGCCCCCCCCCCCTACGGCCCACGACAGCCCCCGTCTGAAGCCGTCCCGCTCCCCCGGCTGCAGGATGCTCCACCCTCCCACACGGCTCTGACAGCCCCTGCTTGAAGCTGTCCCCCTCCCCGGCTGTAGAATGCTTCCCTCACTGGCCCCCGAAAGCCCCCATCAGAAGCCGTTGCCTTCCCCGGCAGCAGTTCACCCCCCACTCCCCCGAGAGTCCCCGCCTGAATCCATGACCCTCCCCCGGTTGCAGGATGTTCCCGCCCCCCGACACCCCCAATCTGAAGCCGTCCCTCTCCCCCGCATGGAGGACGTTCACCCCTCCCGACAGCCCCTGCCTGAAGCCATCCCCCTCCCCCGGCTACAGGCGCTCGCCCTCCTTCACCAGCTGCAGCATCCCCCGATAGCCCCCGCCTCAACCATCCCCCTCCCCCGGCTGCAGGACGATCGCCCCACCCGTCAGCCCCCGCCTCAAGTACAAAGAATGGAGAACAGTGTGTGATCCTAATATCATGATTGATCAGAAGCATTATGATCAGGCTCTTTTTTATATTCAAGACATGCTTGAGAATTACAACAAAACAATGGAATTCTTTCATTTGCCACGACCAAGAAATGGAAGGATGCACCTAGATGATGACAATCTAGAATTGTTGCACGAATTGCAATACAATAGAACTGAACTACAGCAATTTGTTGAGGAGAATGAGCCTCTGCTGAATGCTGAACAGAGAGCAGTGTATGAACAGGTGTGCAACTGCTTGAAAAAGAAGCTTCCTTCAATGTTTTTCATTGATTCACCAGGAGGAACGGGAAAAAACATTTATCACCAATATAATCCTCTCCAAAGTTAGAGGTCAAGGTGATGTCGCTATTGCTGTAGCATCCTCTGGGCTAGCAGCTAAATGAATGCCTGGTGGAAGAACTGCACATTCTCCGACAATTGTATCTTAGTTCCGCACAACGATACGACAAGAAGCATCAATTCTCCATGAATCAGACGCTTCCCTGGAATCATTAGTATTACTGTGCTTTCAATGCTGTCACTGAGGACCTAATGCTACACGCTTCACAACAGAATTCATCGATTCACTCGACATCTCTGGATTACCACCACACAAATTGGAGTTGAAAAAAGGATCTTCGATCATATTAATAAGAAACCTGGAACCCCCAAAGCTATGCAATGGAACGAGGATGATCGTGGAAGAGCTACACAATAATCTGATCATTGCAAGAATCAACATGGGAGAATTCAGAGATGATATTGTTCATATTCCTAGGATAACGCTCAATTTGACAGAATGCAAAGACATTCCCCTTCAGTGGAGCCAATTCCCGATTCAGTCAAGTTTTGCTATAATGATCCATAAAGTGCAAGGACAAACCATGGAGAAAGCGTTGATATACCTCGAGAAACCGGAATTTCAGCATGGACAACAATATGTGGCTCTGAGCCGAGGAAAGCTGAAGGAAAATGTCAAAGTTTTCCTGAAGAATGGAACATCGACCAAGAATGTTGTCATTAAACGTGTGCTTGGTTGAACGATGATTTCTGAGGTAAATTCTCTAATTTTCTTCAAGTTAAAGTTTGACCACTCAATAATGTCTCTATATTAAAATTCTGTGTCTTTCTTTCAGCTACAGCAAAGACGCTTCGATATGCAGTGAGCAGCAGAACGCAACAAGAAGGAACAGAACAGATTAAATCTCATCTTTAACGTTCAGATTGTTGTTATATTTTAAGAGTTATTCACATTTTAAGCTTTAATAAATCCCTTTTCCACTTTCTGTGCCCGTCAGCTCCGACTGCGTAGTAATACCTGACGCAGTGTTCTACGTCACAACGGGAACACATTGGGAATGGCTGCGCCTACGGTGAGCCGCTAAGAGTGGGTGGGGGGTGGAGTGAGTGCTTGGGGGGGAGGGGGAAGCAAGGGGCGGAGTGGGGGCGGTGAGGGGAGGAGGGGGGGATCAGGGGCATCACAAAGCGAACCCATCAGCCGCTCCTGCGCGGTTGGGGGCTATGGGTAAGTGGTGGAATATTGCATTGTGGGACCAGGCCTCCCGTGTGACAATGGGACCAAACGGATCCCATTTATTCTAGTAAGTGATAGGAATAGAATTAGGCCATTTGGCCCATCGACCCTATTCCACCATTCAATCATGTATGTGTTTAAGAAGGAACTGCAAATGCTGGAAAATCGATGGTAGACGAAAGTGCTGGAGAAATTCAGCGGGTGCATCAGCAACAATGGAGCGAAAGAAATAGGCAACGATTTGGGCCGAAACCCTTGTTCAGTTTCTCCAGCACTTTTGTCTACATTCAATCATGTCTGATCTATCTCTCCGTCCAACTCGCCATAACCTCTGACACCCGTACCAATCAAGAATCTATCTGTCTCTGCCTTAAATATATACACTGACTTTTCCTGCAAAGCCTTCTGTGGCAAAGAATAATAAGATTAAACGAGAACTTACCAGTTTGAAGTTTGATAGTAAGATTAAACGAGAACTTACCAGTTTGAAGTTTGATCTGTATTTTATGAGGAGTTACGATGAGGGATTACGTGAAGACCCCGTCCAGCACGCATGCGCGACATTCTTCAAAGCAGCGGTGTGGAATCACAGGAAACACAATAATTGAAATAAACATAGTAAAGAAAAGGAGAACTAAGATACCTGTTGATCTACATATTTGAGGGTGGGAGCGAAGGGCACGTAATCCCTCATCGTAACTCCTCATAAAATACAGATCAAACTTCAAACTGGTAAGTTCTCGTTTAATCTTACTATTTTACTTCGGAGTCACGTGAGTGACTACGTGAAGATTTTAAAGCTGTGTGATTTCAAACCGTGTAACAGTTCATACTTCACTCGCTGCCGAAGTCATTCAAGGGAGGAAGTATGTTATCGTAATCAACCATAATCTGTTTGTAAACAATAATGGTATCTATTAAACAATAACAAAAGACAAAATGCTCCCCCGGGCTTAAATTATATATTCTTGCAGATTTTAAAACTCTTTCTGCAAATAACACAGGTTCTGCTAGCGGCTTGTGGTAGAACGTTTGGAACGTTTTCTCCATGTTCATTCTTTTAGCCGCCGATGTGGATGCTGCCCTGGTGGAGTGAGATGTATATACATCAGTATCTACTCCAGCAGCTCCCAGTACCTGCTTGAGCCATCTCGAGATGGTTTGGCTCGACACCCAACCATGAGGTTTCTTGTGGCTGACACATAAGGCTTTTATTTATTTATTTATTTATTTATTTATTTATTTATTTATTTATTTTTTTCCCTTCTCCCTCGAGAATCTCTTGTTGTGTTGATGTAAGTGAATAAGTGAGTCATGACACACAACCGTAGGTCAGGTGGGTATGCCCGGAAATCCATAACTAGGACTCAAGTTCCTGGCTTGCTCTGCTTTAGCAGCTCCTGAATGGTGAATGAGACCCGGTCTGGTGTTATAACCATGTTGTCCAGTCGCAGTAAGTGGAGGGACTGGACCCTTTGTGCTGAGACTAGTAGCATCAGCATGACCGTTTTCAGGGTTAGCTTTTCCAGGGTGAGAGACCTGGCTGGGGACCATCCCCTTAGGTATGTCAGGACCACACTGACATCCCAGATTTGTGTATACCTAGGTCTAAGAGGGTTGGAGTTGACGATACTCCTCATGAGTTTGATCACCAGCGGGTGAGACCCTATGGCCTGTTGTCCTGGCACCTGTTTTAAGTAGGCTGACAGCGCACGTCTGGCAGTATTGATGGCACTGTAGCTCAATCCTTCATTATGGTGAAGGCCCCCCAGGAACTCCAGTACATTGGTTATGGTTGCAGATGAGTACGTTGTCCCAGTAGTCGAGCAGTATCTTTCCCACTTCCTGATGCTCGATAGGTGTTGTTTCCTGGTGGACATACGGTGTCATCATGTTGATGGTCCTGTCAGACAATCCCAGTCCCAGCAGTGGTCTTTTGATAATCTGCAACCCAGTAGGTTAATTTTGGCATGGCATGGATGACTTATGCCTGATACAGGGTGCGTCAATAGGTCTGGGCTACTGGGAAAGGTCATAGGAGTTTCGATGACCATGTCGAGGACCACTGGGAATCATGGCTGTGTAGGCCAGTTGGTACTATCAAAATACCTGAAGCAGAGTCCATCTGTATTTTGCGTAGTACCCTCCAGATTAAGGCAGAAGGGGAAAAAGCATAGAAAAAATCTGTCCCCCAGTTCAGCGCGAATGCATCTATCGCTGCTGCCTCAGGGTGTGGTTCCCAAGGAACATACATTGGTACGTGGTGATTTAGTCTGGATGCAAAGAGATCGATATCTGGTGTGCCATATTGGTTTGTAATTTTAGCAAAGCTCTAGGATTTAACATCCATTCGGTGTTTATCATTGAATTTGCATGACCTGGCACTGTATTTAGCTTACCTGGTTGCTGATAGCCAAATATGTCTATCGACCCACCATTACCAGATTGTGTTGACCCAATTGTCACATGATATCGATTTTATTCCGGTCATATGGTTAATATAGGCCACCACCGTGATATTATCAATTTGTAAATGAACATGCAAGTTGTGCATATTCCTAGAATATGCTTTAAAACCATAAAACGCACCCAACATTTCCAAATAATTTATGCCCAGTGTTTGTAGTAAAGACGAGTCTAGGTTAGTCCATCTACCACCTGTGCTGGATATGGTATTAGTTGCTCCCCAGCCTTGAGCACTGGCTTCTGTTTGTATAGTTAACGTTGGGTTATTGATGATGATAGGGCTGGAACTATGCCAAATGTGTTATATCCACCATTGTAACTCTGATATTGCTTCAATGGGTAGTTTCATGGATCTGTCAAAGTGACCTGCATGTCGTTTCAACGCCTGTACTTTTGCCCTTTGTAGGTGCTGATAGTGCAGGAGTCCAAATTGTGTAGCTTAAAATGCTGCTACCATTTTGCCAATTACTCTTGCCACTTGTCGGATGGTTGGTCGATTGCTTACCATTAAATTGTTGCACATCTGTGCCAATTCTGCTGCTTTACGTTTTGGCAACGTTACAGACATGTGGATTGAGTTAATTGTGAATCCCAGACAGTCCATAGTTGTGGATGGCGTCAACTTAGATTTATCTGGATGTATGACAAACCCTGGGTTTCAAACAATTGTTTGGTAGCTAATACAGCTGATTTAGCCAACTCCATGGTTTTGCCAACTATTAGGATATCATCAAGATACGCCATGACAATATGTCTTTGTTTTGTTAATGTTGCCAAGGCTGGTTTTAATATCTTGGTAAATAGTCTAAGGCTGATGTCAACCCATTAGGCAACACTTTATACTGCCATAGTTGCCCCATCCAGGTAAATTTTCAGGTATCTGCGATGACCCTTGTGAATGGGTACTGAATAGTAGGCATCTTTTAAATCAATGCTTGCCATAAAGTATCCTTGGAAATCAGTTGTTTAGCAGTTACAAATGTTTCCATTTTGAAATGTACATACTTAACAAAGGTAATTAGTGAGGTTAAGTCAATGATGATGCGACATCCACCATCTTTTTTGCTTTTGGTAAATATATTTGAGACAAATTCCAAAGGATCATGTTTGGATTTCTCAATGACACCCTTTGTAAGTAACCTCCCCAGTTCTGCTTGAGCCTCTAGTTCTCTTTGACTGAGAGGGTAAAGACCCTTTGGGGTACGTGCTGAACTGGTGGCATGTTTTCTTGAATGAACTCTATTTTGTATCCCCGAATACTGTTAAGTATATAACTATCATTCGTGAGACACCTCCTGTTAGTACAGACCTCCTGTTAGTACAGTTCCCCATTTACATGCTGGTAGGAACCAGACCCACCTACCTCCATAGTTATGGTAGTGTTCCTTTGTTCCGTTTGTTCATCCGTCGTTATACTGCTGGATGTACTGCTGATGTACTGCTGATTGGGGGTGGCGCATTTTCCATGGGGTCCGCTCTGGGCCCTGGCCTAAAAAGGCTTTCGGGGATAGTATGCGGACCCCGAGCTTTCACCAGTTACCTAAATTTGACCTTGACTGGTGGACGCGGTGGGGTACTGCCGTCTGGTTTTTTGTGTGGGTCTGCTCGTTCCGGGGCCTGCCCTCATGAGGCCAAATGCTTTGGACTCTTCCTCCAGGTCTTTCACTTGTCCTTCCAAATAACAGGATCTGCGGCTCTGAGGCCGGTGTTTTACACAGTCCTGCAAACCTGGGATTGAGGGCAGGTCTTATTCTCTCCTTGCGGAGGTTATTTATCTCATATTGGGTGTAGCACAGCAGAGCCAGAGTGTCTTGCTGGTTTGTGGTCATATCCACCCCATCCACGGAACGAGCATAGGCTGTTATCCCTGTCGTCAGGAGCTTGAGGATTTTAGCTCCTGGTTCCGGATACTCTGTCCCCCCCCCCAGATTTGGCTGTTAACAGCCGGTACATTGAGCGAACTGCAGTTTTCCAGCTCTAGTGCCTCATTAAGTACCTGTTTTGTAGGGGTTTGAGGGACAGGTGGTTGATGCTGGCTGCCAGTTTTGGCTCCAATGGCCGCCCTGCTCGTGGTGAAACCACGTAGCGAATCTCCACACCCAGCAGCTCTTCCTGATCTTGTACCCCAAGCGTACTCCCGACATCTTCAGCCAATGACCCCTGTTCCTGACCAGCCCAGCCCTGGTCGCCAACGCTGCCCTGCTTTGAGGGGAAAGCGATGGCCAGTGCATTGTAGAGCACTGCTGTGGGAGTGCCTGATCCCCCTGGCGAGACTGCTCTAGCTCCTGAAGCAAGTCTCGCTGGAGCAGTTGCTCCATGAGCCTTTCCATTCGGCTCAGGCGGCTAGCTCTGCCGCTCTAAGGCGGACCCTCCTCATCGGAGTCAGACATAACCGGCCGTTTAAAAAAATTTTTTTTTTTTTTTAAAAACTTTTCCTCCAGCCCGCTGCCGCTCATCAGGCTGCGCTAGCGGGACTGGGCTCGGCTCGGTCTCGATGAGGGTGGACCGCCGCATATGCGGTCCAGGTGCCGCCTCTTGCCCCCCACTGATGGAACACTCCCGTTCTGTTGGAGTCGTACGGGGGGCGGTTTTCTTCCTTTGCCGTGCTGCTCCTGTTCCCAGTTCCTCTGGAATAGAGAGCAGAGCACAGCACAGCTTGCAGATTACGACCTCAGTGTAAGACTTACCTGATGGTCCGCTGTTTAGTTTTCACCGACGTGTAGCGGGAGCGCCTGTACTCCCGGTCGGCGCTGTTGCACTGCGTGAACGCTAATGTCGCGCATGCGTGCTGGACGGGGTCTTCACGTAGTCACTCACGTGACTCCGAAGTAAAATCTTTATTTTATGAGGAGTTACATTGGTGATTACATGAAGAAGACCCGGCAGGGCACATGCGCGTCAATCACAAAACACCAATAACGAAGTAACATAGTAACATAGTAAAAACGAGTACATTTTAGAACTTCCAGCTGACCTTTATGAAAGAGGGTTGGGCCTGGTGGGCACGTAATCACCAACGTAACTCCTCATAAAATAGAGAGCAAACTTCAAACTGGTAAGTTCTCGTTTAATCTTACTATTTTACTTCTGAGTCACGTGAGTGACTACGTGAAGACTTTAAAGCTTCACGTAGTGAATGATAAACAATCTTGTTTTCATCTTTCATAAGACCTTTGTAGCCTCAATGTATTGCAACAAATATGTAGGTAGAAAAAGGGAAGAGGTCCTGAAAGGAGAATTTAGGGAGTTAGGAAGAGAGTTAAGGAAAAGGACCGCAAAGGTAACAATCTCAGGATTACTGCCTGTGCCACGAGACAATGAGAGTAGGAATGGAGCGAGGCGGAGGATAAATGCGTGGCTGAAGGACTGGTGCAGTGGGCAGGGATTCCAGTTTCTGGATCATTGGAACCTCTTTTGGCAAAGATGGCGGATGTGCAGGAGTGGCCGCCGTTTGTATGGCTGCCTGCCTGCAGTCCGTCCTCTAACTTTTTTATTGTCTAAAACATTTTTATTTTATTTGGAGTCTATTCTTTCTATGTGGGGGGGGGGGGGGACTGTTTTAACCCCAGTCCTACCTGGTCGGAGAAGCGGTTTACCTCCAAATCGCATCCCCGATCTCCCCATGCGGCCTTCCATCGGGCTGGAGCGGCGTTCCTGTCGGGACCACAGCTTCGACGGCACAGCGCTGGGACACCAACAAGGAGCGGGCGATGCCTTGCCGGGTCGCCGCTCCGGAGTGCTGTGACCGCCGACCACCAACATCGAGCAGCCGCGGTCTGCGGTCTGCGGTCTGCGGTTTGAGGGCATCCCGCTGCGGGCGGGTGGCGCTGGATTGGAAGCACCGCGGAGTCGAAGCTCCAACCGGCGTTGCCTAAAGTCCACGGGCGTCGCAGTCTCCGGGGAAGGAGCGGCCGCTCCAGACATTTCTAAGCTGCTGAGGACTTTTCCACCCGATGCGGGTGGGGCCTATAATCATCGGGCTGCCGTTGCGGCGACTGGCTGCAGTAGCCTCAAACTGGCCCCGACCTCGGGTGGACTAGGAGGAGGAGGAGGACTGGACATTTCGGTGCCTTCCCTCACAGTGGAGAGTGTAGATTCTACTGTGGGGTGATGTTCGTGTTGAATTTCTTATAGTGTGTTGTGTCATTTTTTTCTACTTCTTTTTATTATTGGTATGGATAGTCTTCCCTGTAAAGCACTTTGGCTTTTGATTGAAATCGACTTAAAAGTGCTATATAAATAAACTTACTTTACTTTACTTTACTTTTGGGGAAGGTGTGACCTGTACAAAAAGGACGGGTTGCACTTGAACCCGAGTGGGACCAATATCCTGGCGGAGATTTGCAAAGGCTACTGGGGAGACTTTAAACTAGAACGGTTGGGGTGAGGGACTCAAATAGAGAAAGCTATGTAGACAGGGTGTGAGGCAGGAGGCAGAGAAGGGAAGCACTCAGACCCAACATGTAGGGGGGAAAGAAGAAAAAGATAATAATCAGAGAATAAGAGGTGGTGGGTTTCTTAAATGTGTGAGCAGAGAGACAGAGGCGTGTAAAATTAGGGTAGAAGCAATAGGTAGCAAGGTGAAAAGTAAAAGTGGTAGGCAGACAAATCCAGAGCAAAAATCAAAAATGGGCATTTTTCAACATAATTGTATAAGGGGTAAGAGTGTTGTAAAAACAAGCCTGAAGGCTTTGTGTTTCAATGCAAGGAGCATTCGTAATAAGGTGGATGAGTTGAATGTACAGATAGCTATTAATGACTATGATATAGTTGGGATCACGGAGACATGGATCCAGGGTGACCAAGGCTGGGTGCTGAACACCCAGGGATATTCAATATTCAGGAGGGATAGCAAGGAAAAGGAGGCGGGGTAGCGTTGCTGGTTAGAGAGGAGATTAACACAATAGAAATGAAGGAAATTAGCTTGGAGGATGTGGAATTGATATGGGTAGAGCTGCGAAACACTAAGGGGCAGAAAACACTAGTGGGAGATGTGTACAGGCCTCCTAACAGTAGTAGTGGAGTTGGGGATGGCATCAAACAGGAAATTAGAAATGCGTGTAACAAAGGTACCCGGTTATAATGGGTGACTTCAATCTACATATAGATTGGGTGAATCAAATTGGCAGGGGTGCTGAGGTAGAGGATTTCCTGGAATGTATGCGGGATAGTTTTCTAAATCAACATGTAGAGGAACCAATGAGAGAGCAGGCTATTCTAGACTGTGTATTGAGTAATGAGGAAGGGTTAGTTAGCAGGCTTGTTGTGCGTGGCCTCTTGGGCAAGAGTGACCATAATATGGTTGAGTTCTTCATTAGGATGGAGAGTGACATAATTAATTCAGAAACAAGGGTTCTGAACTTAAAGAAAGGTAACTTTGATGGTATGAGACGTGAATTGGCCAAGCTAGACTGGCAATTGATTCTTAAAGGGTTAACGGTGGATATGCAATGGAAGGCATTTAAAGGCTGCATGGATGAACTACAACAATTGTTCATCCCAGCTTGGCAAAAGAATAAATCAGGGAAGGTAGTGCATCCGTGGATAACAAGGGAAATCAGGGATAGTATCAAAAGAAAAGATGAAGCATACAAATAAGCCAGAAAAAGCAGCCTACCAGACGACTGGGAGAAATTCAGAGTCCAGCAGAGGAGGACAAAAGGTTCAATTAGGAAAGGGAAAATAGATTATGAAAGAAAACTGGCAGGGAACATAAAAACTGACTGCAAAAGTATTTATAGATATGTCAAGAGAAAAAGATTAGTTAAAACAAATGTAGGTCCCTTGCAGTTAGAAACAGGTGAACTGATCATTGGGAACAAGGACATGGCAGACCATTTGAATAACTACTTTGGTTCTGTCTTCACTAAGGAAGACTTAATTAAACTGCCGGAAATAGCAGGGGACCGGGGGTCAAATGAGATGGAGGAACTGAGTGAAATCCAGGTTAGCCGGGAAGTGGTGTTTGGAAAATTGAATGGATTAAAGGTAGATAAATCCCCAGGGCCAGATAGGCTGCATCCCAGAGTACTTAAGGAAGTAGCCCCAGAATAGTGGATGCATTAGTGATAATTTTTCAAAACTCTTTAGATTCTGGAGTAGTTCCTGATGATTGGAGGGTAGCTAATGCAACCCCACTTTTTAAAAAGGGAGAGAGAAAACGGGGAATTACAGACCAGTTAGTCTAACATCAGTAGTGGGGAAACTGCTAGAGTCAGTTATTAAAGATGGGATAGCAACACATTTGGAAAATGGTGAAATCATTGGGCAAAGTCAGCATGGATTTATGAAAGATAAATCATGTCTGACGAATCTTATAGAATTTTTCGAGGATGTAACTAGTGGAGTGGATAAGGGAGAACCAGTGGATGTGGTATATCTGGTAAAACTGGACTTTCAGAAGGTTTTCCACAAGGTCCCACACAAGAGATTAATATACAAACTTAAAGCACACGGTATTGGTGTTTCAGTATTGATGTGGATAGAGAACTGGCTGGCAGACAGGAAGCAAAGAGTAGGAGTAAATGGGTCATTTTCAGAATGGCAGGCAGTGACTAGTGGGGTACCCCTAGGCTCAGTGCTGGGACCTCAGCTATTTACAATATATATTGATGATCTGGACGAGGGAATTGAATGCAACATCTCCAAGTTTGTGGATGACACTAAGCTGGGGGGCAGTGTTAGCTGTGAGGAGGGTGCTAGGAGGCTGCAAGATGACTTGGATAGGCTGGGTGAGTGGGCAAATGCATGGAAGATGCAGTATAATGTGGATAAATGTGAGGTTATCCACTTTGGTGGCAAAAACAGGAAAGTAGACCATTACCTGAATGGTGGTCGATTAGGAAAAGGGGAGATGCAACGAGAACTGGGTGTCATGGTACACCAGTCATTGAAAGTGGGCATGCAGGTGCAGCAGCCAGTGAAGAAAGCGAATGCTATGTTAGCATTCATAGCAAAAGGATTTGAGTATAGGAGCAGGGAGGTTCTACTGCCATTGTACAGGGTCTTGGTGAGACCACACCTGGAGAATTGCGTACAGTTTTGGTCTCCAAATCTGAGGAAGGACATTCTTGCCATAGAGGGAGTACAGAGAAGGTTCACCAGACTGATTCCTGGGATGTCAGCACTTTCATATGAAGAAAGACTGGATAGACTCGGCTTGTACTCGCTGGAAATTAGAAGACTGAGGGGGGATCTTATAGAAACTTACAAAATTCTTAACGGTTTGGACAGGCTAGGTGCAGGAAAATTGTTCCCGATGTTGGGGGAGTCCAGAACAAGGGGTCACAGTTTAAGGATAAAGGGGAAATCTTTTTGGACTGAGATGAGAAATACATTTTTTACACAGAGAGTGGTGAATCTCTGGAATTCTCTGCCACAGTATGTAGTTGAGGCCAGTTCATTGGCTATATTTAAGAGGGAGTTAGATGTGGCCCTTGTGGCTAAAGGGTTCAGGGGGTATGGAGAGAAAGCAGGTACAGGATACTGAGTTCGATGATCAGCCATGATCATATTGATGGGCGGTGCAGGTTCGAAGGGCCGAATGGCCTACTCCTGCACCTATTTTCTATGTTTCTAAGTCTTAACACATAGACATGGATCCATGGAATATGCTAATAAAACACTCTTGAATCCTGTCACATCTGACCCTACTTCATTTGAGTAGGTCATAAATGTAAAACATAACATTATCCTGAGGTACTTCCATCCTGTGTATCTGTAACTTTTGTAATGTCTGCACTCTCGGTGCTTGTTACAAGTGCCATAAGCATGACTACCTTCATGCTGAATTTGGCCAAAATCAGAATCGTACCAAGAGTCCATTGATGAAGTAGCTTAAAACCACTCTATATTCCAGACTGCCATACCTAGGTTTAGAAGGTCTGGAATTAAAATTCCTTTCATTAATCTGGAAACGAAAGAACGAGACTCAACAGGATGTCTTTCCGACCTCATCAATAAAAAACGAAGGCAATGTACTTCTGGCTGAATAAATCGCACTATAACTCAACCCCTCATAATAGAGTGTTGAGAAAACCCAAGACATTTGAGACATGTGCCGTACAACATTCAATATTCTTTTGTACACAGAACATTTTCCCATTCTTTACATAATGGGAAAGCAGCATTTACAGAGTCACAACCTCAGATTCGCAAATGTACTGCTTTTGAATGCTCTTCCGCCAGACTGCTGTAAGCATGTCCACAGTATGCCCAGAGAATCCTCTTTTTAAAACCTGCAAATTAACAGATCCATACAGGCATATAACAGATGTTACTCTCCAATTATCGGATACACCAGTAAATCCCTTCTTTTGGGAACCTTTATCAGAAACTGTGTCATTAATTCCAATATCAAAGGGAACCATGGCTGCGTAGACCAGTCTGGTACCACCAGTACCCCAGCATCCTGCTTAATTTTAAACAGATAGTTCCTGTGACAGAATGATGGAAAATGCATATAAAAACATACCACCCTAATGTTGCGAGAAAGCATCAATCGCTACTGTCTCCCGATGTAGTTCCCATAACACATATATCTGTAACACGTGATTGAGTCTGGATGGAAACAAGTCGTATCTGGCTTCCCAAATCTGACTACTATATCATTAAAATCTTAAGATTCAACATCCATTCTTTGTTATCATGGAAATTCCCATAACCTGGTGTCTGCTACTATATTGAATCTACCTGGTAGATAAATAGCTGAAACCAAATATTTGTCAACACACCAAGCCCAGATTTGATTAGCCAATTTGTCACATGACACCAACTTAATTCCACCCATACGATTGATACATGCCATTGCATGTATTGTTAATTTGAAGCTGAACATGCAGATTAGTTGTATTAACAACAAGCTTGGAGATCATAAGCCTTCCGACACCTGTAATACGTTGATTCTCCATGTCTGCAAAAAAATAATGCCTCTTCCATATTCCATCTGTCCACAGATGGATACCGTTTCAGTGGCACCAATCCTAGTGCTCTGACATCAGTCTGTAAGACCATGGAAGGCTGTTCAATCAGTATGTTGCTCGAACTACTGGAGACATTAAATCCACCACTGCAAATCAGAAGCAGCATTTGTTGTTTAACTGCATGGCCTATCAAAATGGCCACCATGCATCTTACTTAGTGCCTTTTCTTTTTGCCGTCTGTAGCTGCTAGTAGTGCAATGGCCCATATTGTATTGCTGGAAATAACACTAATTTTCCTAGCAAGCTGGCCACCTGTCTTAATTGAAGATTGTTGCTTTTTCAACAGCTTAATGGAACCATCAATCAGCTCTACCCTTTACCCTGGATAAAATTACTACCATGTCAATTGAATCAATGGTGAAATTAAAATAATCAATTGTTGTAAGTGGCATTAACCTTTTATCTGGATGAATTAAACCCAAAACTTTCAAAAGTGGATTGAAGAATTGAGAGAGATAACTCTCTAATTCTCTTGTTCATCCTAATTAGGACATCATCCAGTTAAGCCATCAACATCTGTCCTTGGACTCTAATTAGCCCCAAAATTGGTTGTACCAATTTAGTGAAATTCTAGGAACTGAAGTTAACCAATTAGACAGAACTTTGAATTGCCATAATTCAGATAAATTTCAAATATTTCTATCTTACAAATGAACAGACACTGAGTAATATACATCTTTCAGATCTATAGGTGCCATATAACATGTTTTGAAATAAGTTGTTTGGCAGTCTCAAAGTCTCCATTTTAAAGTGCCTATACCACAAAATTTTAAAGACTTGTCAGATCTAAAATACTCCTCAACTTTTTAGGTCGAGAAGATGTAAACACAATTTGGTGGTTTTGATAAACCAACTTTCAATTACTTGTTTATAGACAAGTTTTCCAATTCAGCTTGAACCTCCATCTCTTCGTTTTGTGAAATTGGAGTGTTCTGCTAGGAACATGCTGGATGGCAAATCACTATTTGGATCGAATCAATTCGAAACCTTAGAATAATACTCAGAATTATAAATCTGAAGTCATTTGCTTCCAATATTTGGCTGTTTTTGCCTTAATATATTCCCATGAGAACCAGGTCCACCTACCTCCTTTGTCACCTGAGTGACCTGTGGTCCCTGGCTCCTGGCTCCTGGCAGGAAAACCCATGCTTTTTCGTGTTCCCGCTGCAGGACGCCAACTGCGCCCCTGCTTCAATGGTCGACTTGTTCCTGTTGTAGGCCCAGGATTCTGTATGATGTCTGAAAGGATACCTCCTCTTCACAGACTTGCCGACCATCGATGTTTTCATCAACCTTGCTGTTTTTGCCTCATCATCCAACTCTTTCCCACGTTTCGTGTTTTTTCTCCGAAGAGTAAGTTGAGTGACTGCACATTGCTGGGCTTTATAGAGTTGCTGCAACTTGGGGTTGATGATGGGCCGAATGGCATACTTCCTGAAACAATTCATCTCGAAGTGGGTGCTACATAGCAACCTTAGTGCCTCTTGATGCATCTCCATCTCTGGCCTCCATCCATTGTTCTTGCAAAAATGCAGTTGTTCCTCAACCCACCAGCTTCAATATTCTCTGCAGTTTTATTTCTTAGGCTCACATGCCCTCGCCCAGCTGACCCCTTATATCTTGGTTCACTGCTAGTACTTTCAGCAATACGCAGTGCCTTGGGGTCTCGTGCTTTTTTGGCATTTTCATCCATCGTAAGCTACTGGAGCTGATGGAAGACAACATAGTTGATCGTAGAGGCCACTTCTTCTCCCAGTGGCTCTCCTGACTCTGATGGGGCAGCGAATCGTACTGTCAGGAGTAGAACATCTGACAGCTGCCGTCTTCGCTTGTATCGACCTCACCGTCAGAGTCAGGGTCAGAACTCTCACAGAGCGGCGAATCGTACTGCCAGAAATAGAACATCTGGCAGCTGCCGTCTTCGCTTGTATCAGAGAACTCTGCTGACCCTGTGCACGCGCCTCATCAATGAGGGTGCTATCAAGCAGCCCTTTACTAGATGCTGCTGACCTATCTTCTACAGCCTGGCTCTGACATCACTCCTCCTGGAGTATGTCGTGTTGGATCAACCTGTGTACAGGGTCTCCATTTGGAATATCCACTCAGAAAGTGATATCCAGCCTTGGAGGTGAATCCCAAACTGACTCTTGCTCCATGGACCTGACTTGCATGTTGGCTAGCGCTCCGTTCTTCTTCTAAATACATAAGTCCACAGTCGCCCCGCTCCCAGCCGGCGACTGTTACAGGGGTATGAGGCAGCCCTTCACCAACTGCATTCCCGCGGCTCTCTATTGGCTTTGCGGCTCGCCTCTTGCCCTTGCCCGTTTTGTTCATGGTGCCTGTGAAAAAATCGCAACAGACCACCACAGCAAACGGACCTAAAAAACTCCCAAAAAGTGTTTTACTTACCTTGGAGTTGTAAAAACTTCATTCCACGTCCGTGAGCGCCAATGCGTCTGACGTAATGACGCGCATGCGCCCTGACGGGTCTTCTTCACGTAGTCACTCACGTGACTCCTAAGTAAAATACCACAGATTAACCACTCTCTGAATAAGGAAATCCCTCCTCATCCCCTTCCTCAAAGAACATCCTTTAATTATGAGGCTTTGAATCTAGTCCTATACCTCTAGTGGAAACATCCTCTCCAAATCCACTCTATCCAAGCCTTTCTTTATTCTGAACGTTTCAATATGGTCCGCTCTCATTCATCTGAACTCCAGCGAATAGAGGCCCAGTGCCGTCAAACGCTCTTGAATGAATGAATGAATGAATGAATATGAATGAATACGTTTATTGGCCAAGTATTCACATACAAGAAATTAGCCTTAGTGCATATTTCGACCTACGCATCACATGTTAACCTACGCATTCCAGGGATTATTCTTGTAAACATCCTCAGGGCCCTCTCCAGACCCAGTACATCCTTCGTCCGATATGGTGCCCAGAATTGCTCACAATATTCAAAATGTGGCCTGACGGGCTTCAGCAGCACTTCCCTGTTTTGTATATATAACCCTCTCGAAATAAATAATGGCATTGCGTTTGCTTTCTTTACTAATGATTCTACTTGCAGATTAACTTTTTGGGAATCATGCACCAGTATTCCCAAATCCCTTTGCACCTCTGATCTCTGTATTATTTCCATATTTAGAAAATAATGTACGCCTTTGTTCCTGTGATCAAAATGCATAACGCCACACTTTGCTACATTAAATTCTATCTGCCACTTCTCTGCCCACTGCCGCAAATGATCCAAATCCTTCTGCAGACTCTCCTGCTTTCTCTACATTACCTGCCCCCCCCCCCACCTAATTTTGTATCATCCGAAAACTTGGCCACAAAGCCCTCAATCCCCTCATCCAAAGCATTAATAGAGGATGCGAAGAGCAGTAGACCCAGCACCGTGTCCTGCAGAACTCCGCTAATCATTGGCAACCAACCCTTTATTGCCACTCTTTGCCTTCTGCCATCCAGCCAATCTAATATCCATGCTAGTATCTTCCCTTTGATACCATGGGATATCATCTTCCTTATCAGCCTCCCCTTATCAACGGCTTTCCGAAAATCCAGACATGCAATATCTACAGAATCTCCTTTGTCAGTCCTGCTATTTACTTATTCATTAAGGCATTCAATAAAGTTCTGCATGGTAAGCTGCATGGTAGGCTGCTCTGGAAGGTTAGATCTCATGGGATCCAAGGAGAGGTAGCTGAATGTATAGCAAATTGGCGCCATGGAAGGAAGCAGAGCGTGACAGTGGAAGGTTGCTTCTTGGACTGGAGGCCTGTGATTAGTGGTGTGCCTCAGGGTTCGGTGCTGGGCCTGTTACTGTTTGTCATCTACATAAATTATTTCGATGAGACCATACAGAGCAAGATTAGCAAGTTTGCTGATGATACATAAGTGAATGGTTTTGCAGAGAGTAAAGATGGTTGTGAAATATTGCAGCAGGATTTGGATTGATTGTCCAGGTGGGCTGAGGAATGGTTGATGGAATTTAATACAGAGAAGTGTGCGGTGTTGCATTTTGGGATGTCTAACAATGGCAGGACCTACACAGTGAATGGTAGGCCTCTAGGGAGTGTTGTAGAGCAGAGGGATCTAGGAGTGCAGGTGCATGGTTCCTTGAAGGTCAAGTCGCAGGTAGATACGGTGGTCAAAAAGGCTTTTGGCATATTGGCCTTCATCAGTCAGAGTACTGAGTATAGAAGTTGGGAGGTCACGTTGCAATTGTATAAGAGGTTGGTGAGACCACATTAAAGATTTAATAGGAATCCAAGGGGTAACTTTTTCAAACAAAGGGTGTTGGGTGTATGGAACCAGCTGCCAGAGGAGGTGTTTGAGGCTGGGACAATCCCATCGTTTAAGAACGAATTAGACAGGTACATGGATAGGACAGGTTTGGCGGGAAATGGAGCCGGTGGGACTCGTGCAGCTCGGACATTGTTGGCTGATGTAGGCAAGTTGGGCTGAAGGGCCTGTTTCCACATTGTATCATTCTATGACTCTAAAGGGGCTTGAATGAGGGTTTGAAATGGAAATGGTGGAAGCAATTCATCAAGCAGGTCATTCCTGGTTGATGAATTGTAACCAGACTGGTTATAAGCTAAGCCAAATCATAAAGAGCTGGAGGACTCAGCGGGTAAGGCTGCATTTGTGGACGGAATCGACAGGCAATGTTGTGGGCCATGACTCTTCTAGAGGGAGGAAGGTTAGGATCAGCAGCAGGCAGGGAATGGTAGGTCCTCTCTGTGTCAGTTGTGGGTGAGATGTTCCAAACTCCTCGCACATGACCACAGGTATATGAGAATGTCGGCCGCATTCGAGGTCCTGCAAGCAGAGGTGTGGCAGACTAGGACATCATTCATCGGAGCGCAGGAGGCGGAGGGTGATCTTACAGATATGTATAAAAATCATGGGGAACAGACAGGGTCTTTTTCCCAGCGTAGAGGTATCAAGAACCAGAGAGCACAAGTCTAAGATGAGTGGGGAAAAATTATAAAGTGGTCCCAAGAAGCATATTTTTTTCACTATCTATGGAAGGAAAAGCATGGGAAGTACAGTTTAAACTGGGCAGGAGCATGGTGTTGCACTGTGGGAAGTCAAATGTAATGCGAAACCATGGAGTTATTAGCAAGACCTTTCACACCATTGATGCACAGAGGTATCTTGTGGTCCAAGTCCACAACTCCCTGAAAGTAGCAACAAAATCCATCGGGCTGACCAGCACAGAATCGGGACTCTCAACCTACCTTGACAAACTGGGCCAGTCCCATTTGCCTATATTTGGTCCAGATCCCTCTAAATTGTGGAGATACAAATTACTTGGCTCCCCATCCACTGAAAAGTTGATCTCTCTCGCCCCCCCCCCCCCACCACTTCACCTTCAGCATTCCAGGAAATACAAGTCCAGAATCGGAAATGGCCAATCCAACACACCAGTATAGGCCAGTAGAAAGTAGATTTAACAGGAGCTTTAATAAACCTCACAGTCCAATAGTTCTCATAAGGACGCTGAATATGTCCTCAGCTAAATGGTGATTTCAAGAGTCAAGAGTGTTTTATTGTCAAAGGAACTGCAGATGCTGGAAAATCGAAGGTACACAAAAATGCTGGAGAAACTCAGCGGGTGCAGCACCATCCATGGAGCGAAGGAAATAGGTAACGTTTCGGCCCAGTACCTTGTGTTTTATTGTCATATGTCCCAAACGTAACATTGAAATTCTGACTTGTTGCACACAGAATATGTTGTAAAATGTGGAGCTATACATTTTGGTAGTCAGGTTAAAGGTGAAGACTATTTTCTAACTGAGGGGTGAATTCAGGAATCAGAGGTGAAAGGGAATTTGGGAGTGCTGGTGCAGTATTCAAAATTTACAAATCGAATCGTTAGTAAGGAACGCAACATAGTATTTATTTCCAGAGGACGAAAATAGATAAACAGCACAAAAAAACAAACCAAAATAATGCTGATCCTTTCATTTATTATATTGTTTATTTCGTACAAAGTTTTTGTAAAGTAAGTGATTTCGTAAGTGATAGCAAAATTAGGTCATTCGGCCCGTGAAGTCTACTCCGCCATTCAATCATGGCTGATCTATCTCTCCCTCTCAACCCCATTCTCCTGCCTTCCCCCATAACCCCTGACCCCGTCCTAATCAATAATCTATCTATCTCTGCCTTAAAAATATCTGTTGACTTGGCATCCACAACCTTCTGTGACAATGAATTCCACAGATTCACCACCTTTCGACTAAATAAATGTCTCCTCATACTCTTTCTAAAGTAAGGCCCTTTTATTCTGAGGCTATGTCCTCTGGTCCAAGACTCTCCCACTTGTGGAAACATCATCTCCACATCCACTCTACCCAAGCCTTTCACTATCAGGTAAATTTCAATGAGTTCCATCCCCAACCTTCTGAACTCCAGCGAGTAGAGGCCCGGCGATGTTAAACGCTCATTACATGTTAACCCAATCATTCATGAGATAATTCTCGTAGACCTCGTCTGGACCTTCCCCAGTCCCAACACATCCATCGTCAGATAGGCGGTCCAAAATGTGTCACAATGCTCCAAAAGCCTCATAAAGCCTCAGCATTATTCTTGTATTCGCTGTTCTTGTATTCTAGTCCTCTCAAAAATAAATGTTAAATTAAAAAAACGTATTCAATACATCTGCCATTTTGTTATTCCCCATTGCTACTTCTGCAACGCCTTTTCCAGTGGTCCACTATCCATTATTGCCTCTGTTTTACTTTTTATATATCTGAAGAAACTTTTGCTAACGTCTTTTATATTGTTGGCAAGCTTATTTTCATGTTTCATCTTTAGTCCCTGTTTACCTTTTTCGTTACCCTCTGTTGTTTTTTTAAAAGTGTTCCGATCCTCGACCTTCCCACTAATCTTTGCAAGATTATGCTATGCAGTGTTTTAGATTTATGTTGTCTTTAACTTCCCTATCAACAATGGTCACCTCATTCTCCCCTTAGAATATTTATTTCTTCTAAATTACTCCCAGAAATTCCTGTCATAGCAGACTTTCTGGCAACATCTTACAACTTCCAATTTCCAAGTCTCCAAAACGTCCGATCTCACCCCAAGGCGACTTCCTACTTAATTTTGTTTATTATGATGTCAAGGTTAAGATTTGGAATGGTGACTGAGAAAGTAGGTTAAAAGAAGAGAGCTGTGGTCAGACAAAACACTGGTGGACTTTGTCTGACCACACCACACATTGGAAGCTGGCTGTTTAGGACTGATATGGAAATTGTTTTTCTCTGGGGGAAGGTGACGCATTTGGCTTCTCCTCGCCCGATGGTTGGTCGCTGAGGTCATTCAACAGAGAGATTGGGAGATTTTTGGATATTAAAAGATTCAAGGGTTAGGTTGGGAGTGCGCAAATAAAAGTCTAGTATGATCTTTGTAAAAGGTGGAGCAGTTTCCTTTGGTCAAATTGTCTCCTCCAAGTGGTGCAGAATGACAACAGAATGAACAAGGGGAGAAGTTAATGGTTAGGGAGGAGATTGAGGGGCAATTTCCAGTTGTGAGAGTCTGTGATGTCCACGATGGAATGGCCAATCATGAAATAGTTCAATGTTCAATGGTGAACATAGATCCATTGACAATGGTGAACATGGATCCATTGACAATTATGAAGATAAGTCAATTGACAGTTGTGAAGATGAGTCCATTGCCAATGGTGAAGACATTTGCTTTTAAATTGGTGAAGATGATTGCGTTGACAATGGTGAACATATTTCCTTTGACAATGGTGAACATGGGTCCTTTGACCATGTTGAACTCGGGACTGTTGAAAATGCTGAAGATGAGCCCATTGACAATCGTAATCATGGGTGTTGGAACGGAATGCCACATCTAGAGAACAGATATGTATTTGCTGCTATCGTTTCAGAATATGCATCTCTCTATTTCAATTTCAATAATGTGAAGTGTACGTGCCGATAAGTTCGTGTTCTGAGACATCCTGTACTAGCCTTGTTGACTTTAAGGGGCTTGTGATGAATGTGTTCACCAAATTATCATAAAAGCCCCATACAAGTGAGGATAATTTTGTGTTCTGAGACATACTGTACCAGCCTTCTTTACTTTAAGGCGCATTGCGATGAATGTGTTCACAAATTATCATACAAAGCCCCAACATGCCCCAGTCTACTTTAATGTTAGCAAACGTTGTTAGCAATTTGGACTCGATTCAGATCCGGTGCCTTTTTAAGCTGAGGTACTGTCCCTTGGAAATGTAGATGTGTCTGTGAAACGATCCATTGCTATTGATCTCCGAAGCCCAGGACGATGACAGGGTGGTGAGTTCTCACTCATTTCTCAAGTTCTCTCTTGCCCTCACCAAGTAGAACAAGATTATTTGTCTCAACAACTCGGTCTGTCCCAAAATCAATCCAACAGCTCCTTCTCTGTTTTCCCCGTATTGATTGTTTTCTTGTTTCTGGTGTACCAATTAACAAGCACCTCTCCCACTCCTCTACTTCCTATTCCACCCCCTGATCTGGGGGACATACAGTGGTCAATCTACCCAGCATCAGGAGGTCTTTAGGATATGGGGTGGGAACATGCAGTCAGTAATGAATCGACTGTAAATGTTGCCCCTGAGGTCCCACTTAATTCTCTCCTTTCTCATATTAAACCTATGCTCTCTCGTGTTAGAATGCGCTACCCTGGGGAAAGAATGTGAGGTTCATTTTATCCATGCGCTTCATGATCTTGTACATCTCAACAAGGTCACCCCTCAGCCTCATACACTCCAAAGGATGAAATCCCTGCCTTTCCAACCTCTCCCTAGAACTCAAGCCCACTACCCAGGTAATATCCTGGTGAATCTCTTCATTCCAACTGGAGGTGACTGGATGTATTGCTGACCCAGCAGAACTACATTTTGATCGTGTCGTTACTTCCCCCACAGCATCGCTCTGCTTTTCCTGCTCGCATTGACCTGCCTGTCTGGAGGATTCACTGCAGGTAACAAAGGTCAGTAGCATTCGTCCTCATGGCTGGTAGAACAGCTGCCTCACGGTGTAAATTCCCATTCTAGACTCACCACCTTAGTCTGGTTTAGTCAAACACTAAGTCAAACTCTGGTTCCAAAACCTTACTTTATTGAAAAACAAACTGCAGGGACGGTTGCTGATCCACTCACGCAAGACAACAATATCTCGTGCAAACAGTACAGAAGTTGCATTCAACCGACACACCCCAAATAATTACCCACCCTCTTATACCCTTCCAAACTAAGGGCGTGACATTACTTGGGGAGGCAACCCCTACAAACGAATCACACATATCAATCACATCATACAGTTATTGACAGTTCCCCAACCCAATCACAAAGTACCCCATTACAATGTTTCTACAGAAGCTTCTAGAAATAAGTCAGTTAACCAAGTAATGCAACATTTTCCCAGGTTGGATAAACAATTCAAACAAGGCTTCATACTTCAGCCAATCATTAAGCAGCAGTACAACCACCTTGCAACATTATTAACAATACCTTTACACACCCCCTTCTATAACAAATCCCCACCATGCATTTGCAGACCTTCTTATCTCTTTCTGCAAACCGTCATATATTTGAACAAAGTAAGGACATCTGGACCTCTCCTTATCATCAACTTCCATCTGGGGTCCAGACTCCTTGGAGCCATGACTCTCAGCTTGCAACTTTCATAGAAAGAGGCCGAGCAGGCCCTGCAAATGCAATGATCCTTCATTTTATAATAGCTGTATTTTGGTCAATATTAACATTCCTCCCTTTTATCATATGATAACCCATCATTAATGATAACCAAAATACAATATTGACTGCTTTACTATACAGATAATCTAACAAGAAGATGATGATGTGTTTTCCCAGAATTTCATCAAGCTTCCCAAGTTTTCATAATTTCAGTCTGATGATTCTTCACCTCCCGAGTTTTCGTGGGGGCAAATCCCCTCCATCCATCTTGATAATTCATCTGTGCTAGATCCATAGTAGTGTATGAAGTTTCTAAAAGTACCTGGAATAAAGTAAGTTAGCAGTCCCTATTTCCACTGATACTCCTACAGTGGTGGAGATGTACCCATGCATTCTTTCCTTCTACTTTTACTGCTGTTGAGGTCGTTAGGAGAACCTGGTAAGGTCCCTCCCAGCTAACTTCTAATCCTTTCCTTACCCAATTCTTTATAAGGACATAGTCTCCAGGTTTCACTTTAGTTGAAGCTGCCAACAAAGGCATCTCGCTATAGGCTGCTCTTACTCTACAGTGTGAGTCCCTCAATGCTCTGGTAAAAGCTAGAATGTAGTCGGTCATTTCCACAGTCATATGATGGAAATTTATAACTTTCATTGTATTCTGGTTCCAAGGTGTTCCTAGGGGTCTACCATAAACAATTTCAGCTGGGCTCAGTCTCGGTTTCCCTGCAGGCGTGACTCGCATCTGAAATACAGCTATGGGAAGTAATTTAATCCAATTCCAGTCTCCAATTTAGCCAATTTAGCTTTAATGTTCTAATTTTCTTCCTTTCTACAAGTTCAGCAGCCTGTGGTCGATAAGCACAGTGCAATTGCTGCTGGATCCCCAGCTGTTCACAAAATTGTTTATTGATTTGTCCAATAAAGTGTGGACCGTTATCTGAACTAAGTCGAATAGGGATGCCGAATCTAGGGACAATTTCTCTCATTAATACCTTGACAACAGTAGCCGCTTTGTTATCAAGGGTTGGGTAATCTTCGATCCACCGGCTAAATACATCGACTATGACAAGTACATATTTATAACAATAGACAATAGACAATAGGTGCAGGAGTAGGCCATTTGGCCCTTCGAGCCAGCACTGCCATTCAATGTGATCATGGCTGATCATCCCCAATCAGTACCCTGTCCCTGCCTTCTCCCCATATCCCCTGACTCTGCTATTTTTAAGAGCCCTATCTAGCTCTCTCTTGAAAGCATCCAGAGAACCTGCCTCCACTGCCCTCTGAGGCAGAGAATTCCACAGACTCACCACTCTCTGTGAGAAAAAAGTGTTTCCTCCTCTCCGTTCTAAATGGCTTACTCCTTATTCTTAAACAGTGGCCCCTGGTTCTGGTCTCCCCCAACATCGGGAACATGTTTCCTGCCTCTAGCGTGTCCAAGCCCTTAACTATCTTATATGTTTCAATGAGATCTCCTCTCATCCTTCTAAACGCCAGAGTGAACAAGCCCAGCTGCTCCATTCTCTCAGCAAATGACAGTCCCACCATCACGGGAATTAACCTTGCAAACCTACGCTGCACTCCCTCAATAGCAAGAATGTCCTTCCTCAAATTAGGGGGCCAAAACTGCACACAATACTCCAGGTGTGGTCTCACTACGGCTCTGTACAATTGCAGAAGGACCTCTTTGCTCCTACATTCGATTCATCTTGTTATAAAGGCCAACATACCATTCGCTTTCTTCACTGCCTGCTGTACCTGCATGCTTACTTTCATTGCCTGATGTACAAGGACCCCCAGATCCCGTTGTACTTCCCCTTTTCCCAACTTTACACCATTTAGATAGTAATCAGCCTTCCTGTTTTTCCTGCCAAAGTGGATAACCTCACATTTATCCGCATTAAACTTCATCTGCCATGCATCTGCCCACTCCCCCAACCTGTCCAAGTCACCCTGCATTCTCATAGCATCCTCCTCACAGTTCACACTGCCACCCAGCTTTGTGTCATCTGCAAATTTGCTAATGTTACTTTGAATCCCTTCATCCAAATCATTGATGTACATTGTAAATAGCTGTGGTCCCAGCACCGAGCCTTGCGGTACCCCACTAGTCACTGCCTGCCATTCTGAAAGGGACCCGTTAATCCCTAGTCTTTGTTTCCTGTCTGCCAACCACTTATCTATCCATGTCAGCACTGGCACCTTTCTAATTCGATATAATCCATCTGCAATGTCTCGAACGGACCCATAGCAATGGTGTTTTTCCCCCTTCACATCCTATTCCTTTTCCTGGATTGTATTTCTGGCAGACCAGACAATTACTGCTTACCTTCTGAGCTAAAGTTTGTAGTCTTGGATGCCACCAAGTAGCCAATAGACTGTCCCCTACTGCCCTTGCATGACAATGGGTTGCATAGTGCATACATTCTATAACCCATACTGCCAAATAATCTGTCATGCAAGTTTGCCCTGCTGGAGTGGTTCATACTCCATACAACCCAGTACACACCATAGTCCATCCAATCCAGTACACACCCAAGCTCTCTCCATCATTCTTTATCCCTTTCAGTAGCCTCTTCCTGCAAATGAACAATTTCTTGGATGGTTGGCATCGGTCTCTCCGAGGGGGAATTGTTATTTAAACTTTTACCATCATTTTTGGTGCTACCATCTTGCATTCCCGTGATACTTTATATGCTACTAAATTGGCATTACGATTCCCGATATCTAGTGGATCCTGTCCTTTAGTGTGGACGCTACATTTCATAACAGAAATGTCTGGGTAGCATTAAGGCCCTCAATAAATATGTCACCAATTGTTTATTTGAAATTTGAGTCCCTGCTGAAGTTCGAAACCCCCATTTTTTCCATAAATGTCCGAAATCATGTATCACTCTAAATCCAAATCAGTGTAATCAGTGTAATCCAAAGCCCGAATTAAAGCAAACAATTCAGCCTGTTGTGCTGAATACGATGACTCAAAGGCAGCTGCTTCTACAATTTCCCCATTCTGATTAACAATTGCGTACTCAGACAATTTTTCTCCCATAGTCCAATAGATGCACTCCCATCTACGTACGCTGTTATGTCAGAGTCCTCTTTTGGTGCGTCCCTCAAGTCCTCCCTTACAGATGTTTCCTCCTCGATGACAAATAAACAGTCATGTCCTGCTTCTGATTACTCTTCTGGGGGTGAGACAAGAAAAAATACTAGTTTAATTAAAATACTGTGCCCAAATCAAAATGTTCAACTATCTCTGAAATAGATCCCATGCCATCCTGATAGGCCATTGTTAAGTGTTAGATTTTAAAGTCATTTCAATAATTTCCTGACAGAGGGTAGTTAAATTTGGGTGCAGAGTGTGTGTCCCCTGGTTACAGAGCAATGTCTATTCCCATATTTTAGACTTGAGATAGCCCGTTCAGACAAAGTAGTGCTGTAGAGCTAGAAGGGATTGTTGTACAATGATCTTTCCAAAGTTGGAGCCTGCCTTGATGATCTCTCTGGGGGCATCCTGTACCTTTTTAATTTACTGTGACTCGATTTGTCTTCCTTGCTGGTAAGAAGTGTTGGGTTAATTAAGATGTTAGCAGGGTTTGGCACTAGTGTATATATGGAGCAACTTTTCAACTGAGTTAATATGGAGCAACTTTTTAACTGAGTTAAATTTCGTATCAGTTTATGTTGATTTTCTTCTTTCAGTTTCAGAGCTGCAAGAGTAAGGATGTAACAGTGAGGAGCAATTCTTATAGTTCTCGTAGATGGTTTTATTTTAGTTTTATTCTGGCATTTCGCGAATCAATTTATCAGTGTTGCTGCTGGCCTATGATCTTCTTGGAAAAGTATTACCACTTTCTGGGCTGCGACTTGGATGGGATTGATGCCCAAACATCCTACTAGAGCTGTGTCTTCTGCCTGTTCTAGAGGGTTCACCTGCTCGTATACCTCAGTCCCCAGATGATGACTTAGATAGGTAACACTGTCCTGGAGGTCTGATAAAACAACATTTCAGTTAAACATATTTTCTCTAATTGTTCGGGTCTGCCATAATGATTGCTCCTCCACTATTGCTCCTAGGTCTCTTGCCTCTGCTGGTTCTTACTGGTACCTCAGTGTATCCTACAGCTCCCTCCTCTTCTTTAAACCAAAACTTTTCCTTCCCAGTCCTGTCCTTCATGTGGTTTAAAGATGGTCTCCAGCTCTTTATTCTTCCCACTCCTTTCGTAAGCCAGTGTAATATGGAGTGGGTGTTCTTCATCCAGATCTAAGGACAACCATTGAGGGGTCACTATGGAGGAACATTGCCTTAAGGGAGCCCAGGGGGTCACTACTATTCCTCTATCGTCACATTCTATCTTCAATTGGAAATCGCAGAGCAAATCTCTAGCCATTAAATTGCAATCCAATCCGGTTGTTATCACAAATCTGTGTTTGATTGTCTTTCCTCCATATACTACTTAAACTGGCTCAGAGATGGGATACTGGCAGACTTGTCCTTGAAAACAGGACAGGTTCTGAACATCTTTTGATTCGGGCTGATTGTAATAAATGGGTTATTTTGGGGAAAATATATTTGCCCTCTTGGTTCTTGGTTTTCCTGCCAGTTCCCTCTGTGCTCGCTATGATCCCGTTGATCTCTGGGAACTCTCCATTCTCTCTGATCTTGAAAATTTCTTCTGCGACTCCTTCTTTTCGTTCCTTTCTTCTAGTTGGGCACTCCCTACTCCAGTAACCCATTCCCCCACACGTATAACACTGGCCTTATGCTGATGTTCGGTATCTTCTCAAACCTGGTATTCAGCCACATTAGTGGGAAGGCAATTCAGTCATTGGGCTTCCATTACTTTTATTGTGCTGGGATTATTTGCACCCACTGCACCGGCTGGATCAAAAGAATGATTAAGTCTTTCCCTGATGGGGAACTGCCTATGAGTTATCTGTTTTGTGTTTATACTTTCTGCCATATTGGGATCTATCTAGGTTTATTCAATTATTGTCTCACTCCCAGATATATCTTCCTCTTCCCTAGGGGTTTCATGGTACCTTCTAAATGACTCCCTTTCCTCTCTCGCTACTCGTGAATGTCTAATTACAACACTTTCCCAATTCGCTAAATACTCATCTTCGTCCCCCTCAAAACTAATGCCAACCATCGGGTCCTCAGATTCGAGACCTATTGGTGCCAGTTTCCCTTTGGAAGATTTCCTTCTCCCTTTCTCTTTTATACATCCATGCCCCTCTCTGGAGGTGCCTGGAGGATGGTACACTTCAGTATCCTCCAGTTCTATTCCACGCTTTAAAGTTGCTTCCTTCCAACTTGCCATTCTCGCAGCCACTCTACTGGTATCCCGTTCCTCATAATAACTTTTCCAAAACCCGATTAAGTCCTTTGCCTCCTCCCATGGCCAGAGTGAGGACCACCATAAATTGGAGGAGCAGCACCTCATATTTCACTTGGGCAGTTTGCACCCCAGCGGTCTGAACATTGACTTCTCTAATTTCAGGTAGTCCTTACTTTCTCCTCCCCTTCTCAGCTCTCCCTCAACCCACTGGCTCATCCTCTTCCTTTCTTCTTCCCCCCCACCCTCACATAAATCTGAAGAAGGGTTTTGGCCCGAAACGTTGCCTATTTCCTTCGCTCCATAGATGCTGCCTCACCCGCTGAGTTTCTCCAGCATTTTTGTCTATCTTCTGATCACAATGTCTGTGATGAACCTCATGCCAAGCTAAACTAAACTCATCTGCCTGCACGTGGTCCATAACCCTCCATTACCTGCATATCCATGCGTCCATCTAAGAGCCTGTTAAATGCCAATATCATATCTACCACTACATCCACATCCGCAACGCTATCCAGGCACTGACCAACCGCTGTGCAAATAAAATGCCCATACTTCTCCCTTAGAAACATAGAAACATAGAAAATGGGTGCAAGGGGAGACCATTCGGCCCTTCGAGCCAGCACCGCCATTCATTGTGATCATGGCTGATCGTCCCCAATCAATAACCCGTGCCTGCCTTCTCCCGATTTCCCTTGATTCCACTAGGCCCTAGAGCTCTATCTAACTCTCTCTTAAATCCATCCAGTGACTTGGCCTCCACTGCCCTCTGTGGCAGGGAATTCCACAAATTCACAACTCTCTGGGTGAAAAAGTTTTTTCTCACCTCAGTCTTAAATGGCCTCCCCTTTATTCTAAGACTGTGGCCCCTGGTTCTGGACTCGCCCAACATTGGGAACATTTTTCCTGCATCTAGCTTGTCCAGTCCTTTTATAATTTTATATGTTTCTATAAGATCCCCCTCTCATCCTTCTAAACTCCAGTGAATACAAGCGTAGTCTTTTCAATCTTTCCCCATATGACAGTCCTGCCATCCCAGGGATCAATCCCGTGAACCTCAATCACAAGGATGTCCTTCCTCAAATTAGGAGACCAAAACTGTACGCAATGCTCCAGATGTGGTCTTACCAGAGCCCTATACAACTGCAGAAGAACCTCTCTACTCCTATACTGAAATCCTCTTGTTATGAAGGCCAACATTCCATTAGCTTTTTTCACTGCCTGCTGTACCTGCACACCAACTTTAAGTGACCGGTGTACAAGGACACCCAGGTCTCGCTGTACCTCCCCCTTCCCTAAGCTAACCCCATTGAGATAATAATCTGCCCCCTTGTTTTTGCCACCAAAGTGGTTAACCTCACATGTATCTATATTATAACCATATAACCATATAACCATATAACAATTACAGCACGGAAACAGGCCATCTCGACCCTTCTAGTCCATGCCGAACAGGTATTCTCCCGTAGTCCCATATACCTGCGCTCAGACCATAATCCTCCATTCCTTTCCCGTCCATATAACTATCCAATTTATTTTTAAATGATAAAAACGAACCTGCCTCCACCACCTTCACTGGAAGCTCATTCCACACAGCCATCACTCTCTGAGTAAAGAAGTTCCCCCTCATGTTACCCCTAAACTTCTGTCCCTTAATTCTCAAGTCATGTCCCCTTGTTTGAATCTTCCCTACTCTCAGTAGGAAAAGCTTATCCACGTCAACTCTGTCTATCCCTCTCATCATTTTAAAGACCTCTATCAAGTCCCCCCTTAACCTTCTGCACTCCAAAGAATAAAGCCCTAACTTGTTCAACCTTTCTCTGTAACTTAGTTGCTGAAACCCAGGCAACATTCTAGTAAATCTCCTCTGTACTCTCTCTATTTTGTTGATATCCTTCCTATAATTAGGCGACCAAAATTGTACACCATACTCCAGAATTGGCCTCACCAATGCCTTGTACAATTTTAACATTACATCCCAACTTCTATACTCAATGCTCTGATTTATAAAAGCCAGCACACCAAAAGCTTTCTTTACCACCCTATCTAGATGAGATTCCACTTTCAGGGAACTGTGCACAGTTATTCCAAGATCCCTCTGTTCACCTGCATTCTTCAATTCCCTACCATTTACCATGTACGTCCTATTTTGATTTGTCCTGCCAAGATGTAGCACCTCACACTTATCAGCATTAAACTCCATCTGTCATCTTTCAGCCCACTCTTCCAACCGGCATAAATCTCTCTGTAGACTTTGAAAATCTACTTCATTATCCACAGCCGCACCTATCTTAGTATCATCTGCATACTTACTAATCCAATTTACCACACCATCATCCAGATCATTGATGTACATTCAGATTCAACTTTATTGTCATTGTGCAGTGTACAGTACAGAGACAACGAAATGCAGTTAGCATCTCCCTAGAAGAGCGACATTAATATGAGCAGTAAATAAATAAATCTAATAAATCCTGGTGGGAGGAGTGTCCGGGGGGGGGGTGTGATTGGCAGTCACCGAGGTACAGTGTTGAGTAGTGTAACCGCCGCAGGGAAGAAGCTGTTCCTGGACCTGCTGGTCCGGCAACGGAGAGACCTGTAGCGCCTCCCGGATGGTAGGAGGGTAAACAGTCTGTGGTTGGGGTGAGAGCAGTCCTTGGCGATGCTGAGCGCCCTTCGCAGACAACGCTTGCTTTGGACAGACTCAATGGTGGGGAGTGAGGAACCGGTGATGCGTTGGGCAGTTTTCACCACCCTCTGCAGTGCTTTCCGGTCGGAGACAGAGCAGTTGCCATACCATACTGTGATGCAGTTGGTAAGGATGCTCTCGATGGTGCAGCGGTAGAAGTTCACCAGAATCCGAGGAGACAGATGGACCTTCTTTAGTCTCCTCAGGAAGAAGAGACGCTGGTGAGCCTTCTTGACCAGAGTTGAGGTATTGTTGGTCCAAGAGAGGTCATCGGAGATGTTGACCCCCAGGAACCTGAAGCTGGAAACACGTTCCACCTCCCTCCCGTTAATGTGGATGGGGGTGTGCATGCCGCCCCTAGACTTCCTGAAGTCTACAATGAGCTCCTTGGTCTTCTTGGAGTTAAGGGCCAGGTTGTTGTCAGCGCACCATGCTGCTAGGAGCTGGACCTCCTCCCTATAGGCCGACTCATCGTTGTTGCTGATGAGGCCAATCACCGTTGTATCATCTGCGTACTTGATGATGGTGTTAGTACCATGTACAGGTGTACATGACAAACAACAGTGGACCCAACACAGATCCCTGTGGCACCCCACTAGTCACTGGCCTCCAACCTGACAAACAACCATCCACCATTACTCTCTGGCATCTCCCATTCAGCCACTGTTGAATCCATCTTGCTACTCCACCATTAATACCCACCCATTGAACCTTCTTAACCAACCTTCCGTGAGGAACCTTGTCAAAGGCCTTACTGAAGTCCATATATACAACATCCACGGCTTTACCCTCATCAATTTCCCGAGTAACCTCTTCAAAAAATTCAAGATGATTAGTCAAACATGACCTTCCAGGCACAAATCCGTGTTGACTGTTCCTAATCAGCCCCTGTTTATCCAGATGCTTATATATATTATCTCTAAGTATCCTTTCCATTAATTTGCCCACCACTGACGTCAAACTAACAGGTCTATAATTGCTAGGTTTACTCTTAGACCCCTTTTTAAACAATGGAACAACATGCGCAGTACGCCAATCCTCCGGCACTATTGCCGTTTCCAATGACATTTGAAATATTTCTGTCATAGCCCCTGCTATTTCTACACTAACTTCCCTCAATGTCCTAGGGAATATCCTGTCCGGACCTGGAGACTTATCCACTTTTATATTTCTCAAAAGTGTCAGTACTTCCTCTTCTTTGAATCTCATAGTTTCCATAGCTACTCTACTTGTTTCCCTTACCTCACATAATTCAATATCCTTCTCCTTGGTGAATACCGAAGAAAAGAAATTGTTCAATATCTCCCCCATCTCTTTTGGCTCTGCAGATAGCTGTCCACTCTGACTCTCTAATGGACCAATTTTATCCCTCGTTATCCTTTTGCTATTAATATAGCTGTAGAAACCCTTTGGATTTACTTTCACCTTACTTGCCAAAGCAACCTCATATCTTCTTTTAGCTTTTCTAATTTCTTTCTTAAGACACTTTTTACATTTTGTATACTCCTCAAGCACCTCATTTACTCCATGCTGCCTATAATTATTGTAGATCTCTCTCTTTTTCCGAACTAAGTGTCCAATTTCCCTTGAAAACCATGGCTCTTTCCAATTTTTACTATTTCCTTTCAACCGAACAGGGACATAAAGATTCTGTACTCTTAAAATGTCACCTTTAAATGTCCTCCATTTCTCTTCCACATCTTTCCCATAAAACAAACTGTCCCAATTTACTCCTTTTAAATCCTTTCGCATCTCCTCAAAGTTAGCCTTTCTCCAATCAAAAATCTCAACCCTAGGTCCAGTTCTGACCCTCTCCATAATTATATTGAAACTAATGGAATTGTGATCACTGGTCCCGAACTGTTCCCCAACGCATACCTCTGCCACCTGACCCGTCTCATTTCCTAACAGGAGGTCCAGCACCGCCCCTTCTCTAGTAGGTACTTCTATGTATTGCTGCAAAAAACTATCCTGCACACATTTTACAAACTCCAACCCATCCAGCCCATTTACAGAATGTGTTTCCCAGTCTATGTGTGGAAAATTGAAATCTCCCACAATCACTACCTTGTGCTTACTACTGATATCTGCAATCTCCTTACATATTTGCTCCTCCAATTCTCGCTCCCCCTATGAGTGTTGCTACCCCTTTCCCATTTCTCAGTTCCACCCAAATAGCCTCCCTAGAAGAGCCCTCTAATCTATCCTGCCAAAGCACTGCTGTAATATCTTCCCTGATAAGCAATGCAACGCCTCCACCTCTTGCCCCTCCAATTCTATCACACCTGAAGCAACGAAATCCTGGAATATTTAGTTTCCAATCACAGCCCTCCTGCAACCATGTTTCACTGATCGCCACAACATCATACTTCCAGGTGTCAATCCAGGCTTTAAGTTCATCCACCTTTCTTACAATGCTCCTAGCATTAAAATATACACATTTAAGAAACCCACCCTCTCTTATTCTCTGTTTATTGTCTTTTTCTTCTCTCTCCCCTACATTTTGGGTCAGAGTGCTTCCATTCTCTGCCTCCTGCCTCACACACTGACTGCTAGCTTTCCCAATTTGAGTCCCTCAACCCAACCATACTAGTTTAAAGTCTCCCCAGTAGCCTTTGCAAATCTACCCGCCAGGATATTGGTCCCCCTCGAGTTCAAGTGCAACCCATCCTTTCTGTACAGGTCGCACCTTCCCCAAAAGAGGTCCCAATGATCCAGAAACTTGAATCCATACCCACTGCACCAGTCCCTCATCCACTCATTTATCCTCCACCTCGCTCCATTCCTACTCTCACTGTCGCGTGGCACAGGCAGTGATCCTGAGATTGTTACCTTTGCAGTCCTTCTCCTTAACTCTCTACCTAACTCCCTAAATTCTTCTTTCAGGAACTCTTCTCTTTTTTTACCTATGTCGTTGGTACCTATATGTACCACAACCTCAGGCTCCTCTCCCTCCCATTTCAGGATTTCTTCAACACGTTCAGACACATCCCTGACCCTGGCATCAGGGAGGCAAACTACCATCCGGGTCTCCTGTCTGCATCCACAGAAACGCCTATCCGACCCCCTGACTATAGAGTCCCCTATTACAATTGCCCTCCTCTTCTTTTCCTTACCCTTCTGAGCAACAGGACCGGTCTTTGTGCCAGAGGCCCGGCCGCTGTCGCTGCCCCCAGGTAGGCCATCTCCCCCACCATTACTCAAACATGAGTACTTATTTTCAAGGTGTACAGCCACTGGGGTACTCACCAGTCCCTGCCTCTGCCCATTGCCTTTCCTAACTGTGACCCAGTTTTCTGTCTCCCGTGGTCTTGGAGTGACCACCTCCCTGTAACTCCTTTCTATGACCTCCTCGCTCTCCCTGAGCAGACAGAGGTCATCGAGTTGCTGCTCCAGGTTCCTAACACGGTCCCTTAGGAGCCCCATCTCGACGCACCTGGCGCAGATGTGGACGTCTGGAGGGCACTCAGACTCCATGACTTCCCACATCTGACATCCAGAACAGTAAACTGCCCTGGCCCTCATAATCCCCTTACCTGGGATACAAGCCAATCAGCTGCTTCCTCTAGTCCGTTCGACCAATCAGAGTCTTCCCCCACACTCCTTCTCTGGAACGTTGCAGTTGCAGATGGAACGTTGCAGATTTGGGTTCCAACGGCTCCAGGTAACTCCTCCTCCTCGCTCCAACGGCTCCCCGGGCCTCTGTAGAAGCAAGCCCTGCGCTGTTTTTCTACTGCATCACCAAGCGTTTGCGCACTCACTCAACCTGTCCAGGTCACCCTGCAACCTGCTAACATCCTCTTCACAGTTCACACTGCCACCCAGCTTTGCTAGTGTTGCTCCTAATTCCCTCTTCCAAATCATTAATATATATGGTAAACAGTTGCGGCCCCAACATCGAGCCTTGCGGCACTCCACTCGCCACTGCCTGCCATTCTGAAAAGGACCTGTTCACTCCTACTCTTTGCTTCCTGTCTGCCAACCAATTTTCTATCCACGTCAACACCCTACCCCCTATACCATGTGATCTAATTTTAGTCACCAGTCTCCCGTGCGGGACCATATCAAAGCCTTTCTGAAAGTCTAGATACACTACATCCATTGGCTCCCCTTCATCCATTTTACTTGTCACATCCTCAAAAAAATCCAGAAGATTAGTCAAGCATGATTTTCCTTTCATAAATCCATGCTGACTTGGACTAGTCCTTTTACTGCTATCCAAATGCCCCATTATTACCTCTTTAATAATTGACCAGCATCTTTCCCACCACCGAAGTCAGGCTAACTGGTCTGTAATTCCCCATTTTCTCTCTCGCTACTTTCTTGAAAAGTGGGATAACATTAGCTATCCTCCAATCCACAGGATTGTGGAATGTGGAAAGAATGTCCTTCTGAGGATATGATGCTAGTCCTAGACTCTACCACTAGTGGAAACATCCTCATCACATCCACTCTACACATCCGAAGTACCTTTTCAACTCTTCTGCCATTTCCTTGATCCCCATAATAATTTCACCCTTGTCTGCCTTCAAGGGACCCACATTTGACTTTGCTATTCTTTTTCCCTTAACATATCTAAATAAGCTTTTACTGTCCTTCCTTACATTCCTGGCCAGCTTCCCCTCGTACTTCATCTTTTCAGCTCGTATTGCTCGTTTTGTTCCCTTCTGTTGTTCTATGAAAGTTTCCCAATCCTCTGGCTTCTGGCTACTCTTTGCTGTGTTATACATCTTTTCTTTTAGTTTTATTCTATCCCTAACTTCTCTTGTTAGCCACGGTTGCCTCCTACTCCCCTTGGAATCTTTCTTCCTTTTTGGAATGAAATGATCCTGCGTCTTCCGGATTATGCCCAGGAAATCCTGCCATTGCTGTTTCACCATCATTCCTGCTTGTATCCCTTTCCAGTCTACATTGGCCAGCTCCTCTCTCATGCCTTCATAATCCGCTTTGTTCAACTGCATCACTGCCACTTCCGATTTAACCTTCTCCTTCTCAAATTGCAGATTAAAACTAAAACTTTACCTCGAGTTCTCTTATCAAATTTGGTTCATTGGACAACATTAAATCTAGAATTGCCTTTTCTCTGGTCGGCTCCATTGCAAGCTGCTCATCTCGGAGGCACTCTACAAACTCTCTTTCATGGGGTCCTGAACCAACCTGATTTTCCCAGTCTACCTGCATATTGAAATCACCACAGTGGCATTACCTTTGTTACATGCCAGTTTTAACTCCTGCTGCAACTTACACCCTGCATCCGGGCTACTTGAACTGGACCCCTTCACCTTGAAGCTATGCACTCTAGCCTTTAATATTTCCACCATGCAAAAAGATTCTAACTGCCCAACATATCTTTGCCTCTGGTCACCCCTCAACCTTCGAAGTTACAGAGTACACAATCCAAGTTTGTTCAACTCCCCTTATAGCTAATTACCACTAACCCAGGCATCATTCTGATAACCTATTGTACACCCTCTCCAAAGCCCACAACCATCCTGTAATGGGGCGACCAGACCTCAACGTTTCAAGGTTTTGAGGTCAGTTTATTGTCACAGGTACCACCAGATACAGTGAAATTCGAATTACCATACAGCTATACTAAAAAAAGCAACGAGACACACATCTACATAAAAGTTAACATAAACATCCACCACAGCGGATTCCCCACGTTCCTCACTGTGATGGAAGGCAATGAAGTACAATCTTCTTCCTCTTCATTCTCCCGCAGTCGGGGCAGTCAAACCATCCGCAGTTGGGGCGATTGAAGCCCCCCAAACATAAAGCAAGTTACAGAACACTAAAACATACATCTAACAGATACAAACAACAAAGAAGGAAGGGACAGACAGACTGCTGGCGAGGCAGCCATTGCTGGCGCCACCCGGTGCAGTACACATGCAGTGTACCAAATTTGGCACAAACAAAGTCATATAAAGCTGCATTATAACGTATTGACTCTTATACCCAGTGCCCCGACCAGTGAAGCCTAATATACCATATGCCTTCTTCACCACTATATCTATTTGTGATGGCTCTTTCAGGGGGTTATAGACATCGATCCCAAGATCCCTCTAAACATTAATGATAATAAATGTATTTCGTTAACTGTATACATTTCGTTTGCATTCGACCTCCCAAGTTGGACAAAGTCAGCATCGATTTACGAAAGGTAAATCATGTCTGACGAATCTTATAGAATTTTTCGAGGATGTAACTAGTAGAGTGGATAGGGGAGACCCAGTGGATGTGTTGTATCTGGACTTTCAGAAGGCTTTCGACAAGGTACCACATAAGAGATTAGTATACAAACTTAAAGCACACGGTATTGGGGGTTCAGTATTGATGTGGATAGAGAACTGGCCGGCAAACAGGAAGCAAAGAGAAGGAGTAAACGGGTCCTTTTCACAATGGCAGGCAGTGACTAGTGGGGTACCGCAAGATTCAGTGCTGGGACCCCAGCTATTTACAATTTATATTAATGAACTGGATGAGGGAATTGAAGGCAACATCTGCAAGTTTGCGGATGACACTAAGCTGGGGGACAGTGTTAGCTGTGAGGAGGATGCTAGGAGACTGCAAGGTGACTTGGATAGGCTGGGTGAGTGGGCAAATGTTTGGCAGATGCAGTATAATGTGGATAAATGTGAGGTTATCCACTTTGGTGGCAAAAACAGGAAAGCAGACTATTATCTAAATGGTGGCCGATTAGGAAATGGGGAGATGCAGCGAGACCTGGGTGTCATGGTACACCAGTCATTGAAAGTAGGCATGCAGGTGCAGCAGGCAGTGAAGAAAGCAAATGGTATGTTAGCTTTCATAGCAAAAGGATTTGAGTATAGGAGTAGGGAGGTTCTACTGCAGTTGTACAGGGTCTTGGTGAGACCACACCTGGAGTATTGCGTACAGTTTTGGTCTCCAAATCTGAGGAAGGACATTATAGCCATAGAGGGAGTGCAGAGAAGGTTCATCAGACTGATTCCTGGGATGTCAGGACTTTCATATGAAGAAAGACTGGATAGACTTGGCTTATACTCGCTAGAATTTAGGAGATTGAGAGGGGATCTTATAGAAACGTACAAAATTCTTATGGGGTTGGACTGGCTAGATGCAGGAAGATTGTTCCCGATGTTGGGGAATTCCAGGACAAGGGGTCACAGCTTAAGGATAAGGGGGAAATCCTTTAAGACCGAGATGAGGAAAAACTTTTTCACACAGAGAGTGGTGAATCTCTGGAACTCTCTGCCACAGAGGGTAGTTGAGGCCAGTTCATTGGCTATATTTAAGAGGGAGTTAGATGTGGCCCTTGTGGCTAAAGGGATCAGGGGGTATGGAGAGAAGGCAGGTACGGGATACTGAGTTGGGTGATCAGCCATGATCATATTGAATGGCGGTGCAGGCTCGAAGGGCCGAATGGCCTACTCCTGCACCTATTTTCTATGTATCTATGTAGCTATGTTACAACACATCACACTTGTTTGGATTAAACCGCCGTTAATCTGCCATTTCACTGCCCATTTCTGCAGTACATATTGTTAATGAATTTGTAGTTGGCACATATATAGTGGACAGTAAGGAAGGATATCTTCCTCACTATCCACAATTTGACACAAATGACATAGGCAGGGAAAGGGGTGAGGTCCTCCAGATAGAATACAGTGAGTTGGGCAAATCCAGAGGATGCAGGGTCATTTCATTCCAGAGAGGAAGAAATAATCTAAGGGGAGTAAGTGGCTGACAAGGGAAGATAGCGATGGAATAAAATGAATAGAAAAGGTGTATAACATGTCAAAGAGTTGCAGGAAGCCAGGGGATTGGGTTCCTTTCAAAGGACAACAGAACGGAACAAAAAGGGCAATACGGGGTGAAAAGATCAAATACGTGGAGGGTAAGCTGGCCAAGAATATAAAGAAGGGTAGTAAAAGCTTATTTCTGTATGTTGAGAAAAAGATTAGTAAAGACAAATATGGGTCACTTGAAGGTAGAAACAGGTGAAATTATGATGGGGTACAAGGAAATGGCAGAAGATTTGAACAGGTACTTTGGTTTTGCCTTCACTAAGGAAGACACAAACAATCTTCCAGATGTACTAGAGGACAGTGGATCTGGGGAGACACTGAAATAAATTTGCATTAGGCGAGAAATAGTATTGGGTAGACTAATGGGATTGAAGGCTGATAAATCCCCTGGACCTGATGAACTGCATCCCACAGTACTCAAGGAGGTGGCTCTAGAAGTCGTGGATGCATTGGTGATCATTTTCCAATGATATATAGATTCAGGATCAGTTCCTGTGGATTGGAGGGTAGCTAATGTTATCCCACTTTTCAAGAAAGGAGCGCGAGAAAAAACGGGGAATTATAAACCAGTTAGCCTGACATCTGTGATGGGGAAGATGCCGGAGACAATTATTAAAGATAATTAATAATGGGGCATTTGGATAGCAGTGACAGGATTGGTCCAAGTCAGTATGGATTTATGAAGGAGAAATCCTGCTTGACAAATCTTCAGGAATTTTTTGAGGATGTGACAAGTAAAATGGATGAAGGAGAGCCAATGGATGTTGTGTATGTGGCATTTCAGAAAGTCTTTGATAAGGTCCCACACAGGAGATTAGTGGGCAGATATATAGGTATATAGGCACTACAGGTATATAGAGTGTACCAAAGGCTGTTGGTAGATTGATCTTGGAGCGTTGAGGCACTTTATAAGAAGGGACAGAGCCATCTGTACTTTCTGAGGCGGCTCAGCTCTTTCAACGTCTTAACAAGCTCATCAGGAAGACTGGCTCAGTCCTGGAAGTGGTGTTGGACACATTGGAGGTGGTCTTGGAGGGGAAATTGTGGAGCATCTTGGGCAATGTAGCTCATCCCCTCCATGATGTACTAGTTAACCTGAGGAGCAACTTCAGCAACAGGCATATAAAATCCTGTAGATAATAGATAGGGTGAATGTATACGATTTTTACACAGGGTAGAGGAATCGAACCAGTGGATCTGGGTTTATAGGTGAAAGGGGCATAATTTAAGAAGAACCTGTGGGGTAACTTCTTCACATAGTGAATGGATGCTACGTATATATGGAATAAGCTGTCAGAGGAGGTAGTTGAAGCAGGTAAAATAACTACATTCAAAAGGCAATGGACAGATGCATGGATCGGCAAGATTTAGAGGGAGATTTGGCAAATGTGGGCAAATTGGATGAGCTTAGATAGGGCATCTTAGTCGGAATGGGCGAGTTGGGCAGAAGGGCCTCTTTCTGTGCTGTATGGCTCTATCTACATTTACAACAATATCTACATCATGTGAGAAGGTGGGTCAAGGTATAGAAAATGGAATTAACACTGACAAGTGTGAGGTGTTGCACTTTGCTATGTCAGACGATGGCAGGACCTACACATTAAATATTAGAGCACTTGGTGAGATGTGCAAAACAGAGAGACTTGGGAGTACAGGTGCATGGTTGCATAAAGTGGTGAGTTATGTAGCCTGGGTAATGAAGAAGCCGTTTGGTGTCCTTGCTCCATTGGGAAGGGTATCGAGTAGTTGGGACACCATGACACTGCTGTACTCCCAGTGGAAGAAGGTGGTAGGAAAAGGGACAGATGCGGTGGCGTGAGATTCAATCTTTGTTGAATTCACTTCTCACTGAACAGAAAACGTGGCTTTGGGGGGAACCGCAACACAAACCAGCACGCATGGCGGAGGAATTGCTGACAATGCCATTGACGGCTACAATAACTGGAGCCCGGAAAAGGGGTCCTGTACCCACACAGGTAGAAGTGCTAATCCTTGGTGGAGGGTCGATCTGGGCAGAACCTATCTCATATCTACAATAAGAATTAGCAACAGGATGGACTGCTGCCAGCGAAGGATCCTGGGAGCAGAGGTCCGCATTGGGATCTCGCTGGTGAATAACGGGAATTCCAACAGACTGTGAGTATTACGCGGCAGCACTGGCTTCATTTCCTCTTTGCCCACTGGTCTTGTGGCGATTCCATGCCCGGTTCAGTATGTCTGATGTATTGAAGGCAACAATGCCAAATATAGGGCAATACTGCACAATGTTTGCATTGCTGCATGGGGTAGCCAGACTCATATTGCCATACAGCATGGAAACAGGTCCTTCAGCCCAACTCATCCATGCAGATAAAGATATCCCATCTGGTCCCATTTGGCCCATATCCCTTCAAACCTTTCCTACCGACATAGTCCAAATATTTTTTAAATGTTATTATGATGCCCACCTGAACTACTTCCTGTTCAATTTTTCCACCACCCTTTGTATGAAAATGTTAACCTCATAAATTCATTAATGACAGTTGACCCTCGTAAAATCCTATTAAATTTTGAAACCTCTCACCTTAAACATGGTTCTGGATTCCCCTACCTTGGCTAAAAGACACTGCATTCACCCAATCTATTACATACACTTCTATTAGATCACTGTGGTGTGCAGCCTCCTGCACACCACATAATAAAGCCACAGCCTTCCCAAACTTTCCGTTGAGCTCAGTCCTTGGAGCCCTGGCAACATCCTCACTAATCTTCTCTGTATTCTTTCCAGCTACTGTGTCTTTCATAGTGAATAAAGCTCAATTATTCAATTATACTTTATTGTCTCATGTATCTGGGTACAATGCAATTCTCGGTTTTGCACACATTACACCAGGAAGGCAAAGAGTCTGTGGTTTCTGGTGCCGACAAAGTTCCAAAAGTATTCATTAAAGCCACGTTGTTCCATCAATGTTCTCTCCGCGGTACTTCCTCGAGCCGTCCTCCTCTCCTCTCCGCGACCCGACCGTCCCTCCTCTCCACGGCCCGTCGTCGACCCGACTAGGTCTCGGCTCCGCAAACGGCTCTGTAGCCCTCACCGGGAGCTTCCTATCTGCACTGCCGGGGCGCTCGCCGGTATCTTACTTTCTCAACCTCAACCCAATATTCATTGGTACAGTTTCACACGCATCTTTTACATCTGCAACATAACGTTTTTTTGTTTAGTTTAGTTTAATTTCACATGAACCGGGATACAATGAAAGGCTCGCTAACCAGTGAGTGGAAAGACAATACTGTAGCGATACTTGGTGGTGGCTTTGGTTAGTCAAACCCTCGGATCGGCTGCACCGATCACGTGGGCGTGGGGGACGGGTTTCGCGCGTTTTTTCCCCGAGTTGTACCAGTCTAGCGCCACACTTGTGGGAGCAGCATCGCGTCTTTGGCTGTCTTAACAACCAGAGTTAATTCGTTGTTTTACCGTTGCAAAATAAAGCAATTTAAATTCACTCCCGGTCTCGACTTGCCAAACTGGTGACCCCGACTCGTCCACTCGTATATTGGATGTCAAGAATGCAAGCCGCCGCCGTTCCCGAAGCTCAGCAGAATGTCGTTGGCCTCAAGCTGCCCGTGTTCTGGGCCGAACAGCTACAGGTTTGGTTCGCCCATGTCGAAGTGCAGTTTCATCTCCGCAACATCGTGTCCGACGACACCCAGTACATTCATGTCATGGGCGCGTTCACACAAGAGACGGCTTCGTGGCTGCTGCCAATCCTCCAGGACCCGCCGGTGCTCGCAAAATACGATGGCCTCAAAGCCCTCCTACTTCGTACGTTCGGGCTCAGCCGCAGTGATCGCGCCGCCCACCTCTTACACATGGATGGGTTGGGCGACCACAAGTCGTCCACGCTTATTGCTGTGATGCTCGCCCTGATGGACGGCCACCGCCCGTGTCTGCTCTTCGAATAGGCGTTCTTGGAGCAGATGCCTGACGACATTCGCCTCATTTTCGCCGGTGCCGATTTGACTGACCCTATGCAGCTCACCGAGAGGGCCGACGAACTCTGGCTCGCGAAGCAGCAAGATGCCGGCTCCATCCACTGGGTCACCAAGCCAGCACGCCAGTCACCTCGGCGACGCCCTACCCACCGCTTTCATCGCAGAGCCACAGCCACGAGCTGGCGACCGGGGTAAGTGCAAATGGTGCTTCTACCATCCTCGCTGGGTTGCTGAGGCTCGACGCTGCCGTCAACCCTGCTCGTTCCAGGGAAACGCCTCAGCGGGTCGTCTGTAGAGGCGATCGCGATCGGCCCGAACAACCGCCTTTACGTCTGTGACCGTCACTCCGGCAGGCATTTTCTCGTTGAGTCCGGGGCTATTGTGAGCATCCTCCCTCCGACTGGACGTGACACCCGTGCTGGTAAGCGGGGCCCTGTGCTCACGGCCATTAATCGCAGTACCATTCGGACCTACGGCACGAGGACCCCCTCGCTGTCTTTCGACTCCCCCCCCCCCCCCCCCCACCCCCACCCGTATGAGTGGACTTTCATCATTGCCAACGTCGCGCAACCACTCCTGGGTGCCGATTTCCTACGCGCTTTCTCCCTCCTAGTCGATGTGCGGGGTGGGCACATGATGCCGGCGTCGGCCCTCGGCCCCTGCCTCCACCCAGCCCACAGCTCAGCGCCGTCGCCAAGGTTGATGGCCCCTATGCCTCCCTCCTCACTCATTTCCCCGAGCTCCCTGCTTCAGCATGGCGGACCCCAAGCACGGGGTCGTCCATCACATCCCCACCGTGGGCCCACCTGTGCACGCCCGGGTGCGCCATCTTCCACCGGACAAGGACAAGCTGCGTATCGCCCGGGAGGAGTTCCAGCTCATGGAGGACATGGGGGTTGTCCGGCGCTCGGACAGCCCATGGGCATCCCCGCTGCACATGGTCCCCAAAGCATCTGGGGGGTGGAGACCATGTAGGGACTATAGGCGTCTGAATGCCATGGCAACCGCGGACCGCTACCCGGTGCCCCACATCCAGGACTTTTCCGCCCACCTCGAGGGTGCCACCTTCTTTTCAATCGTCGACCTTGTCCATGGCTATAACCAAATCCCAGTCCACCTGGACGACGTTCCCAAGACCGCGACCATCACCCCGTTCGGGTTGTTCGAATGGCCGCATATGCCCTTTGGATTGAAAAACGCTGCGCAGGCGTTCCAGAGGCTCATGGACAGGGTCGGGAGGGGTCTGCCTTTCGTCTTTATCTACCTCTACGACATCTTGGTCACAAGTTGCACCCAGCACGAGCACATCGAACACCTGCGGACCCTCTTCCAGCTCCTCGACCACGGCTTCATTATCAAGTGACAGTTCGGCCTCCGCTTCATCTCCTTTCGGGCACAGCGTGACACCTCAAGGCGCCGCCCCTTTTCCTTCGAAGGTGGAGGCCATTCGGCAGTTTTCCCGTACGCGCACAGTAAAGGGGTTGCAGGAATTTGTTGACATGGTAAACTTTTACCATCGTTTCGTGCTGGCAGCAGCCAAAATCATGCGCCTCCTTTTCCAGTGCCTCGCGGGCAAGCCGCGGGAGCTCGAGTGGTCCTCCGAGGCGGATGCGGCATTTGAGGGTTCCAAAGCGGCCCTGGCCAATGCAACCATGTTGGTCCACCCGCGATCCTCAGTCTCAATGGCCCTCACTGTGGATGCATCTGACACGGCTGTGGGCGGCGTACTAGAGCAGCTCATCGACGGCCGCTGGCCTTTTTCAGCCATCAGCTACGAGCCCCCGAGCACAACTACAGCCCCTTCGACAGGGAGCTCCTGGCGTTATACCTGGCCATCAGGTACTTCCGCTACGTTCTCGAGGGCCGCCCTTTCACTGCCTTCACTGACAACAAACCCCTCACCTTTGCCTTGGGTAAGGTATCCAACCCGTGGTCCACCCGCAAGCATCTCCGCGTTGACGGACGTGCAGCACGTCGCGGGCAAGCACAACACAGTCGCTGACGCTCTGTCCCGTCCCGCCCTTCCTTCTGTCTCGGCCGTAGACCACGGCATGGACTATGAGGTGCTGGCTGCAGCGCAGCACACGGATGCTGGGATGGCGAACTACCGCACTTCTGTTTCTGGCTGATGTCCCGTGTGGACCCTCGGGCACGATGGTCCTCTGCGATATCTCACCGGGTCGACCACGCCCCATTGTCCCCATACGTTGGCGCCGCCGGATCTTTGACTCCATCCACGGTCTGGCATTCCGTCCATTCGGGCGACCTCTGCGCTGTCGGTGGACAAATTAGTTTGGCACGGGCTCCGCAAGCAGGTGGCGGCTGGGCCCATGCCCGCCTTCCTTGTCAGACCTCCAAGGTCCAGTGGCTCGTGAGGCCCTTGGTGATGGGTTTCGCAGTCCCTTCTGCCCGCTTCCTACATATTCACGTTGACCTGGTGGGCCCGTGGCGGACATCTCGCGGCGCCACCCACTTACTCACCGTCGTGGATTGATTCACGAGGTAGCCGAAGGCTATCCGCTTGCGGACACCTCCGCCACGTCTTGTGCCCGGGCCCTGGCGGCCAAGTGGATTGCCCGGTTTGGGGTCCCATCAGATATCTCCACACACCAGGGGGCCCAATTCACTTCCTCTTTATGGTCTTCTCTCGCTCAGTTGTACGGGGCGCGGTTGCATCACAACACCACCTACCACCCACAGGCCAACGGGCTCGGTGAGCGCTTCCACCGACATCGACTCACGGGCACGGACCAGTTGTTGTGGGTGCTGCTTGGGATCTGCACCGCCCCCAAGGAGGACCTAGCCACTTCATCTGCCTGCTCATGTCGACGTTGATCGCGCAGCCCCGACGTAGAGGTCGTCCGCCGGCCGACACAGCTGCCCCTGACCCAGTTGTTCCCGTTTCTCCCGCCCCATTTAGGTCTCCTGGCCTTGTTTGGCCAGTCCCCTTTGTTACGCCCTCCCCGTCTCCTCTTACCACGCATTCTGGTCTCTGTGTCCGTGTCCCTGCTCAGTTCCGTACCTCGGGTTCTGGGGGGGGGGGGGTCCTGTAGAGACACCTGGTGGTGGCTTTGGTTAGTCAAACCCTTGGATTGGCTGCTCCGATCACGTGGGCACGGGGGATGAGTTTTGCATGCTTTTTCCCGAGTTGTATCAGTCTAATGCCACACCTGTGGAAGTAGCATCGCGTTTTTGGCTGTCTTACCGACCAGAGTTAATTCGTTGTTTTACCATTGCAAAATAAAGCAATTTAAATTCACTCACTCTCTCGACTCGCCAAAATACATGATTAAAATCGAGCCATCTGTCCCGATTTACCTACTCAATATCCTGACTGATAAAAGCCTTCCGTTGCACAAGTGTTCCTGGTGACTAATATTTTATGTTCGTGGTGAGAGAGGCACTTTGTCAGTGCCCACATTCCTGTCACCATGTTTGAAGCTTGGTTGATGCCCTGGCTCCGTATCCCTCACGATACCTTCATGTTAACGACATCGGGTGGCACCGAGATGGCAAGCTCGCCAGCAGCCTACGTGTTATTTCGACATTTTTGTTACTTTTAGTGTGTCTAAAATGTATGTTTTAATGTTTCTCGGTATGATATTACGTGGGGAGTATGGGTTGGAATAGGGGGAAACCGTTTTCAATCACTTACCTCTACGGAGATGTGATCTTTCTCTATGTCCGTCTCGATCCCCTACCTAACATCTGGATTGGTGCGGCCTTTCCTGGAGACCGTCGTGGACCATCGCGGAGCTGCGGTCCTTTGCTGAGGGTCGCTGTGGAAGTGCTCCGACCGCGGGGCCTGTGGACTTTCACACCCTGAAGCCGCAGTCTCCACTAAGAAAAGGCCGACTCGGGAGTGTTTCTGTTCCGTCCAGACGTCAAAGTCTCTATCACCCGACGAGATGGCTTCAACATCGGGCCCTCGGCAGAGGCATTGCTGAGGGTTCATGGTCCTGACCACCACGGGTGAACAAAGGAGGAAGATGACTGAACATTATTGCCTTCCATCACAACGAAGAATGCTGATTCCACTGTGGTGGATCTTTATGTTAAAAATTATTGTGTATTGCGGTCTTTTTTTACTTTTATGGCAAATATTACTGAACCTTAATTGGTGCATGTGACAAAAAATGTGAACTTGAACTTGAACTTGAACTTGATGTTTCTGTTTCATCCAGCTGTGGGGTAATCCAGACTGTTTCCGATATGTACACTTTAATCTGCAATGGATTCACGGGTCGATATGTGAACATCAGGATATCAGGATCTAATAAAGTCCTGAGTTTGTGTGGGGTTGAGGTCTTTGGAAAGCTGGTTTAGGCAGGTAAGTGTCCAGATTGTTTCTTTGTCATGTGTACCAATAACAGAATAATCAAATTCTCATTTACAGCCGTATAACCCCTCGACCATCGGGAAAAAGGGACTGAAGTGTGAAAACGCACACCTCCAGATTAATGGAGAGTTTCTTCCTCGCTGTTATCAGGCAACTGAACCATATAACCACAACCAGAGAGCAGTATTGAACTATCTCATTGGAGACCCTCAGACCATCATTGATCGGATTTTACTGGCTCTGTTTTTTTCTATTCACATTATTCCCTTATGTATCTGTACACTGTGGGTGACTCGATTGTAATCAGGTATTGTCTTTCTGTTAAATGGTTGGGACGCACAAAAGCTTTTCACTGTACCTCAGTACACGTGACAATAAACTAAACTAAACCAAACATAACATGTCTGTAAACACAACACACTCATATATTATATAATAAACAAAAAAATCAGTGAATCACTAACCCCACTACCTTAAAAAAAAAGCCCAGGCCTTAGTGCAAATTAAGACAATAGTAAGATTAAACGAGAACTTACCAGTTTGAAGTTTGATCTTGATTTTATGAGGAGTTACGATGAGCGATTATGTGAAGAAGGGACGTCAGTCTGCATGCGCGTCATTCTTCAAAGCAGCGGTGTGAAATCACAGAAAAGAGAAAAGACCTGAGGATAGTAAGATTGAGAACTGGAAACTACCAAATGACCTTGATAGTATGAGGGAGGGAGCGGGGGGCACGTAATCGCTCATCGTAACTCCTCATAAAATCAAGATCAAACTTCAAACTGGTAAGTTCTCGTTTAATCTTACTATTTTACTTCGGAGTCACGTGAGTGACTACGTGAAGATTTTAAAGCTCTGATTTCATGCCGTGGAAAAAACGAGTCCACACAATCACGACTGCCTCAGTTTACCACAGGTAAGGGTAAACATTAATAATGCATTCAGACATTACATAGTTTTAAACATGCTGATGCTGATAAATGGACAAATAATAATAATAGTAACCCCTCTCATCCGGGGGGAAACTATAAAATAGAACCTAAAATAGAGTTGGCAAATACCCCTGGTCTGGCAATCGTTCCCCAGACCATCCTGCAGTCGGCAGGATGTGGTCCAGAGGACCGTACATAACCCTTGCTGCTGATGTAGTAGCAGCCCTGGTGGAGTGAGATTTGAAAATTAGAATTTGTATCTACTCCTGTATGAGCCAGAACCCCATATAACCACGTGGAAGTGGTCTGAACTGATACCTTCTTATGGGGGTTTTAGTAACTAACTACATAGGTAGTATGAGAGCCTCTAAGGCTCTAGGTGATCGAGACGTAATGCTGTAAACGAGTGACCACACATAAACGAAGGTGTATGGGGTATGCCATGAGAACTAGTTTGAGACCTGACACACTGGCTGCCCTGCTTAACTGATCGTAAACACAAAATATTAAATTATTAGCAGGTTTAACCATCCTGTCCAGTCACAATTTATGTAATGACTGGACCCGTTGCGCTGAGGACAGCGCCAAAGGGATACTACTTTGTGAGAGCTGAGCCAATGATAGGGATAGCTGGAGGCCCCTGGTAAAGTAGAGTTAACACAATGTCAAGTTCAAGTTCAAGTGAGTTCATTGTCATGTGTCCCTGATAGGGCAATGAAATTCCCGCTTTGCTTCAGCACAACAGAACATAGAAGGCATTGACTACAAAACAGATCAGTGTGTCCATATATCATTATATACATCCTGTACTTCTGTGTACTTGGGTCTGGGAGAACTTGTGTAAAGATATCCTAATAAACTGGAATCAGAGGGTGAGACCCGACAGAGCTGGGTCCCGCTCGCTGCAGCAAATATGATGAGAAGCACATTGACACAGTTGATGGGACTATAACTTAATTATTGTCAAGGGCCCATTGAAAAATGAACTTTAAGACGTCAGTGTCCATGCCGTATTTATATGTAACATAGCGTTTAAACAGAAACGCTTCCCATCTCCTGAAGACAAAATGTACTGCTTTGCTGGTGCTATCCCTGCACACTGCAGTGAGCACATACATGGATCGTTCTGACATCCCGAGCTGCAGGGGTTGTCTTCTCAGAATCTGTAAGGCAATGAATTGATTAATCATGCAGAGGCTAGTTCCGCGAGTCCCAGGCTGAAACCAGCAAAGTTTATGTTTCGAAATCCCATATAGGGTTCTACTATGATTCCCAACATTGCGGGAAACCATGGCAACATAGGCCAGTCAGACAGTACGAAAACCCCTGAAGCGTGATCTTGCTGAATTTGTTGCAAGACCCGACTGATGAGGCAAAATGCAGCAACGACATAAAAGAATATTCCTCCGTGTAACGAGAATGTATCTCTTGCCACTGTCATGCCAGATGTCTTGCAAAGAGCCTGGATGCAAACATATCGATATTCGGTGTTCCATAGAGCCATGATGTCATAAAATACCAGTGTTATGGCTAGAGTTGTCTCTGTGTAGTCATTGATTATACGTGATGATACACCACCGCCAAATAAGGTTGGGTAAATATGACAGGATAGTTTGGCTTGATTGCACGCATGTGACAAACAAATGCCACCACCACAGTGTATCAACGTGGAACTGAGCATGCATATCTGCGCAATAACCCTTTAACCCATAGTATGCACCTAGTGTATATAGGTAGTTGATACCAACAACTGAAGAATTGGTAATTCATGCAAATCTCATTCGTCTCCATAACTAGAGATGGCATTTGTAATTTCGCATCTTAGAGCATTTGCATCAGTTAGTAATAACTGAAGATTTGTTGACCAACTACGGAGCAATGCTGAATATTGTTCATCCACCATTGTGGCTTTGGTGGCTTCAGCTGGTAAAAGCATAGATCCGTTACCAATTGCACAGCCGAAACACAGCTGCTATATTGCCAATTTACACTTGATGAATAGAAGACTGCTTGATAACAAGATTGTTACAGGCTTCTATTGATTCAAATCTCTTGCCCCAGGGCGGAGTCACAGATAATGAATAGTTAACGGTAATACCGAATAACCAATAACTGTAGTTGGTATCAACTTAATTAACTGGAGGAACCTCAATTTCTTAAATATAGTTGTGGCTGAAAACAGTTGATTTTAGCAAAAACAGCGTTTAGAATATCATCCAGGTAAGCCATAACAAGTGATTTTTGAGCTCTGAGCAGTCCCAGCACCGGTTTAATAATTTGGTAGGTAACCTGGGAGCTGAAATAGCCCATAGCAACGCATAACCATTATCATAGCCCCATCCGGAAATCCAAATGTCTCCTGCGATCCCTGTAAATGGGACCTGAATAGTATTCAACTTTGAAATAGATGCATGCCATAAAGATCCTAAAGAAACGGTTTGTTAGAAAGTAACGAAGTTCCATATACTGAAGAATCTATGTTGCACATGCTAGTTAAATAAATTTTAAACTGACATCCTCCATCATTCATAATGAACAGGCCACGCCTGCCATAATACGTCCCCTTGAGTTGACAACTCTGGCCAGCTTCCCCGGGTCTGTCTCGAAAGGTGACCCTAGCCATTATACTGAGCCTGCCTCACAAAGACAACTCTGGCCATAACACTGGGCCTGCGTAGGAAGGCACTACGGCCATAATTCTGAGCCTGCCTCGAAAGACAACTCTGGCCAATTTCCGAGCTAGTCTCGGAAGGCAATCCTGGCCGTAATACTGAGCCTGCCTCGAAAGACAACTCTGGCCATATTTCCGAGTTTGTTCCGGAAGTAATCCTGGGCATAAAAACTGAGCCTGCCTCGAAAGACAACTCTGGCCCCAATCACATGTTATCTTTCATTTGTACAAAAATTTGTAAATACCAATTTGTAAATGGTCCACTGCCCCATGTTTAGGAGGAACCAAACCCACCTACCTCCGTGGTTACCTGTGGTCTGTGGTAAACCCAACAGCCCTTATGTGGGTTCTATTCCCGTCCTTGATTGGAGAGTAGGAACGGTAGTGTATGAGGATTCCATATGCCCTGACCGGTTTGGATCTTGGGCTGAAAAGCCTTGCCCAGCTATCAAGCTGCCACCTGTTTCAGTGAACTGCTACTGCCGTTAAGGCGTGGGGTGTGCCGTCGCCGATACGATGAAGCTTTGTTCGTCATTGGTACCTTGATCAGTCCTTCAACTTTTGCTTCCTCATCCAGGTATATCTGTTGGATAAGTCTTACCTGAAGAGATTCGGCGGCTGGTTTCATTTCCTCCAATGTCACCCCTGATGGCACTGTTCACTGCTGGCACTTGTAGCGTGAGGGGAAACTCTGTTTTTTCTGCTCACGACAGTAACCCATTCGTTTGCGAGTATTTCTTCAGAGTCAGACAGGAGCTGACTTCAAATGCTCCCCTCCTCAGAGAGGGAGATATAGTGCAGCTGCCGTTGCCGTGACCCCCCCCCCCCAAGTGGACCCGTGGTGATAACTCCCTCCTTTGGAGTATATCATTGTGGAGCACCTCTCCATCAGGTGCTCCATGTGGGTCTGAACGTTCAAAGACGTTACCCATGAAGGAGGGGATCCTCTCCATCAGGAATCCTCCTGGCCCGACTTGTTTGAGTTAACGGGGCTTCTTCCAATGCTCCCCTGCTCTGGGAGATATATCGTGGCTACCCTCCAAGCGGGTGCCTAGGTGCTACTGGCACCAGTCTGAAGCCGCTGGCTCCATCCAGCGACTCAAAAGGCGAAATTTGACCGCCGTCGCTACCGCATTCCCTCGGTCTCCGTAGCGGGTTCCCGCGGACCATTTCCGGGATTCCCCAAGGTCATGACCAGGATTCCCTCTGGTCAGTGACTGGGGTTGCCTGCGGTCCATGAAGGTTCCCCCGTGGCTGCCCGGACTTCGCCCCGAACTTCCGCAGGAAAAATCCTGAACAAGGGAATCCTGCAAAAGAAGAACATAACCTGAAAGTAAGTTTAAAACTTACCTTAGGGTTTAAACTTACTGCTGGCAGGAGCAGCGCCCTGCCAGACCGACGTAGTGCAATGCGGTAGACGTAATGATGCGCATATGGACTGACGTCCCTTCTTCACGTAGTCACTCACGTGACTCCGAAGTAAAATCCACATTTCACATCCACAGTTGAGAATCTTGTTGTATAGTATTCAAGAGCCTGCTGGTTGTTTGGAAGTAGTCTTTATCCGGGTGATCAGACACCTATTGTAGCTACGAAGGAATCCGTTTCACTGTCGCTAGACACTCTGACGCATTTAGTGTAGTGGATATATTTGCCAGACACAGTCTATTAAATTCTTCAATCCCATGAAATACCCCCTACCCCGTCTCATTTTCTCTGCCTCCACCCAACCAATCCCTCCCAACATTTTCCACACCCAGTCATCCTGCTCCTTTCCCCTCCTCCATGCCGTCCTTATCCCATATTTCCCTTTTACCGCCCTCTTCCCCGTCTGACCCTCACCACCCATATCCCTTCTGTTTTACCTTTCATTCCTCTTCGTATCTAAAATCTCTTTCTCTCCTTTTCATCTTGAGCCTTTTGTCACTTACTCCAGCCATCTGCCAATCAGCCACCACCCTCACCTGTATCCATCTATCACTTCATGTTAATGTGATAGGAGCGAAATTAGGCCATTCTGCCCATCAAGTCTACACCGACATACGATCATGGCTGAACTATCCCTCCCTCTCAACCCCATTCTCTTGTCTTCTCCCCATAACCCCTGACACCTGTACAAATCAAGAATCTATCTATCTTTCTCTGGCTCAATAATATCCAGTGACGGCCTCCGCAGCCTTTTGAGGCAATGGATGCCACAGGTTCACCATCCTTCAACCAAGAAATTCCCCTCATCTCCTTCCTTAAGGAACGTTCTTTTATTCTGAGGCTATGACCTATGGTCCTAGACACATCCTCTCCACATCCACTCTATCCAAGCCATTCACTATTCGGTAAGTTTCAGTCAGGCACCCCCATCATCTTTCTAAATTCCAGTAAGTGAAAGCCCATTGCCGTCAAACGATCATCGTATGTTAACCCACCTATTCCAAGGATCATGCCAGGCTTTTTATAGTCCCAACTCTCTTTTCCACCTTTCGTCCCCATACTCCATCAGTCTGAAGAAAACTCCTGCCACAAAGATCACCAGTCCATTCCCTCCACAGAAGCTGCATGACTCGCTGAGAGCATCCATCACTTTATTCTCTGCTCTCGATTCCAGCATTTCTTGTGTCTCCAGTATCCGATACATTCCCTGTCCAAGCTCAGCCGGAGCAATCGGACAATCCCATCCAATGAAAGAAGCATATTTTCTGATGATCAGAAAGGCCATAGAATACAGAACAGTACAGCACATGAACAGACCCCTTTGGTCCACAATGTCTGTGTAGAACATGATACCAAGTTAAACCAATTTCCTCCGTCTCCACATGATTCATATCCTTCCATTTCCTGCATTTCCATGCACTTATCTAAAACTCTTAAATGTCATGATCTTGTGTGTATCCACCACCATCCCTGGAGCACGTTCCAGATACACAATACCCTTTGTGTAAAAACGTGCCACACAGATTTCGTCTCAACCCCTCCATCAACTTATAGATATGCCCTTTAGTCCTTAAACATTTCCAGCCTGGGAACAAGGTTCTGACTGTCTACCCAACCTATGCCTCATAATTTCATGAGGGTCTCCCCTCACCCTCTGATGCTGCAGAGAAAACAATCCAAGTTTGTCCATCTTTGCCTTCTTGCTAATACCCTCCAATCCAGGCAGAATTATAGTGATCCCTCGCTGCATCCTCTCCATCACCTCCAAATTCTTCCCTCTTTTGCTCAACCCTCACTTTCAACGCTTGTTGGCGGACACGGATGATATTCCAAGCAACTGCTTTGAGTCACTGGACTGGTCCATATTCAGTAGTTCTGCAGCCAACCTGAATGAGTATGACATTGCCGTTACTGACTTCATCAGCATGTGTGTAGAGTGCGAGCCGACAAAGACAATCCGAGTGTTCCCCAACCGGAAATCATGGATGAACCGCGATGTACATTCACAGGAAACGGCGAGGTCTGCCGTGTTACATAATACATTTGAAGTGATTGTGTTGTACTGGTCGCCACATGACAGGGCGTGGAGGCTCTGAAAAGGGCATAGAAGAGTTTTACTAGAATGCTGACCAGATTAAAGCATAAAAATGACATCAAATTCTGGTGTAATTCAGCAGGTCAGACAGCATCTCTGGAGAACATGGAAGAATGGCTTTTCGGGTCGGGACTCTTCTTCAGACTTGAGAAGTGTCCCGACCTGAACATCACATACATGCTTTCCAGCATGGTCCCTAACTGGCTCAGTTCCTCCAGCAATGTGTATCTCTTTTGTAAAACAACATCTGCAGTTCTTCGCTTCTCTCCTTGTATTATCTATAAGGAGAAGTTGGGCAAACAGATGGCATTTTCTGTAGAGTCTGAGGTTGCAAAGAGATCTGACAGAAGTATACAGAATTATGAAAGGGTTTGATGGGGTAGACAGTCAGAACCTTTTTCACAGGGTGCAAATGTCCAAGATTAGTGGGCGTAGCTTTAAGGTGAGAGCAGGGATGTTTAAAGGAGATGTACCGTGCAAATATTTTACACAGAGGGCCATGAGTGTCCGTAAAGCACTGCCAGGACTGGTGATGGAGGCAGATACGACAGATGCATTTAACAGTGTAGGGGGAAATTTTGTACTATTTTGTGCAATACCCATAACCTGTACTTGGCTTTACTCAGATAGGCACAGACACAAAATAAAACAGCACGTAGATCAGTGGTGAGCCTATCGAACAAATAGGTTTATTGAAGGCCTTAAAAGTGCACACCGGTAGAGAGTCTGAGAGAACCAAGAGTGTTTCAAAGATGCACAGTACCTACAGCATCTTATATTCATTTTAGATAGGCACATAGATATGCAGGGAATGGAGGGATATGCGTCACATGCAGGCAGAGGAGATTCATTTAACAAAGACATTATGTAGCAATGTTACAACATTTTGAGATTTTAAAAATAAAGTCTGCAATTTATCCCATCAGATAAAGCATAAAAAGAAGTTTAATTTGACACCTAATTCACTTTCATATCTTCAGTATTAAAGAAGTTATGGCCATTTTCATACTCGGAAATTAGCATCTTGTTCCCTATTGCTTTTCCATTGACTTAACACAAAAGCTGTGATCGAGGACAGTTAAAAGCCCATAACTTTCTTAAAAATTAAGATAACTGAAAGAAATTTTCAGTTATTATAGACTGAAGCATTCTGAAACAAATATGAAACAATCTTACTTAGAAGACATGAAAGTAAAGCATATAATTAGTTAGTTACCTAATTGTAGCTAATTACAAAATTCAATTACTAGATCTAAACATCTATCAATTTCTTAAGAATAGATTAACATTTTTAAATAGCCTAAGTGTCCAAATAACATTCACACAATAATTCACAATATAACATAATTTTAAAATCTCATTTTCATGAATTTACAGGCCAAATGGAAGGAATTGAATGTTTAGTACCTGTAAATTAATGGGCATTTAAATCATCTTGCGAGTGAGGATTTCCGGAACGCGATCTTTTGGAACGTTCATTTGCAGTGAATTTAACCCCGTATTGGCATGAAAAATACTGCCGTTAGTTCAGGGAATAAAATCACCGTTTCGCATGTAAAAATGTGAATTAAAGGCTTCTTAAGAAGCACTTTTATACATTTAAAGAAACCACTTTCGTTTACCTGTCCCGTGTGTGAAATCCGTCCCCGTTATCGGTGTTGAAGCTTCAGGAGCTGCTTTCAAAATTACTCCAGCACTGACATTGACGATTTAATAAAAATAAAAAATTCACAAAACGCCCCTAGGAACGATTTTTCAGCAAACGCTTGTACTCCAACGAAATATAATTCAGGCAAGGTAGGAGAAACCCGCGTTTTAACCCCGCCCCCCCCTTAAAGGCGCCAAAATCGCGCACATGGCTAGTGGCAGAATTAAAGCGCGACTGAAGGTAAGTTTTGTAACATACCTACATTATGGGTGAAATGAACTTTCCTAATCTACCCTTTTCTATGTTCTAAAGGAATAACGTTAGTTTCTTTTCAGTCATCCGGGAACTCGCCTGTGGCGAAATGAGGCATAGGCAGGGTAGAGTCAGAACTTTTTTCCCTGGGTGGAAATGTTTAAGGACGACGGCCCACGGGAGCCTCGGCGGTGGTGGGGCCTCGCGATCGACCCGCGATCAGCGATCGATGAGTGTGAGGAGAGGAAGACAATGGGGACCCGGCATGGTGGGACCACCGTGACGAATGGATCTGTGTTACCACCTGATGGCGGGACCGATCCCCAGTGGAGGTTTCTCAATAAAGGGAGTCCTCCTCCTTTGTATCGGGGACCTGGGGTCGAGAGTGATGCGCGGAGCTGTGGCGTGCAAAAGATTGTCGGTTCACGGACTCGACAGCCGCCTGTCACTTCTGCGGCGAGGACGAGACCGTGTTCCATATGTACATGGAGTATGAGGTTGCAGCCCCTACCAACTATCTGAAGGGGCTGTTCCTCAAATTCTGGCTGCACTTTTTCCCCACGCTCCTGATATTTGGTCACCCGGTACAGAGGGGGAGGGTCGGGAGGGAGGGGGGGGGGTGTTCTCCCTGTCGGGTTGTTCCTGGGCCTGACCATGATGGCCATTCACGGGGTCTAGGCAGCGGGTTTTCGATGGCCACACGAGACCCGGCTGCCTGTCCCTTTTCCGGGCCTACGTCTGTGCCTGGAGAGGGAACACGCAGTGTTCACGGGGACTCTGGAGGTCTTCCGTGAACGCTGGTCGCCACATCGGGTTGAATGTTTGTTGATAACCAGGGGGCACTGCACATGGTTGCCTCGCCAACGGTCTGTCTTTTGTAATATAGTGGGGGGGGGGGGGTTGTGGGGGCTATTCTTATCTTTTTCCTCGACGGAGATGCGACTTTTTCCATGTCCGGCACTGCGGCATAGCTTCGAGGAGTTGGCGGTCTCTTGCTGGGATTTTTGGGGCTCCAAAACCGTGGAGCCTGTGGACTTTAAAATCTAGGAGTGGCGATCCCTTTGCCAGGGGTCGGCCTTTTTGCTCCAACCTGCGGGAGCTGCGGACTTTAAGATCACGGAACTCACGGTCCCTGGTTAGCGACCGACTTCGGGAAATCCAAGCAGCAGGAGTTCGACCGCCCTGATGTGGGAGCTCGTTCGCCGGCTGCGGATGGTTCGAATCCCCCGACCACATGAGGAAAGGAGGAAAGATGATAAGACTTTATTGCCTTCCATAATAGTGGGGAATGTGGAGGAGCCACTGTGGTGGATGTATAAGTCCATTTTTTATGCGGTCGTGTGTCTTGTTGCTTTTTTTCCGGTATGACGGGTGGGAAAACCAAATTCCTTGTATGTTGGAACACATACTTGGCTAATAAATTACAATTATGATCATGACTATGATTATAATGTTGCCGATACATTAATTTGCTTACTGTTCGTTTGTAACCTGCCAATATAGGTAGTCTTTGATCGTGCAACTACTCTGTATTTTTGTTTGGTTTGATTAAAATCATTTTGTATTAAACAAATAGTGAGGGACGGTGGGAGAACAAAGGGGGACCTATTGTGGGGGCGGAGGAGGGGTGGTTACTCTAGTTTTAGAATCCACTGACCAGGGGATAAGCCTTCGCTTTGTTTGTTTCTTCGTTTCGGTAAAGGCGCTGTGCACACAGCAGCCAGCCAACAATCGCTTCTCCTATTAGAAACATAGAACATAGAAACATAGAAAATAGGTGCAGGAGGAGGCCATTCGGCCCTTCGAGCCAGCACCGCCATTCATTGTGATCATAGCTGATCGTCCCCTATCAATAACCCATGCCTGCTCCCCATATCGATTGACTCCACTAGCCCCTAGCGCTCTATCTAACTCTCTCTTAAATCCATCCAGTGACTTGGCCTCCACTGCCCTCTGTGGCAGGGAATTCCATAAATTCACAACACTCTGGGTGAAAACATTTTTTCTCACCTCAGTCTTAAATGACTTCCCTTTATTCTAAGTGGCCCCTGGTTCTGGACTCGCCCAACATTGGGAACATTTTTCCTGCATCTAGCTTGTCCAGTCTTTTATAATTTTATGTTTCTATAAGATCCCCCATCATCCTTCTAAACTCCAGTGAATACAAGCGTAGTCTTTTCAATCTTTCCTCATATGACAATCCCGCCATCCCAGGGATCAATCTACGCTGCACTGCCTCAATCACAAGGATGTCCTTCCTCAAATTAGGAGACCAAAACTGTACACAATACTCCAGATGTGGTCTCACCAGAGCCCTATACAACTGCAGAAGAACCTCTTTACTCCTATACTGAAGTCCTCTTGTTATGAAGGCCAACATTCCATTAGCTTTCTTCACTGCCTGCTGTACTCGTGAGCCAACTTTCAGTGACCGGTGTACAACGACGCCCAGGTCTCGATGCACCTCCCCCTTACCTAACCTAACCGATTGAGATAATAATCTGCCCCCTTTTTTTGCCGCCAAAGTGGATAACCTCACATTTATCTATATTACTTTTTTCACTTTTAATTTAATGTTAATTTCAAGTTGTTGTGCACATTGTTGGCAGACCAATCTCTCTCCGGGGAATGACTAATGTGTCGTATTTTATCGTAAACTAAGGTAGTGAAATGCTTTGTTTTGCATACTGTCCATATGATATGATATATGATACTATATATAGATACAATCAAGTCAATTCAAGTTTAGTGCAGAATATAGTTCAAGGCATTGAAGCCCTTCAGTTGCATAGAAAATGTCCAATGTCCTCAATGGAGTGGTGAATCGAACAGCGCCCTATCTTATGGAAGGACCGTACAGAAAAGCCTGTTAACAGAGGGGAATAAGCTGTTCCTGAATCTTGTGGTGCACACTTTCAAGCATCTCTATATTCTGCTCGACGGGAGCGGCGAGAAGACGGAATGATCAGGGTTAAAAAGTCTTCGATTATGTCAGCTACTTTTCCGAGACAGCCTGAACAGTAGATGGAATCGATGGTGCGCTATCTGGTCTGTGTGATGGGTTGGGCTACATCTGCAACTATGCAATGTCTGTCTTGCGGTCTTGGGCAGGGCTGTTTCCATAACAAGCTGCGATGCAACCTGAGGTCAGCTTTTTGGTCGAAGACAAGCAGGAATCACAGAGGGGGCGCAGTGGGAGAGGCTCTCACAGAATGCCTGTTGGACAGAACTGGAATTACTCCAGGACTTTGTTTCTGCTCAAGGTCCCAGCCTCTGCAGCTACCTGTGTCAACGATAAATATATTTTGTGTTTGTGGTGCACGTGCTGAACAGCAAGGTCAGGAACACCCGTCTGACTAGTGCCCCAACTGACAAGGTGTCAAAGGAGAAGATAGTCCCAGAGGTACAAGAAACTGCAGGTGCTGGAATCTTGAGCAAAACACAAATTACTGGAGTCAGGCAACATCTGTGAAGGAAATGGACAGGCAATATTTTCAGTCGGGTCCCATTTAAGACTCTGGTTCTGACCTCGTTAACTCGATCTCTTTCAGATGTGGGATCGTGAACTCCACTTCTCAACAGCCAATCTACATCGCTTGTTACGGAGTGGGTGCACATTATCATCCTTGGATCTCTGAAAATCCTGACCTGATGTGAGGTGGATGTCTTTAGCATATGCGTACAGGAGAACCAAGTTAACTAAACGGTCTATCACCACTACGCTTTTCCTGGGACTGATCCAAATGTAGCTGCAACGTGGCCCGTCCCTCTGTCTTCACAGATGCTGTTTAAATTGTTGTTCCAATAGTATTTAATTTATTTCGCTCCAAATCTGGCCAGCCGCAATATGTGGTGTCTCCGTGTGGAAAGAGATCATTCTGTTGTAACGAGAACCGGAAATGTCATATTAGTGTAGTAGTAAATAAAGAATGAACATCAATGTGGTCGCGGATCGTGATGTGGTCTCAGGTCGGGTACAAACAATCAATATCAATGATTCAATGATTCCTTATTTTCACATGTACCTAACTACAGTGAAATGATTTGGTTTGCAAACAACCGGTAAAGTCATGTCGCAGACCTCACCTAGCCGGCACATCAATGTCGCCACGTTTTGACGCTGACAAAGTTACAAAAGTTTACCGAACATACCGCACATGGCAGCGTCCCATCCCGTCTCTCCCCCCCTCCTCCCCCCCCAGGAAGGATGTTCCACTCTGGGACGGTCCATGGATGTAGTGACTGGCAGATAGCTATATTTGTTTGCTCTAATTTAGTGTAAATAAAGTGACATGAGGACTGTCTTGTAGATTTCTGGGTATTGGATTGAATGAGGTGAGAAATGTTACTGGGGATGATGCCACGAGTCTCCTTGTAGACAGTACATAAGGGGGCTTTTGTGCGTCTTGACTCCAGCAACTCCCTGCCAAGGCGATTTAACCTATCGGAAACACTTGACTGTCCTGAGAAGTCGTTATTACCAAAACGGGCTGCACGCCTCTGCAACCTCCAGCCGGTGGAGACGGGAATGTGGCGGTCATTTTCCCACACAAGCCATAGGTGACTGGGCAATCTGAACCCGAGCACCAAGTTGAAAGCGGCCGACGGAGCGCAACTTCGGGACAGCCCCCACTCTTCCACGGCCACGGCCGCCCTCCGCCTCATCTCTCCCGTGCGGACGCACTGTGACGGGCTGTGGGTCGGGTGGAGCAGAGGTGTGGGACAGGCTGGTCCCTCTGCCCACCCAGAGTCACTGACCGCGATGCACCGCCATCGGACACCAACCGGTGAGTTTGCTTTTAGACGGCGCAGCCTTTCGGTTAGATGGCTTTTAGGCGTACCGCCCTTTCGGTTAGTTTGGATTTAGACGTCCCACCATTTCGGTTAGTTGGTGTTTCGGCTTCGTTTCCATTCGGTTATTTGGCGTTTCGGCTTCGTTTCCTTTCGGTTATTTGGCTTCCACTTCTTTGTTTCGGCTTCTTGTCCGTCGGCGCCACGTCCGGGTACCGCTTGAAGAACATGATTTCAAACCTCTGGCAGTCATGCCGTCTGGGCCACGGGCTTTATGAGGATTCAATTCAGGCGAAAGCTTTTCAACTCCCTCTCTGGGGATGAGCAAGTCACCAATATCTGAAACACTGGTAAAAACTGAGCAAAACAGACGACCAAGAGATTCGGCTTTATCTTTTGCAGCTGAAAACATGGTATTGTTAATGTGCAAAGGTGAAACTCCAGAGACTTCCATTCGCTTGGATTTTATGAAGTTCCAGAATGGCCGGGTCTTGAGGCTACCATCAATAACATCTCTGAGGTAGGATTTATGAGCAATACGAATCTTCCTGTCAATGTGCCTGCGAAGTTCTGTGAAATTAGCTCAGCAAGAAGCAGAGTCGTGTTTTTTTTTGCCTTATTATGTAGACTTTACTTTCTGTTAATACAAATATCTCTCTTTGTGGAGCTGTTGACCCATGGGTAAGAACAGCGACGAGCTCATCTTAGACGAATATGCTTCTCTATTGAACTAAGGAGGCACTTTTAAAAGATGTATATCATTCTTCAATTGAGCTACTCTTAATCAAGTTATCAGTCAAATTGTCACAAAACTGTTCCATGTCAATATCAACTCCTGCAAAGTTGGCTTTTGCATAGAGGTAAACTTTGCGTCTTGGTGGTCTAGTGATCTTTAGATTCACAACCGCTCCAACGACAACCATTTCGTAATGGCTGATACCAGGTTAACAAAGTCTGCAGCAACAGGAGTGTTGGTAAGGCACAAGTAGAGAATATTACTCTCTCTGGTAGTCATTTTTACAAGCTGGAGGAGTTTGTGATCATTAAAGATATCAAAAACGTACTGATGGCAGGGTGTTGACCACAAGGTTTAAAGGCTACGCTTTCCCAATCGATCCTTGACGACCTACCTCACTCTTGACACACACCTCCTCGGTGTATGGGCGGTTGGCCGTGGGCACCAACGCCGGTGGCCCGGGGCCAGTTTCCGAGTGCACGGCTGGCGAGAAGGGAATACAGGGTGACCGGGTCCATCTTCCGCGGCGGCGAGCCGGACCTGCTGCAGGGGTTGGCCTCGTTTGCCAGGAACACTCACGACACGCTACTTGTTGGGGAAATCCCGCGCTGTCATCGCCATGGTCATTGATCACTTGGTCGTGTATGATTGTCCTCCTGGCGGCTCCTTTCTGTGGGTCTTCAGACGGCTGAAGATGGATCCACAGACATTGTCCCTCCAGGTAGACTTCAGTGTGTCGCATCTTTTCACGTGGGAGACTTGTGCAGGTATTGCGCCAACTCGGTCCTTCAAAGAAGCTCTCCCGCGCGTAAGGACAGGAGCACAACTTCAGAGAGGACAACTTGCAAGATCTCTGGCACACATAGGCTCTCCACCACAACAAGAAGGCGACCACGGAGAACACTAAATGAATGGCTGCACACTGCACACTGTTGGGAATAGCCTACAGGCTCATAGGGTTCAGCTTCTTAATGGGACCAAGTACCAAACGGAAGGTGTCGAAGGTGTGCTGCAGAAGAATTGCAATTGTCATTACTTTCGTGTGTGAAGGTCGACCTGATCAGATTTATCCGAGGACATTGTGGGAAACCTGAGAGGAAATTGCGGGTGCCCTGGTTGCGATTTACGAGTCATCTTCAAGAACAGGATAGGTGCCGGAAGACTGGAGGGTTGCAAATGTTGTGCCTCTATTCAAGAAGGGCTGCAGGGAGAAATGCTGGGAACTATAGGCCTGTGTGCTGAACATCTGTAATTGGCAAGTTACTAGGGATTATTCTGAGGGATAGTATATACAGGCATTTGGCCGAACAAGGGCTGATCTGGGATGGCCAGTATGATTTTGTACATGGGAGGTCGTGTCTCACAAATCTGATTGAGTTTTTTGAAGACGTGATCAAAAAGGTTGACGAGGACAGGGCTGTAGATGTTGTACATATGAAATTCAGCAAAGCATTTGACAAGGTTCTGCATGGGAGGCTGCTCTGGAAGATTAGATCGCATGAGATCCAAGGAAAGATAACTCAATGGATTAAAAACTGTCATCATGGAAGGAAGCAAACAGCGTTGGTAGAAGGTTGCTTCTGAGACTAGAGTCCTGTGGCTAGTAGTGTGACTTAAAGGTTCGGTGCTCAGCCCATTACTCTTTGTCATCTATATCAATGATTTGGATGAGAACATACACGACAAGATTAGCAAACTTGCAGATGATACAAAAATGGGTGGTTTTACAGATAATGAAGATGATTGTGAAAGATTGTAGCAGGATCTAAATCGATTGGCCAGATGGACTGAGGAATGGTTGATAAAATTTCATACAGAGAAATGTGAGGTGTTATATTTTGGGACGTCTAACATGGGCAGGACATAGACAGTGAATGTTAGGACTCTAGGGAATGTTGTAGAGCAGAGGAGTCCAGGTGCATAATTCGTTGAAGTCGGAGTCGCAGGTAGATAAGGTGGTCAAAAAGGCTTTTGGCACATTGTGCTTCATCAGTCAGTATATTGAGTTTAGTAGTTGGGAGGTCATGTTGAAGTTGTGTCAGATGTTGGTAACGCCGCATTTAGAGTATTGTGTTCATTTCTGGGAACCATGCTACATGAAAGATGTTGTCAAGCTGGAAGGGGTGCAGAGAAGATTTCTGAAGATGTTGCCGGGACTAGAGGGTCTGATATATAAGGTGAGTAGGCTGCGACTCTGTTCCTTGGAGCACAGGAGGATGAGAGGCGACCTTATAGAGGAGCATAGAATCAAGGACCAGAGAACATAGATTTAAGGTGAAAGGGAATCTGAGGGGGAGCTTTTTCAAGAAAAGCTTGGTGGGGGTATCGAACAAGCTGCAAAAGGAGGTAATTCAGGCAATGACTATCCCAACATTTAAGAAACGGTAAGACAGGTACATGGACAGGACAGGTTTGGAGGGATGTGGACCCAACATAGGCAGGTGGATTAATGTAGCAGGGACATGTTGGCCGGTGTGGGCAAGTTGGGCCTGTTTCCACACTGTATCACTCTATGACCCTCTGACTCTATGGGAAACTTTAATCTGCATATTTTGTTGGTCGAAGGAGACTGACACCAGTATCATGGACATTTAGTTTGTGATGCACATAAGGAAATATTTTCAGAGCAATTTCAACAACATTTTGTCACAAGCAATCTGCTGGTGGAACTGAAGCAGGTCGAGCAGAATCCACGGAGGGTAGTGGGCAGTCGAGAGCTCGTTTGGACTGTGAGGGGGGGGATATAGTGTGATACTGCAAGGAAAGAAGGTGTCCTGCTGAGCTGGTTTTATTTGCCAGCATTGGGCCTTTCCTATCCAAGAAACTCTCAAAATGTTCTTGCCCTGTTGTCATTTTCCCCACCCCCAGCACTTCCTCTGGCAGTACTTTCCATACACCCATCGCCTTCTGCCTGTCGTGTCTGCCTCCATGTTTCCCCCTCATTCTAAACTTAGGCCAACGAGTGTTAGGGTCTCCTACACTGGGGAAATGGCTGTGTCATACCATAGTGTTCATGACCAGCCAGACACAGTGAGAATTCAATTTTCAAGATTCCCGACGACAGTACTACTGTTACACGAATTACAGATGACGACGAATCAGAATGTCGGCGGGAGATCGAACGACTAAATGGTGCCAGAACAATAACCTTGCTTTCAACATCAAGAAGACCAAGGATCTGAAGGGCGAGGATCCACAAACCTCTCTTCATCGACGGGATGGTGAAGGAGAGACTCAAAAGCTACAAACCCTGGGCGTGCACATCTCTGAAGATCTGCCAGGGACTCAGCACATTGTTGCAATCATAAAGAAAGCCCATCAATGCATCGACTTCCTGAGAAGATTGAGGAGATTCGGTATTTCAAAGAATATTCTCTTAAACCTTTCGGGTGTACAATAGAGAGCATATTGAATGGTGGCACCAAGGCCTGGTTCGGCAACATATATATACTGAACTTGTTTTAATTGTTTATTGTAGGCTTCATAGAGTATTATGTTTACTTATCTGTCATGCTGCTGCAAGTAAGTATTTAATTGGTTCCTCTTTGGGACGTATGACAATAAAAGAGTCTTGACTATAGGCTATGCCCATTGTAAATTAATAACAATCCAATTGGATAATCTATATGTTCCTCAGCAACTGAAATAACCAGTTACCGACGAGAAAGCATTATGGAATACACGTCCCAATCAGTATCAAGATGCTGAAGTGGAAATGGTTGAGAGCTTCAAGATTCTGGCATTAACGTCACTGACAATTTATCTCGGACTAACCATATTGATGTGACAGCCAAGAAGGCACAAACTGCTTCTTTAGGAGAATGAGAATTTCTACATGTCTCTAATGACTTTTACAAAGGGCTACAGATGCAACATAGAGAACATTCCATCAGGGTGTATTAAAGCTTGATATGAGAACTACTCTGCCCAAAACCACATTAAATTGCAGCGTGCTTTAGATGTAGCACAACCCATCACACAGACCAGACTTCCCACCATTGCCTCCATGTATATTTCATGCTGCCTCAGACAGTACCAACATGATCAATGACGTCGCACATCGGTCACTCCTTCGTCTCCCTACTCTTGTGGAAAAAAGATGCAGAAGCTTGAGAGAGCGCAGCACCAGACACAGGAACAGTTCTTTATCCTCTGTTATCAAGCTTCAGAACGGTTCTTCCGTAAGTTAAGATATTGTCTAATTTGCCTATCCCCATTGGGTACATTGGACTTTGTCAATGGAACTGATGCGCTACAATGCTGAGTACTATATTCTGCACTCTGTATCTTCCCATTTGCTCTTCCATTTATACTTCTGTTTAGCTTGATTGTATTTATCTGCAGTGATTGCACAACATAAAAATACAACGTTTTCCACTGCAGCTCGGTACACATGACAATGACAAAGATAAACCTAAACCTGATCGCTTTGTCTCCGCTCCAGGGAAAACCATCTATCCAGTCTCTTCTGATAACTCAAGTCCTCCAATCCTGCAATCAACTTCTGAATATTCCCTGCACCCTCTCTAGTTTTACCAGTCACATCCTTCCGATTGTATGATGACCAGAAATGCACACAATATTCCAGGTGTCGTCTCACAAATAACACAATAGACAATAGGGGATGGTTTAAACTATATTGGCGGGGGGGTGGGGGAGGGGGAAGGGGGGGAGGGGGGAGGGGGGTGGGGGAGGTGGAGGGGGGAGGTGGAGGGGGGAGGTGGAGGGGGGAGGTGGAGGGGGGAGGTGGAGGGGGGAGGTGGAGGGGGGAGGTGGAGGGGGGAGGTGGAGGGGGGGAGGAGGGGGCATCTCATACAGGACAGAGGCATGTGAAAGGTTAGAAGTTGGTAAGGAGGGTGGTGAGGGTAAGGTTAGTGAAGGGAATAGGCAGGTGAAAGGCAGAGAGCAAGGAAGGAGGGATGGTTTAAACTGCATGTATTTTAATGCAAGGGGCCTGACAGATGTGATTAGGGCATGGACAGGTACGAGCGACGGGGACGTTGTCGCCATGACTGACACCTGGTTAAGGGAGGGGCAGGACTGGTGGCTCAATGCAGGAGTTTCAGAAGAGATAGGGGTGAGGAAACAAGAGGACAGGGGGAGGGGGTGTTCCATTGTTGGTTAAACATAGAAACATAGAAAATAGGTGCAGGAGTAGGCCATTCGGCCCTTCGAGCCTGCACCGCCATTCAATATGATCATGGCTGATCATCCAACTCAGTATCCTGTACCTGCTTTCTCTCCATACCCCCTGATCCCCTTAGCCACAAGGGCCACATCTAACTCCCTCTTAAATATAGCCAATGAACTCGCCTCGACTACCTTCTGTGGCAGAGAATTCCAGAGATTCACCACTCTCTGTGTGAAAAATGTTTTCCTCATCTCGGTCCTAAAAGATTTCCCCCTTATCCTTAAACTGTGACCCCTTGTTCTGGACTTCCCCAACATCGGGAACAATCTTCCTGCATCTAGCCTGTCCAACCCCTTAAGAATTTTGTACGTTTCTATAAGATCCCCCCTCAATCTTCTAAATTCTTGCGAGTACAAACTGAGTCTATCCAGTCTTTCTTCATATGAACGTCCTGACATCCCAGGAATCAGTCTGGTGAACCATCTCTGTACTCCCTCTATGGCAAGAATGTCTTGCCTCAGATTAGGAGACCAAAACTGTACGCAATACTCCAGGTGTAGTCTCACCAAGACCCTGTACAACTGCAGTAGAACCTCCCTGCTCCTATACTCAAATCCTTTTGCTATGAATGCTAACACACCATTCGCCTTCTTCACTGCCTGCTGCACCTGCATGCCTACTTTTAATGACTGGTGTACCATGACACCCAGGTCTCGTTGCATCTCCCCTTTTCCTAATCGGCCACCATTCAGATAATAGTCTACTTTCCTGTTTTTGCCACCAAAGTGGATAACCTCACATTTATCGACATTATACTGAATCTGCCATGCATTTGCCCACTCACCCAGCCTATCCAAGTCACCTTGCAGCCTCCGAGCATCCTCCTCACAGCTAACTCTGCCCCCCAGCTTCGTGTCATCCGCAAACTTGGAGATGTTGCATTCAATTCCCTCGTCCAAATCATTAATATATATCGTAAATAGCTGGGGTCCCAGCACTGAGCCTTGCGGTACCCCACTAGTCACTGCCTGCCATTGTGAAAAGGACCCGTTTACTCCTACTCTTTGCTTCCTGTCTGCCAGCCAGTTCTCTATCCACATCAATACTGAACCCCCAATACTGTGTGCTTTAAGTTTGTATACTAATCTCTTATGTGGGACCTTGTCGAAAGCCTTCTGAAAGTCCAGATATAACAGATCCACTGGTTCTCCCTTATCCACTCTACTAGTTACATCCTCGAAAAGAGGAGGTCACGGCTGTGTTCAGAGGTGACATTACGGATGCTTCATCTAGTGAGGCTATATGGGTGGAGCTGAGGAACAAGAAAGGGATGAACACCTTTAGAAGGATGAGAGGAGAATTTATATAAACATCTAACCATTTTAGGGGATTGGACAGGCTAGATGCAGGAAAATGTTGGGGAAGTCCAGAACCAGTTGTCACAGTTTAAGACAGATGAAGAAAAACTTTTTCACCCTGAGATTTGTGAGTCATTGAATTCTCTGCCACAGAAGGCAATGAAGGCCAATTCACTGGATGTTTTCAAGAGGGAGTTAGATTTAGCTCTTAGGGCTAAAGGAATCAAGGGATATGGGGGAAGAAGCAGGAACGGGATACTGATTTTAGATGATCATATTGAATGGCAGTGCTAGCTCCAAGGGCCAAATTACGCCATTGTTGAACAGAATCTCAAACAATGATGAAACAAAGATAAAAAGGAGAAAAACATTGTAATGTGGTGTTGACAATAATCTCTACATTATATTGATGGAATAATTAATTATGAAGTTGAGGATTGCTGTGGTGTTCACACCCCAGTCAGCATGATAGAATATAGAGACATGGAACAGTACCACACAGAAACAGGCCCTTCAGCCCACAATATCTGCACCGAACATGATGTCAATTTAAACCATTCTCCCGTCTGCATTCCAGGCACCCACTGCTCTCTGTATAAAAATCTTGCCACACACATCCCCTGTAAACATTACAACTCTCACCTTAAAGCTATACCCTCTTGTATGTTGTTATGTCTTGAACAGGTACTTCGGATCTGTCTTCACAAACAATCTCCCAGATGTACTGGAGGACAGAGGAACTGAAATAAATTTTCATTAGGCGAGAAATAGTATTGGGTAGGCTAATGGGACTGAAGAATGATAAATCCCCTGGGCCGGATGGTCTGCATCTCAGGGTCCTCAGGGAGGTGGCTCTAGAAATAGTGGACGCATTTGTGATCATTTTCCAATGTTCAATTGATTCAGGATCAGTTCCTGTGGATTGGAGGATAGCTAATGTTATCCCCCTTTTCAAGAAAGGAGCGAGCGAGAAAACTGGGAATTACAGACCAGTTAGGCTGACTTCGGTGGTGGGAAAGACGATGGAGTCAATTATTAAAGGTAATAATGGGGCATTTGGATAGCAGTAAAAGGATTAGTCCAAATCAACATGGATTTATGAAATGGAAATCATGCTTGACTAATCTTCTGGAATTTTTTGAGGATGTGACAAGTAAAATGGATGAAGGAGAGCCAGTGGATGTAGTATATCTAGACTTTCAGAAAGGCTTTGATAAGGTCCCGCATGGGAGACTGGTGACTAAAATTAGAGCACATGGTATTGGGGGTAGGGTGTTGATATGGATAGAAAATTGGTTTGCAGTCAGGAACAAAGATACTAGAGGAGCAAGATAGACCACTTGACGAAAAAGCCGTAGTACGGTCATGGGCTCATGGGTAATTTTTTTCGCGCCATTTTGGAAATCAAATATATGAGGTGTTTTTTTACTCCTCTGCTCTACAACACTCCCTAGAGTCCTAACATTCACTGTCTATGTCCTGCCCATGTTAGAATGGGCTTCTGTCCTGGCGTGCACATCTACCAGCGTAGCGAGCCGTTCTGCTATAGTGCTCGAATCGCCAATGTAAGCGATTCGAGCACGTTATAGCAGTCTTTCTTCAGGTTCCCCACAAAGACGAAAGGTAAGAAAAAATTATCTTTCTGTCGTGTGGCCTGCCCGATCTCTTCCTATAGCTCAGATCGCGGAGCCGGTGGTTGCCAAAAGAATTGCTCTGATCACTGGCCCACGGACTATAACACCCTGAAGCCGCGGTGTGTGGAGCTTCTGGTCGCGGGGGCAGCGTGCACTTTCCCTCGTGGAGTCTGGGATTCCTCGCCGGAGAAGAGCTCCGACCGCTGGCCCACGGCCTATAACATCATGAAGCCCCGGTCTCCGGTAGGAGGCGGCCGATTTGGGACCTCCATGCCGCGGAGATCCCGAATCGGCTTGTATTTAAGCCGGTTTGAAATAGTGTTTAAAATACAGGATAAATGGTGTTAAATATACACAATGTACACGGATCATGGTGTTTAAAATACATGATAAATGGTATTAAATATACACAATGTATACGGATCAATGGTGTTTAAAATACATGATAAATGGTGTTATAGGGAACAATGACATGCCACGAGGACCACACATTTAAGCATTAATTTCCTTCCCAATGTACGATGACTGTAACATATACAATTCTATTCTTATGATCCCGACAATGTATTATATTATATAAGACATGTTTTGGTACATGAGCAAGTTATTAGAAAGTCTTCTTTTATAGATCTAGACTTACCACAATTTCTCCAGCACTTTTGTCTACCTTCGATTTTCCAGCATCTGCAGTTTCTTCTTAAACAATAATAAAGGTATCAATTTTTACACTGCTGTACATTTTTGGTTTTGTTCAACAGCTAAAGTCCACTACCTGCTGTCTTGATCTGCTGCCCACAAGCTTCTTTAAAAATATTTTTAACAGTGTTGCACCAGAAGTACTGAACATAGTAAACACTTCCCTTCAATCAGGGCATTTTCCCGAAGCCTTAAAAACAGCAGTGATCAAGCCCCTATTGAAGAAGCCTAATTTGGATGCCTCAGCTATCTAATTTAATTTCTAATATCTAATTTAGCATTTTTGGCAAAGATTATTGAACGGGTAGTTTACCAACAAATTTACTGCTTTATGACCCAAAACAATATTTTTAATGTTTTCCAGTCGGGATTTCGGCCACATCACAGCACTGAGACTGCACTCACTAATAATAATGATAATAATAATGAATTTTATTTATGGGCGCCTTATACCGAGGTCTCAAGGACACCTTACAGAGATTTATGGTTAACATATAATCAGAATAATCAGAATTAAAAAAATAAGTTATAAAGGCCAATACACAAATCAGGGACAGAATTCCTTCCAAAAACACAAAAAAGAAAATCAGAAACACAATTTGAGGAGAGAGCAGCGGCAGCGAAACCGCGCCAGCGTCCACTCTCCCCTCCGACTGCCATCTTGAACACAGACTAACAAATACAATTACAAACAATTACAAACAAAAATCATCCCCCCACAATGATTTCCACTGTGGGGGAAGGCACAATGTCCAGTCCCCAGCCCCAGTTCAACCAAAAAGTCAGGCCAAATGAAGCCCCCGCTATTGCCTCTACGGAGGCCCGATGATCCTGGCCGTTCTCGCCAGGTGATGTAGCCCCGGCGTCGGGAGAGTCCTCCAGCAGCTGGGCCACCTGGAACGGCCGCATTCCTCACCGGAGGCCGCAACTACGGCTGGAACGGCAGATTTCCCGCAGGCGTCCGCAGCACCTGAAGCCGACAAGGCCGCGCCGATTTGGAGCCACGAGGCTCCCGATGTTGGAGTCGGCGCCGCCGCCCGCGGATGGTCGCTCCACAGTCCCGCAGCCCGGAGGTGTTGAGCTCGGCGGTCCAGCTCACCGGAGCTCCAGCGCGTCGGTCCAGCGCGGCGACCCAGGCAAGGCATCGCCCGCTCTGCTGCACAATAGCGCTCCAGCGCCGTGCCGCCACCGAAGCTGAGGGAACTGCGGTCCACGTCGGGAAACGCCGCTCCACGCCCGCTGGTAGGCTGCGAGGACAGGTCGACTGGGCAGCCGGAGAGAAGGCTGCCTCACCGACCAGCTAGGGACCAGGAAGTGGTTTCCCCCTTACCCCCCCACATCGAAATGCAAAATAAAGAAAAACAGAGACTTAAATAAAAACTAAAAACTAGAAAAATAAGTACAATTAACGCACGGCTGCTGTTTGGCAGCCGTTCCTCAAGATGGCTCCTCCTCCTGTGAGGTCACTAAGGTCCTAAACGACATACATCTAAACAGTGATGCATCAAAAGTTTCAGTTTTGGTACTTTTAGATCTCAGTGCTGCTTTTGATTCGGTGGACCACAACATACTGCTTGACAGACTGGAGAAGTGGGTGGGACTCTCTGGTTCTGTGCTGGACTGGTTCAAATCTTACTTGAAAGATCGGGATTATTTTGTTTCCCTTGGTAATTTTGAATCAGAACGTACAAAACTCACATGCGGGGTTCCTCGGGGCTCCATTCTTGGACCCATTTTGTTCAACATTTATATGCTCCCCTTAGCTCAGATCATAGAGCATTTTAACATATCCTACCACACTTATGCCGATGACACACAACTATATATCGCAGTGTCACCACATGACCATAGTCCCCTACACTCACTGAGCCAATGTGTCAAACATATCAATGAGTGGATGAACCAGAACTTCCTCCAGCTCAATGTAAATAAGACAGAAATTATTGTCTTTGGTCCCAAAAAAACAAGGCTAGAGGTGAGTACTCAACTCGACTCAATTGCACTGAAAACCACAGACAAAGCCAGAAACCTTGGTGTAGTTATGGACCCGGATTTGAATTTTAACAGCCATATAAAGACCATTACCAGATCTGCCTATTACCATCTAAAAGATATTGCAAGAATCAAGAGATTTCTGTCCAAAGAAGACACTGAAAAACTTGTTCATGCATATATTTTTAGTAGGTTAGATTATTGTAATGGCATCTTTACAGGTCTCAATAAAAAATCAATTAAACAACTACAGCTTATCCAAAATGCCGCTGCCAGAGTCTTGACCAACACCAAGAAAATGGACCACATTACACCTGTCCTTAAATCTTTGCACTGGCTCCCTGTGTGTAAGAGGATAGATTTTAAAATTCTGTTACTGACCTACAAGGCACTGAATGGTCTAGGTCCAAAATACATCTCTGACCTACTTGTTGTGTATGAGGCGCCTAGACTCCTCAGGTCTTCAGGGACAGGTTTACTCTGTGTTCCCAGGGTCAGAACTAAAAAGGCTGAAGCAGCATTGGGTTTTTATGCTCCACACCTGTGGAACAAGCTCCCTGAACACCTGAGGTGTACACAGACTGTAAGCGCATTTAAATCAGGCCTTAAAACACTGTTGTTTACTATAGCTTTTCCATAACCTGACAAGCAGGTAATCTTAACTGTCTCATTTTAACCCTTTTATGTGCTTTTTAAAATTGTTTTATTGCTTCATTGACGTTGTTTTATTATTCATACATTTGTCGTATTGCTTATTTGGCAATTTTTAATTATTGACTATTTTATTTTTTCTTTCCTGTAAAGCACCTTGAATTGCTGTTTGCACGACTGGTGCTATACAAATAAATTTGCCTTGCATTGCCTTGCCTTGTTGTAAGGCATGCATGGTATTGTAAGCTCTTCTACATTTAAGATAAATTGACCTATTAGAGGAAAAATGCATCTTCAATATACATGTCTCTCCCCATCCCTGAAATCAATTGCATTTAAGTGACATATCACCCATTCTGCAGTTATGTAGTTACAATCAGATTTGTTCTTATAAGTTAATTCTATATGGTATTTTACTGTAATTTCAGATGTTGACAGTGGGTCCAGAATACTCATTAACAACTTCTCTGACACCGAACTACGGAGTACTGGTCAAATAACTACCGTCTTTGTTCTAAACACCCTGTATATCTCACACATAAAATACATTATGTAAATCTTACCATAAATGACAGAAATAAAACGTGTTATCCTTTTTTATGAATTTTCATGTAGCATTATTTAAAATTGAGTGGATTGATGCAATATACTTCTAATCCACAAATGTTTAGTTATGAGATATTATAGTATATATTATATTAAATGTATCTCATATAATCTTGTATTGAAAAGAAGTTCTATCTTAAAAATTCTGATTCAGCAGTGGGCCTCTCAAGCCATTTGGTCACAGGTCATTTGCTCTTTCTCGATGTCACATTCTTGTGAAGTGTTGTAATGACATGTCTCTCAGACCCAAGAATCTGGCACTAAATTGTCTAGGAGACGGAGGATTGCTTGAGAAGTCTGCGCAGTAGGATAAATAGAAAATAGTTAAGCTAAGTAGTATTTTGTACAGAATGTATATAAGACCATGTGGATACCACCCGTTGAGAAGAGCGTGGGGTTTGCTTAGGCAAGGCATCCTAAAACCTGCGGATTAGATCGTTGAGAAAGGGGCGGGGACCGTGCAGGCATTTGCGGATTAGACCGTTGAGAAGGGGGCGGGGTCCGTGTAGAAATTTGTGGATTTGACCATTGAGACGGGGGCAGGGTCCATGTAGAAATTTGCAGATTAGACTGTTGAGAAGTGGGCGGGGTCCGTGTAGACATGTGCGGATTAGACTGTTGAGAGGGGTGCGGGGTCCGCATATGGCAGGTATTATCCTGTGGCGACCATTCTTAGAGAAGAGAAGGGAATCTGATCAGACAGGATATAATGTATATAATGTAAAATCAGGGGGAATAGGGGCTAATTAGGTAGTGTAAAATTGTAAAATGTTAAGGGCTCGGGCAGAGAAAGAAAGCGGTGATGAGAAGAGCTCAGAGAATAAGCATTGAGTAGTTTAAACTAGAATAGTAAGTTATAAACTAACCTAAAGTTTGGAATGTATAACTGACCAGCAGGGGGCAAATGGAAACAAAGGAAAGGAACATGGAATGAAGAACTGTTAAAAGGTAGGAAGATGAAAAAGGAAAGAAATGGGGAGAAATGAAGGAGAATTCGGTGGCAAAATAAGGACTGGAAGTGCTCCCAGTTTTGGAGACTAAAAGAACAGATGGAAAAGATAAGGGAGTTTGAGGCAGCCAAGTACAGAGAAACAATATTAAATCCATCAGGTAGAGATAAACGGCACAGAGCAACAGAGAGTAATGCGGCAGATAAAGTAAAGGGGGAAGAAGAGCGTAAAAATTACGATTGCTAAAAGATAGAAACTGTTTGTGGAGACAACTTGCCTGCATTCTCTCTGCTGAGAGACCAAGACAAAATGTGCTCCCTTTGTCTGGAGATTGATGGGAATGGGGTGTGGTCAGATATTGAGTGACTAGTCGTCTGATTGGTTGTGATCTTAGTGGGGTGTGGTTAGAATTTGAGTGACGGTGTGTCTGTCTAATCACGATCGGAATCAATGTCCAATCACAGTGCTCAGGAACCTGTCTGATAAGGGATTAGACCATCCTACATTAACTTAAAAAAAGGAGATAAGAATGTATAAATGTGTGTTTTTAAACTTTAATGTGTAGAAAATTGCATAATTTCTTTGAAGTAAGAATGGAACAAATGTGATTTGTGTGTAAAAACCGGATTTTAAATGAATTCACGTTCATATATGTGACAAGTCCTTTGTTTGTTGTAAACCACATGTTGTAAGGGTAGGTGTGTGTGTGTCACTTTAAGAAACTGTAAGCAGTGGGGGAAGCTATGCACAGCTACCCTCTGCTGTAAGGTAACGCTTAATGCTTTGTTTCCTCTCAACTTAAAAGTGGAAAGTTGGAAAATGTAGGTTGTTTGGTTTTTCTGATGTTTCTTTTATATTTATTTTCAGTAAGTTAATTTGGAAAATTGTTACTAGTATGTATTTATACTAGGAATTGGAAATTGGGAATAAGTTAATTGCTGAAACACGACCAGCTTTTATGGTTTGTTTAGATAAACATTCTGGTTGGAGAAGGGTGACAAATCAATGGAGCCCTGGAAAAAAGCTGACATAGGTTAGTCATGAGTTAAAGTGGTATTTTGCTAAACCACTGGATTTTTCTGAATTATAACATCTTTGATTACTCCTGTTTGACAGAAAAAGTGAAAGTTTGTATGGTTTACTTTAATCTGTTGTAGTTTACCTGTTTTTAAGATGCAAACAGTATCATGTGACAATGCAGCTGAGATTTCACAGGGACACTGAGGTCTTTCGAAGTGGATTGATCTGATTGTTTGCTGAGATTTTCAGAAACAGACAGTGTATAGGATACTATAGAGAACTACAGAAGAGGGGTAGAATAAGAGTACGGACAACGACTGGATTGATAAAGTGCACAACACAAGATAATACAATAAGTAAGGTAACTGCAGTTGAATTTCTAAGTTAAAAGTTCCCTGTATCTAAAGAGGATATTATAAAGCACTCTGAGGAATGAGGAGAAAGAAAGGAAATTTGTGAGGAAGTGGCCCAAGAAGGCACTTTCAAGATAAATGTGTGACAAGATGGAAGTGTTAATTATGAATTATATGCCCACAGATAAGTTGGAAAGGTGGGAAAAGAGGAGAGGAAAATGAATTAGATGTACATAAGCAGTTTAGAGAGAAAGGAGAGGCAGTGAGGAGGCAACAGAAGTAGGAAAGGACAGGTGTGAAAGTAATAAATCAGGAGGAGTCAGTGGAAGATTTTAAAAGGAAGGTGAATGAATTTGCAAAGGAGGCTAGAATATCTGAGAAGCAAGAAATTGAGTTTAGAATAAGAAAGAAGGCATACAAAAAAGGATTAAAGTGGGAAGACATGGTGATAGAAGAAGAGGAATAGGAACAGAGGGATAAATTGATGATACTGCTTTAAAAAAGAAAAGAGCAGGACAGACACAGATTATCCTTTGGGGCACCCATAAACTGAGAGGGCTAAAAAATACCTTACCTAATATTCCTGATGGGGCAGGAAATGGATTAGGGCTTTGGAGGAGGAGAATGCGGGACGCTGTTTAGCTATGGGAGATTTGAAGGCACTGTTGGTGAAAGTGATAGGAACCACTAAACTGACAGAACTCCTGAAGATGGCTGGTATAAAAATGCTGTGAATAATGCAATAAACAATGGCATGCTGCTTGACACAGTCAGGTAGAGTGTATGGCAGGCCCTCAGACAATGTTACCCACTTAAGGTGGACCCCAATGCATTAAGGGGAGATCCACTGGGAGAGGCAAAGAATCCAGCAGCCTATCTGGAGAACCAGCTGAAAAGGTGGAGACTCGAAACTGAACAAGAAATAGAAGGCAATCAGTTAATGAACACTATGTTCTGAACCACTGTGGTGGATGCCATGCCTCCTCAAGTCAAGTCTAGATTGGAGGAGGTGGTGGGATTGTCATCTATGTCCCACCCCCGGTTCAGCGATCATTTGGTCCATGCGGTCGAGAAATATCGCAAAGATAGGAAAAAGACTAGCAGACCAGCAGGAAGAGGTGCAGAGAAAAGTGATGCAAATGTAACTTGAAGAGCTCAAAAAGAAAGAGCGTGAAAAAGGGAAGACAATGTTGTCAATAACAACAGACCTGGTTGAAAAGACTGAAATAAGTGATGCACCGACACACAGTGAGTCCTATGACAGAGCCAAACGGGGGCCAGAGAATCCCATGCCAATAATAAATGTCTATGGCAGAGCGTTTCCTCAAATGCCCTATCAGGAGCAAATTAAATCTGGATATAAGCCCAGACAGGTCTGGGGTCCCCAAGGGAGGGAGGGATCTCAAGGAGGAAGTCAAGGAAGGCTAGTAAGGAGGCAGGTAATGGATAAGGTGTGTTGGGGATGTGAACAGGTATGGTAATCATGAAATAACAATAATTATATTAAGATAGTGGTGAACATAGCTATGATAGGAACATTAAGAAGAGGTATTAAATACACCTAGGCTAGGATGCCGCAGGGATTTAAATACTCGCCCCATGATTTTAATCAGATGTTTTTTTGTTTTTGTTTTAAAAAAAATAAAATTATTTATTAGAAGTACATTACATTACAACCACATACATTAGTACTCATCACATATCTTCTTATAATTAATGTACTCCGTTTGTTTTTTACACTAGTAAAAGGAAAGGATAAGATTGAAAGAAAGAAGAAAGTGAAGGAAAAAGTGAAAGTGTAGAAAGTGTGACAACAAGACAGAACAAAGACCCTATAAGAACAAAATTAAAAAGAAAAGAAAAAGAGTTAAGAAATAGACCCAGGAAAAGAAGGAGAAAGAGAAAGAGGCGAAAGAGAAAAACAAATAGTTTTTATGAGCATTACGCAAATGGGACATACCAACTTTCCAGCTATCATCACCCTTTACCTGACCTCAATTTTTTTTTTTTAAGGTACCTTTGCTCCCTATATTTGTAATAATTTGAATCAGATGTTAAAGGCAGATTTGGAAGGTGTACCCTTAGAAAGTATTTGATACAGTATGTGGATGATTTGTTGGTTTGTTCCACAAGTGAGAAGCAATGTGAGCGAGACATTTTAATTCTCTTGGAAAAGCTGGCCTGGGAGGTCATAAAGTATCCAGGAAGAAGTTGCTGTTTTGTCAGCAGCAGGTAGAATATTCAGGACGAGTAATATCCAAAGAAGTAAAAGCTATAGCGCAGGATCAAATTGATGCAATAATTAAAGCTCCCAAACCAGTAGGACAGATGATGATGATCTTGGGAATGGCAGGATATAGTTCAGACTAGACTAGAAGCAGGACACACAAGTCTGAGAAATGTTTTAGTCAGAGCCTTTGAATGAAGAGGACAAAAAGGTCTTGTTTGTGGATGTTTCTTGTCAAGGGATCATAATAGCAAGTCTGCAGGGTTTGCAGTGGTGCAACAGGATGAATTGGAATTTAAGGTAATTAAATTGGAAGCTTGCCTGCAATCTTGCTCAGCTCATTTGGCAGAAACTAAGGCTTTAAGAGCAGTATGTGACATGAGGGAAGGTGAGAAAGCTGAAGTTTATACAGACTCAGCATATGCACATCTTTGGAGCAGTAGGGAAACAGAAATACTTTGAGAAAAGCAACGGAGACCCCATGCAAAGTTATCAGTAAAGTACAGACCTGATAAGGGCAATAGTGAAGCCAGGGGCACTAGCTGTCATTAATTGCCAGGCACATAAGAAGGGAAACAACATGATTATGAAGGGAAATAAAAGCGCAGACGAAGCAGTCAGAATAGCATATGGAGGCTGATCAGCTGTTATTGCGCCTCGGGTAAGCTTGGATCTGGAACCCACAGAGGAGGACATAATTAAAATGCAAAGTAAGGTAATCTAAGCAAAGCAAACTATGTGGAGACAAAGGGAAGCTAAGCAGAACTTGAAGGGCATGTGGATACTGAAGGATTGTTGGTAGCACCCACACCATTGCTGACCATTCTTATGACAGAAGTACATGGGTTCGATTATTGCGCAAGGGGGGAAGTTATAAGGAAGGTAAAAAAGGATGGGTTTTGGTCACCTTATTTACAGGCGTCGGTGGACCACATTTCATCACAGTGTGAGGTATGTTCTCAAATCAAGATCAGGACAATGTCAGAGAGGGAATAGCAACGCCTATAGGTCACATTCTGTGTCGGAAGGTCCATTTAGGCACCTGGTGATCGACTATGTGGACATGATAAAGAAGGTAAGAGGAAAAAGGTATGTGCTAGTAGTGATTGATAGATTTAGCAGGTGGGTGGAGGCAGTACTGTCCAAAGATTTAGGTGCAGGGACTGCAGTAAATTTTCTGATGAATGAGGTAATCCTGAGGTTTGGTAGACCTACAGAAATCAGCTTTGACAACGGATTAGTTTACATTGAGAGAGTAGTCAAGCTGGTGCTACAGGCCCTTAGAGTAAAACAAAGATTTGGGTGTGTATATTATCCGTAGTCACAGGGCATGGTGGAAAGAATAACTGGAACATTGAAGGCTAAGATAAATAAGATTTGTGTAACTACAAAGTTGAATTGGATCAATGCCCTGCCATTGGCACTAAAGAGATGTTGCATGCAAACTAACCGAATAACCCACCTAACACCACATGAGATGCTTACTGGCCGGCCCATGCTGGTGGCACAATGGAGAGGTAGTTTGGAAGAGTTAGAGGTAGGATTTAAGCAGTATATTCAACAGTTAATTATGATACACAAGTCTATTTATGCACAGGTAAAGCAAAAGCAGTTGGGGATGGACCAGGAGGAAGGACCCTTTAAACCTGGAGACGAGGTGTATGTATGAGCTTTCCGAACCACCCACCGCTGTTCAGGTAGAAGGTTGATCTACCTGGTACCATCTCAATCCTTACATGAGGGCTGGCCCACAGGTATGACTCAATAATAGCCCTGAGGTAAGTGAACAGGAGGACAAAGAGGTGAGGAAAGAGCAGAGCTTTAACAAGATAATAAGCAAGGTTTTTGGAGACATTAGTGACTCTGAGACTTGTGTAAATAAGATCAGAATGAGGGGGTGTATGTGTCTTGTTAGGGGAACAATGCTTCACCTTCATACCTAATAATACTAGTCCGGGGGGGGGGGGTTCTTTCACTAAAGAAATGGATAAGTTGAGAAATCTGAGAAAAGAGAACAAGCAGAGTGTGGGTTTTGGACATGACGTCTTTAGTTGGCTGGAAAATATGTTCGGCGGTTGGGGAGCATAGCTGACTAAGATGGGGTGACTATTGGATCTGCACTGCTTGGTTATTGTGGTGCTATGTTGTGTCTTACCCTGTGTTCATTTTTTTCTAGTAAGAGCCACTGCCAAGCAGCTTTCGTTGATCCAGGATAAAGGTGAAACTGTTTCCCCTAAAAAGCAGACCCCGAGGATAGAATACTACGATGATGTGCAGAACACACCAGAGAAATATTAGACTATAGATTGTGCGGAGAGCTGGATCGTTTTTCCCACCCTAGTATAGTGGGGGTGGATTTTTGGCCCAGTTATCCAGGATTCCAGAGATGAACACTATAAGGCTGAGCATTACAAATTTAAGGACACTGAGTTTAATTTGACGACTGATATGTGCAGCTTGTGGTTTTCTTTTTCTGTGAGACCATTTTGAGACCAAGAGGTGATACATTTGAGCAGGTTGTATCTTTTATTTTTATATATATATGTATTTAAGTAAGTAACTTTGTTTGATCTGAGATAACTGAGTGGGCTGCAGATGTAAACATTCCTTTGAGTAATGCTGTCAGTTGAAAGCAAAGCCATAAAATGAGGCCCTCGTTGAGATTGAAGCTCCTTTTTCCCTAGAGATAACAAGAAAGGGAGAGGGTGTGTGAGCTAGCCAAGAAGCAATTGTCATTTGCCAAGTGCGACATTTATACGATCCCTGTGTGCTTGGCGATAGGAGATGTGTGTTTGCAAAGATAGAGCAAATTCATACTTTTAAGGTTTATAATACAAGGTAATGTTAGTTTAAATATGTGATTTATAATGAGACCATCTGGGAAATATATTGTGCTTTAATTAGGATTATAAACTTTAGACCCCTGTGTTTAGATCTGTAGTTTAAGAGGTAACATTCTTTCCCAAGACGTATAGAGTTTAATGGGAACAATGTCTTGTTTATATAAATTGAGTGACCACTGTATCTCTTATATTTTGAGAAGTGGGTTCTGGGAATTGTCCACTTTTCTTGGATTTCATTTTGTTAAAATGAAACTACACTGAACAAAGAAGTTAAGAGCACATGGCAGGCGAGGGGCCACCAGGGGAAGTCATGTGACTACCTACATCAGTTGCAAATATGGAAATGTACTGGAAAGGAGGAGATAAGTGGGAGCAAGTGATTGGCTGATGATGAGGGAATGTCGGCAAATGATTGGATATGGAAATGTAACAGGGGTGGGGCATGCAGAGTTGAAAATGGTATAAAAAGAGATGATCCTTTGTTTGTGACTCAGAGAGCTCCACGTGGACTGATGACGTGGGGTGATCCAGCCTTTATTTGCAAATAAAAGTTTAAACTTCTTGAAGAATTCTCCGCGTGGCTTGAATTAATTTTGAGTATTGAAAACCACGACAATATTCACATTTTAAAACACACTCAGTAGCTCGGGTGGCTGTGAGCGACTGCTGGGACCGTACAGTGGAACCGCAGCTAGACCCGGGGCTCGCACGTGACCTGGGAACTGCAGATAGTCCCGGAGGATCCTGGCCCCTATGCAAAAAGGGCTGCGGACCCCTGGACTAAACCAAACCCTCGATCCTGTCCCGCCATCCTTTTTTCAAAATTTAGCAACTCAAATGGTGGTGCGTCTTCATTGCGGGAAATACGGTAACTCATTTCCCTCAAATATATGTTAGAATTTCCTCAAATATATGTTAAATTAAAAACTAAACTATGGTAGCAATGCACAATATTCATGTCTAAAGCTCGCACATCTGCATCAATGTAGCTATGTATACACTATATTTCTTTACACTAATATAGAATGAAAAATATCTTGGCATGTGTTCATTTATATTTTATTCACGATATTAGGATTTCAGAGAGAGGTTGAATGACAGAAAAAAAAAGTTCAACAAAAATAGAGATCACAAGAAATAGAGAAATATACTGATGTGTGTGTTATATATTTATATTCATATATATCACACATATATATGCATCATACATATATATATATATATATATATATATATATATATATATATATATATAATGAATATATGTGTTTATATATATATGTATAAGAAACTATAGAAATATGTATGTGTGTTATATAATTATTCCTAAAATGGCGGAAGTGACGTTCCGTTGCGTTCCGATGCGTACTACACGTCAGTCCATTGGATTTTGTTAGAGTGGTCTATCTTGCTCCTCTAGTATCTTTGGACAGGAAGCAAAGAATAGGAGTGAACGGGTCCTTTTCAGAATGGTAGGCAGTGACGAGTGGTGTGCCGCAAGGCTCGGTGTTGGGGCCGCATAAATAGGAGAAACACTAGCAAGTTGGGTGGCAGTGTGAACAGTGAAGAGGATGTTAGGAATTTGAAGGCTGTCCTGGACAGGTTGAGTGAGTGTGCAGATGCTTGGCAGATGCAGTATAATATTGATAAATGTGAGGTTATCCACTTTGGCGGCAAAACAAGGGGGCAGATTATTATCTCAATGGGGTAAGGGAGAGGTGCAGCGAGACCTGGATGTCCTTATACACCAGTCACTGAAAGTTGGCGTGCAGGTACAGCAGGCAGTGAATTTGTGGAATTCCCTGCCACAGGGCAGTGGAGGCCAAATCACTGGGTGGATTTAAGAGAGAGTTAGAAAGAGCTTTAGGGCTGGTGAAATTAAGGGATATGGGGAGAAGGCAGGCACGGGTTATTGTTTGAGGACGATCAGCCATGATCACAATTAATGGCGGTGCTGGCTCGAAGGGCCGAATGGCCTCCTCCTGCATCTATTTTCTATGTTTCTATCTAAAACAAATCCCACTTAGCCTTTCTTTTCCCCTCAAACAACCTGCTCCAGTCAACTTGAACGAGACCTTCTCTCATATTCTCAAAGTGTGTCCCCTTCTACTGTTTTTATTATTGTAAGTATGTTCTAAAAGTATGTTTTAGTGTTTCTTGATTAGTTTATGTGGGGGCTGGAGGGCGTGGGGCGGGGGGGGAGGAAAAGGGGGAACTTTTTTCTGTTGCTTATCTCGATGGAGATCCGATTTTTCTCCGTGTCGCATTTCCGTCCCCCCTTAGAACGTGGAGGTTGCGACCTTTCCTGGAGACCGGCCCGGAGCTTCAAGCCGCGGGCGTGGCGCGGGCTTATCATCTGGGATCCTTGGCCGAGGATCGCCAGAGGAAGAGCTCCGATCGCGGGGCCTATGGACTTTAAAACCGTGAAGCGCGCGCTCTCCGGTTAGAAGGGGCCGACTCGGGTGCTCCATGCCGCGGAGTGCTTCGATCTGTCCCGACGCCACCATTTTCCATCATCCCGACACGAGAGCTTTGGATATCGGACCGTCGGCAGCATCAAGTGCAGAGGGTTGAAGGCCCCGATCACGGGTGAGCAAAGGATGAAGATGACTGAACTTTATTGCCTTCGCTCACAGTGAGGAATGTGGATTCTGTTGCGGTGGATGTTTATGCAAAATTTTCATTTTATGTGACCGTGTGCACTGTTGATTTCCACTTAGTATGGATGTATGGTAACTCAAATTTCACTGTACCATTCGGTGCATGTGACCATAAATGTGAACTTTAACTTGAAATTGAACTTGAACTTAGAATCTGAGGTGTACCTTTTTCACACAAAGGGTGGTAGCGTTATGGAACAAGCTGCCAAAGGAGGTAGTTGAGTTTGGGACTATCCCAACGTTTAAGAAACAGTAAGACAGGTACATGGATATGATAGGTCAGCAGGAATATGTACCAAACGCAGGCAGGTGGGACGAGTGGAGCTGGGACATGTTGGCCCAAGGGCCCATTTCTACACTGCATCAATCTATGACTATGACTCGAAATCCATTCATCGATCAGACTTTAGAATGTCAGAAACATTCTAAAACTCACAAGTCATTCTAAGCTGTAAGCTGTTTGAATTTTGGTTGACGTTGCACTTGAAGCATGTTGAATGATTACGTCTGCATTGTACTTTGGTTCCCTCATTCTTCAGGTCTTAAAATAAATATTTCTTTAAAGTTTTAAAGAAGGAACTGCAGATGCTGGAAAATCGAAGGTACACAAAAATGCTGGAGAAACTCAGCGGGTGCAGCAGCATCTATGGAGCGAAGGAAATAGGTAACGTTTCGGGCCGAAACCCTTCTTCAGACTGATAGGGGGTGGGGAGAAGAAAGGAAAAAGGAAAAGGAGGAGGAGGAGCCCGAGGCTGGGGGAGGGGCGGAGACAACCAGATGGCTGATGAAGGGGCTAGCAGAATTGGGAGAATTCAACATTCAGGCCACCAGGATGTAGACTGCCCAAGCGGAATATGAGGTGCATTTCCTCCAATTTACGGTGTTGCTCGCTGTGGCCATGGAGGAGACCCAGGACAGAGAGGTCAGATACGGAATGGGAGGGGGAGTTGAAGTGCTGAGCCACCGGGAGTTCAGGTTGGTAATGACGGAAAAAACACCGCTGCCAGTTAACCGTAACAAGCTATAAAACACACTAAACCTTAATTTCAATAATATCTCACAGGTTTAGTCAAACGTCGCATACATTCTAAAACTCACAAGTCTTCCACTCTCTAGGCCCTCACCCCCTCATCTTCACCATGGACGTCCAGTCACTGTACACCTCCATCCCCCACCAGGATGGTCTCAAAGCCCTCCGTTTTTTCCTCGACCGTAGAAGCAATCTATACCCGGCCACTGACACCCTCCTCCGCCTAGCGGAGCTGGTACTTACACTTAATAACTTCTCATTTGACTCCTCCCATTTCCTCCAAATACAAGGCGTAGCTATGGGCACACGCATGGGCCCCAGCTATGCCTGCCTCTTTGTCGGGTACGTAGAACAATCCCTGTTCAATGCGTACCAGGGCCCCATCCCCGACCTCTACCTCCGCTACATCGATGATTGTTTTGGTGCCACATCCTGCACCCACACACAACTGACTGACTTCATCCGCTCACCACCAACTTCCATCCGGCACTCAAATACACCTGGACATTTCCGACACTTCCCTACCATTCCTTGACCTCACTATCTCCATCGCAGGTGATAGACTACTTACCGACATCCACTACAAACCTACCGACTCCCATGGCTATCTGGACTACACTTCTTCCCACCCTGCTTCCTGTAAGGACTCCATCCCCCACTCCCAATTCCTCCGTCTACGCCGCATCTGCTCCCAGGATGAGGCGTTCCACACCAGGGCATCTGAAATGTCCTCATTCTTCAGGGAACGGGGGTTCCCCTCCTCCACCATAGATGAGGCTCGCACCAGGGTCTCTGCCATACCCGCAACACTGCTCTCTCTCCCCATCCTCCCACTCACAACAAAGGCAGAGTCCCCCTAGTCCTCACCTTTCACCCACCAGCCGTCACATACAACAAGTGATCCTCCGTCAGTTCCGCCACCTCCAACGTGACCCACACTCGCCACATCTTCCCATCTCCCCCTATGTCTGCCTTCCGCAATGACCGCTCCCTCCGTAACTCCCTTGTCAATTCTTCCCTTCCCTCCCATCCACCCCCTCCCCTGGTACTTTCCCTTGGCAACCGCAAGAGATGCAACACTTGTCCCTTCACTTCCCCCCTCCACTCCATTCCAGGACCCAAGCAGTCGTTCCAGGTGTGACAGAGGTTCACCTGCATCTCCTCCAACCTCATCTATTGCATTCGCTGCTCTAGATGCCAGCTGATCTACATCGGTGAGACCAAGCGGAGGCTTGGCGATCGTTTCGCCGAACACCTCCGGTCGGTCCGCAATAACCAACCTGAACTCCCGGTGGCTCAGCACTTCAACCCCCCCTCCCATTCCGTATCTGACCTCTCTGTCCTGGGTCTCCTCCATGGCCACAGCGAGCAACACCGTAAATTGGAGGAAATGCACCTCATATTCCGCTTGGGCAGTCTACATCCTGTGGCCTGAATGTTGAATTCTCCCAATTCTGCTAGCCCTGGCTGTCCCCTCCCCTTCATCAGCCATCTGGTTGTCTCCGCCCCTCCCCCAGCCCTCGGGCTCCTCCTCCTCCTTTTCCTTTTTTCCTTTCTTCTCCCCACCCCCTATCAGTCTGAAGAAGGGTTTCGGCCCGAAACGTTACCTATTTCCTTCGCTCCATAGATGCTGCTGCACCCGCTGAGTTTCTCCAGCATTTTTGTGTACCTTTCTTTAAAGTTTGTTTGATTGAAATTGAACATGCTTTCATTAACTGTTGACGATTCACTGATAAATGTAATTTGTGAATGACTTGTGAGTTTTAGAATGTATGCGACGTTTGACTAAACCTGTGAGATATTATTGAAATTAAGGTTAGTGTGTTTTATAGCTTGTTACGGTTAACTGGCAGCGGTGTTTTTTCCGTCATTAACCAAGATGACCTCGTGTAGATGACCTCGTGTAGAAGTCCATTTTTAACTTATACACATGACAGCAAATTCATACCGAAAGGTGGATACATAGGACCAAATATCGTGGAAGACAGATCTTTTGTAGTGTCTTTGTAGACCATTTTAGATATGCTGGCTATATATTTCAAAGTACTTTGGAAAGGGATACGAATGGACCACAGATAAGGAATTGGAATACTTTATTGTCACATGTGAATGGCAGAGTGAGAGTCTTTGCTAGCATACACATGTATACAAATAGCAGCTACCTACGGCGCCGACAAAGTTACAAAGCACGCTGGCTCTTCATTTTGTCCCCCCCCCCTCCAGCTTGCAGTTCTTGCAGACAACTGCACTGCAGTGGGCCACCACGTGCCCAGGTTTGTTGCATTTCGTGCACACCCTGGGTTGCCCCACATAGGTCATGTACCCAGGCCATCTCATAGATGAACTGAGGCCCAGGCCAATTTTAATTTTAGAGGCCCCCAAACCAAGAATATCTGTTGTAAAGGCTCAAAATGTGAGGCCCCTTTCAAGCAGACAGGCACGAGGCTCATGCAAAATGGCCCTCGTGGCGGCCCCTGTGAGAGGCCTGCATGTACCCTTGGTTCCATCCTTTAGCGAAAACTAAGGAAGGGTGGATGATGGCTCCCTTCTCGTCCACCCTCAGCTTCACCTTGACGCCGCTTGCTCGTCCCAGATCCCGAACAGCTCCTTCACATCCCACACAGTTCCTGCTCCCTCGGCATAACGAGCAAGGAATGTGAGGGCATCCACGACGGGCACATGTGGGTTAAACATGTGTACCGTGATCATCCGTTCCTTCTGGGTGGGGAGGATGAGAGCGGCTGCCCCTTCAGCAGCGACAGCGGATCTACTTTCCCTTCTCCGGAAGTCTTGCATCAGCTTCTCCCATCCCATTGGACACTTGAAAGTGACATCAAAGTATCCGCTACCAGGGAAGTCCTGGAGACAGTAAATGTCCTAGGCCACAAATGTGCAGGACTCCAGCAAGACCTTCCTAACGAATACGTCCTGTGAGAAGAGTGTCCCCTCGCTGAGGTTCTTCATACTTACTCGCAGGGTATAGGGAGGTTGCCAGACCGTAGAATAAACAACAGACAAGAGAGGCACAACGTTATAAAACATTTGTCAGGCAACAGTTAGATCATGGTGTGCATTATTGATTGTCACATTTTTGGAAAGAGGTGACTGCAATCGACGGCGTGCCGAGATGATTCACCGGATAATTTGCTTACGAGAACAGACTGGACAGGCTGGAGCGGACGAAGCTTGGAGCGGACGAAGCTCAAGGGAAATAATGGGGTTGGCCGAATTATGAGGGCTTTGGATGCTGTCGATAGTGGTGAAAATGTCTCTCATGACGCA